>OY755046.1:23813562-24413562 GCA_963576565.1 Aspidapion aeneum
GTCAATATAACACCCTTTGTTGTGAAATATATACAACCTTGACTCACTTATCTGTAATGTTGTCATATCAAGGTTAAAAGACCATCCACAGTGTTCGTCTCTGTCCACAAAAGATAATGGCCTTCGCAACTATGCGATATCATATCAAGGCCAAAAAGACCACCCACGCTGTTTGGCTATTGTCAAAAAGACAAAGACCCACTCGCTCCTGCGCATAAAAGGGAAAAGCTCATATAACTGGTAATAAATTTAGGCTCAAGGCCATTTATTGTCGAAGTCAATAATACCTTTTGCAGCTGCATACAAAGCATAATGAATGAACGCCTTGTGTAATTAGTAACAAGAGAAGGCAATCTTTACTTAGACTTGTCTTGACTTGTTGGGTAATAAATTCGGGCTTAAGGCCATTCATTGTCGATGTAAATAAAACACCCTTTGTTGTTTGCCTCCACATACAAAAGAGAAAGGCACACTCACACCTGCACACCTGCTCACAAAAGACCACCCACAGTGCTCGCCTCTGTACACAAAAGATAATGGCCTTCGCAACTATGCGATATCATATCAAAGCCAAAAAGACCGCCCACGCTATTCGGCTATTGTCAAAAAGACAAAGATCCACTCACACCTGCATATAAAAAACAAAAAGCTCACATAACTGCAAATTTTAATATCAAATTCAAAAAAGCACTTATACTATTGGCCTATGCTCTAAAAACCCCGTCCAAACTCCTCCTCAGACAAAATTACCTTCATACTGTTGACCTTTGCCCAAAAAACTAGTCACGCCATTCGACTATTGTCAAAAAAACAAAAGCCCCCATAACGGCAAATTGTAATATTCAAAGCCCGAAAAAAATATATATAAAACTCAAATGGCATATAATTCAGTAAATAATTCAACAACAGATACAAAACAGTCGGAAAACTTTTTTTGGCAATTGCCATGGTGCTTTCCAAATTCTTCCGCCAAAATCAGCTTTTGTGAAAAATCGAGTTCATTATCTTCCAGAGATGTATTTGATGAGTCAAGGTCTATTCCTATGGAGGGCCTAAAAACCAAATATTTATTTTATATTTACATATAACTTATACAGATTTCAAACAGAAAACTTTAAGTTTATTGCATCAAATTACCAAAATTTTGTGGTAAATACAAAATTTGGAAAACTAAGTTACGAAACATGCATACAGGGTGTTTTAACGAAAGGTGCAATTTTGCGGTTTTTTGCCTATATCTCGATTACGGACCGGTGTACAAAAAAAAAATATTATACTAAAAATTAAAGAACGTTAAATTCCCTACAAAATAAGTATGTTAACCTGACCTTTAGCTGTAACAGATTTTGAGTAGTGGCAACCAAAAACAGTTAATTTTTGAAAAAAACATTTTTGCCCCGTATTTTTTATCCCATTTGTTCATCTAACAATTTTCTTCGTTAAAAACGACAATGTAGTACATTCAAATTTAAAAAAGAAATTTATTTATCTTTAAACATGTGATCGTAAATTCAAAGTTACAGGTGTTTTGGTTTTAAGTTGATATTCCTGATTTTCTACAAAAAACTGTATAAATGCTTTTACTATCACCTTCATTACCTTCATCATCATCAACATCATTATGGGTCTTCGGTCAAGCTGTCACTTTCGATGGCACAAAAGGAATAAATGTTATTTGAAAAGAAATGGAAAAAAAGAAAAACCTTCTGCCTTCAGTTGGAATCACAATAATTCAAGGTTTTATAAGGCACGTACAATAAGAATTTAAAGTCATATTGCATATGGAATAATAAGAATACATATACATCTGTAGATACAAAAACTGATGCAATTCTGTACGTAAGATTTGAATAGAGGTGGTTTGAAAATATTTATAATTAAGATTATTATAATTATGAAAGGTATTTCGTGGGTTATGGAATAAGGCAAAGAAAAAACTCCTAGTATTCTTTGGGACGTTTCGTCTATAATCTAGACTTTTTCAACCCTAGAATAGAACACATGAAATAAAAACTATGATCAAAAACCAAACCCCCATTTAAATATATAACCTTAAATTATAAAATTAAGGATATTAAATCCCAGTAAAAAAAAGTTTTTTTTTTACTTACTTCAGAATTTTTTTAGAGTTTTGCCATAAGACAACTGTCGCAAGACAACACACTCGTCATCTCAACAAACATTATGTTTACAAATATATATTATTATTATCTTTTTTTAATATTTATATTAAACAACAACCAATTATATTACTTAAAATATTTTAAAAATGTAAAATTTTCTTCCTAGTTTTATTCAATTTGTTTACAGTTTTATAATTATTTTTTTGTAAGGTTATGTGGTCAGAACGTATAAGATTGGTTCGTTGTGAGTAGGTGATTCGCACATTATTGGATGCGTTCACAATTCAAACATAAACAGTATAACCATTCAAATTTGATCACAAAGTTATAAAAGACAGAAATAAAAATTTTAAACTTTGTACATACATTAAAAATTAAGTAAAAGACGTAAATGTATCTCACATCCCATTAGACAATGTCTAAAAAGAAGTTTTTGTTAAAATCTAAATAATTTTTTGAAATAGATAAAACACAAATTAAAAAACCTTATAAAAAGACTTTTGCATCATTAACAAATAAGAACAATAAAATTTAAAAACCAATATTACTCACAATCAGACAAACATGCTTACACACACACATCAACTACATATAGGTACCTAGTCTAATTATCACAGACAATTACAATATCACTTTTGATGAAATTATCACATTCAGATAAATGCTTACTTTTTTCTAATCTTAAACCTTTCACATCTGTTCGTAAGTTACCTGTATCATTTATTTGTATGTGAATCATTTCTCTAATTAATCTTTTTGAGTAGTTCAGCTCCGTATCTAAAATCTTAGTTTCCTGAAAATTAAAATTATGACCTGTGACAAAATGATGTCTGGTAAGGGCTGTTTCGTCAGCCTCATACCTTCTATCGTTCAGATAATCATTTTCATGTTGCTGTAATCTTCTCTCCAGATATTGCTTTGTCTGCCCAACATAACACTTTCCACACTCACAAGGTATTTGATAAATTAAGTTTGAATGTTTATTTATTGGTGTTGAATCTTTAAGCTTAGTATAAAAACACTGTGTAGTTTTTGTGTTATAAAAAGCTAGTTCTATGTTAGTGTCAACAAAACATTGCATTATCTTCTGTGACAAACCATTAATGAAAGGAAATTTATAATATTTTTTGTCGTTATCTTTTTTATTAGTGAGTGTCTGTTTTGTGTTGAATTTATTTATTGTTCTGTTGATAAAATTGGTTGGATAATTGTTAATTTTTAGCAGTGATTTAATTTTATTTATGTTGGTATTCAGAAATTCAGGGCTACTCAGTTTCGTTGTTCTATGCAAGAGTCCAGTAATAATTCCTACTTTATTTGAAACTGGATGGTTTGATAAAAAATTTAAAATTCTACCTGAGCTGGTAGGTTTTGAGTACCAATTAGTAACTAAAGTACCATCAGTCTTTCTGTGAACCTCAGTATCAAGAAGACATAGTTTACCATTTTCCTCAACCTCCATAGTAAATTTTAAAGATGGATGAAAATTATTAAAAGTATTCAAGAGAATATTTAACTGATCTCTTGGAGCAGCTAAGAAAGAATCATCAACATAGAGAAAGAAAAAAGGTATATCAAAGGGTAAATAATGTAAAACTTGTGTAATTACAAAGTTCCTTACTAGATTAGCTAGGATTGGGCTAGCTGGGTTACCCATTGCTGTTCCATCCCTCTGAATATACATCCTTTCTTGAAAACTGAAAAAACTTGTTTCGAAACAAAATTCAACCAACTCGATTAGCATATCCCTTGATATATCCGTATAATTGGAGATAAACCTAAATTGTTTTTTAATTATTTTAATAACCAACTCTTTAGGAATGTTAGTAAACAAACTAACAACATCCAGGGAGACCAACATATAATTATCAGGAATAGTTATTTGTTGGATCAATTCAACAAAATGAAAAGAGTTTTTAACATCATAATGAAAAGTAGTTGTGAAAGGAGTCAGCACATTATGCAAATATTTAGCAAGGTTATAACCAGGTGAACCAATGCAGCTGACCACTGGCCTCAAATGTAAATCTGGCTTGTGATTTTTGCGTAGACAATATAATTTAGGTAGTACAGCATTATTAATTTTCATATTTTTTTCCTCGCTTTGTGTTATAAGACCTTGATTTTTAAATTTAGTAACAATACTGTTTGCCCTAATTTGGAATTTATTGGTCGGATCCTTACGAGTCAAACTATATGTGTTCTCGTCACCTAGCATTTCCAATACCTTGGTGTTGTATTCATCTCTCTCCATCAGTACAGTGGAATTTCCTTTGTCCGATCTACTAATGATTATTTTTGGATGTTCTTTAACAAAGTTATGTGTAGCTTTTACCATATGGAGTTATTTTGTTTATTATTATTATAGTTCCCATGATAGTGGTTAGAAATAATATTTGTTTTGCTGACACTAACATAGAACTAGCTTTATATAACACAAAAACTACACAGTGTTTTTATACTAGGCTTAAAGATTCAACACCAATAAATAAACATTCAAACTTAATTTATCAAATACCTTGTGAGTGTGGAAAGTGTTATGTTGGGCAGACAAAGCAATATCTGAAGAGAAGATTACAGCAACATAAAAATGATTGTCGGAACGATAGAAGGTATGAGGCTGACAAAACAGCCCTTACCAGACATCATTTTGACACAGGTAATAATTTAAATTTTCAGGAAACTAAGATGCGAAGCTAAACTACTCAAAAAGAATAATTAGTGAAATGATTCACATACAAATAAATGATACAGTTAACTTACGAACAGTTGTGAAAGGTTTAAGCACATTATATTGTAATATCCTTAATAATTATAAGATTAGAATAAAGTAAGCATTTATCTGAATGTGATAATTTCATCAAAAGTGATATTGTAATTGTCTGTGATAATTAGACTAGGTACCTATATGTAGTTGATGTGTGTGTGTAAGCATGTTTGTCTGATTGTGAGTAATATTGGTTTTTAAATTTTATTGTTCTTATTTGTTAATGATGCAAAAGTCTTTTTATAAGGTTTTTTATTTTGTGTTTTATCTATTTCAAAAAATTATTTAGATTTTAACAAAAACTTCTTTTTAGACATTGTCTAATGGGATGTGCTGTCGTGAGATACATTTACGTCTTTTACTTAATTTTTAATGTACAAAGTTAAAAAATTTTATTTCTGTCTTTTATAACATTGTGATCAAATTTGAATGGTTATACTGTTTATGTTTGAATGGTGAACGCATCCAATAATGTGCGAGTCACCTACTCACAACGAACCAATCTTATACGTTGTGACCACAAAACCTTACAAAAAATAATTATAAAACTGTAAACTAATTGAATAAAACTAGGAAGAAAATTTTACACTTTTAAAATATTTTAAGTAATATAATTGGTTGTTGTTTAATATAAATATAAAAAAATAATAATAATAATATATATATGTAAACATAATGTTTGTTGAGAGGACGAGTGTGTTGTCTTGCGACAGTTGTCTTATGCAAAACTCTAAAAAAATTCTGACGTAAGTAAAAAAAACTTTTTTTACTGTGATTTAATATCCTTAATTTTATAATTTAAGGTTATATATTTAAATGGGGGTTTGGTTTATGATCATAGTTTTTATTTCATGTGTTCTATTCTAGGGTTGAAAAAGTCTAGATTATAGACCAAACGTCCCAAAGAATACTAGGAGTTTTTTCTTTGCCTTATCCCATAACCCACGAAATACCTTTCATTATGATCCAGGGATACGAACAGAAAACTAATTATAATAATTACTTTGTGTGTCTTGCTTTTTGAAGTTCTGGTTCGAACTTCATTTTCATTATGATTGATTAAAATGGACACACCCTTTAAAAATTTTCGCTGACAATTGCGGCATAAATGGGACAAATTAATGGACATCTTTTTGCAGCTAAATTTGATGCTGCTGTAGTCAGTTACGCATCTACAGAGAATAATCTGAAAAATTTTTTTGATGCTACTGAATATTTTGTAAAGACTGGAACTATGCAGTTAGCTTTAGATTCCCAACCCCATAGTTCTGGAGCTAGCTACTTTGCTAACCACAGCTGTAGCACCACAAATGTACGGAAGACTACTTGCACTATCGCAAGAGGTTAAGTACCTGTGGATGGTGCTAGACAGTAAACTAATCTGGAAACCACATATAGACCGACTCACAATAAAGACGACAAAAACATTCTGGCAAGTAAGAAGGGTGGTAGGAAGAAAGTGGGGACTCAGCCCAAGGATCATGCACTGGATCTACACGGCCATCATAAGACCGAGGATCCAATACGGATCCGTGGTCTGGTGGCCGGGGCCAATGAAAACCACTAACGTCAAAATGCTCGAGTGCATGCAGAGGCTGGCGAACTTGAACATCACCGGAGCTTTAAGGTCTACTCCTAACATAGCCCTGAATACGATCCTGGGTCTCTCATCGCTGTCCACCTGGATAAAGAAGGAAGCGATGGCAGCATACCTTAGGATAAGGGACGCAGGCGTGTGGAGAAGGAGCGGTGGACAAAAAGGACATTCGGAGATCGCGACTGTGACGGAGAAGGAGATTCCTTTATCGACGTACAGGCTAGCGATGCCAGAAAAGCGGTTAAGGGAGAAAAGGAGATACCGTGTAAACATACCGCCAAGGGATGCATGGAAGGAGGACGGAGTTGAATTCCTTAGCGACGCCACGGTCTGCTATACAGACGGATCAATGCTGACAGACTGGAATTCGACCGGTGCAGGAGTGTACGTGGAAAGCAAGGGCATTGGAAAAAGCTACTCACTGGGATCCAATGCTACAGTCTTCCAGGCAGAGGTTTACGCTATACTGGCGGCAACATGGGAGGAAGAAATTAGGAACGAAACAGGAAAACGCCTCTGCATCTGTCAAAAGCACTGTGCAAACCAACCATGTCCGCCGGTTTGGTGCAGGAGTGTGCGGGTGCACTTCAGGAATTGGCCAGCGTAAGAGAGGTAGAGCTCGTATGGGTCCCAGGCCACATGAGAGTCCCCGGAAACGAGATAGCGGACGGACTCGCCAGGGGAGGATCCCGGCAGAAATGCGTCGGGCCAGAGCCTTTTCTGGGGCTCACAAGAAAGCAAATGAAGTCGGCCCTAACCAGAAAGAGATACAAAGGGAATGGACCAACACAGGAAACGCCAGACAGGCGAAGGAGTATGTGACAGGCTACAGCAAATCCCGTAGGGACTGGCTGCTCTGTAGAACACGAAGAAAGGTGGGAGCCATAGTGGGAGTCCTGACCGGACACTGCGTTCTACAAGGGCACCTGGCAAATATGAGAGTGAAGGAGGAGACGACGTGCGAGCGATGTTGGGCCGAGGACAAGACCTCGGCGCATTTTCTCTCATCATGTGAAGCATACAAGGAGGCAAGTAGAGAGGTAATTGAAGAGGAAACCTTTGAGACGGAGGACCTTCTGAATCTGAGGTGGCCCGATATTCTGGCCTTTGTACAGAAGAGGGACAGATTCCTTAACGAAAGAAGGACGCAGTAGAGGGTGTTTCGTTCTCACCCAAATTAGTTTTATTTCTGAGTTACAATTTTATTTATTTTTGTTTTTACAATTTTTGGGAATTTTACTGCGCTGCGGCGCCTTTAAGAGTTTTTTTGTTTTTATTTTTAATTAACTTTAATACTATTTACAGGGTTCAAACCCTTCTAAATTAAAATTAGTACTAAGATATAAGTATTTACAATTATTTATATACAAATTACAACTTACTATTACGTGTGCATAATGAAAAAAAAAATACTTGCAATACAAATTTAAATTTACGCGATGGTCTTGACACCCTTTGTTCCGTTCCTTCAAATGAAATATTTTCCCACTTGACCCGCCTGTGTATTAAACATCCTTTTTACCTATATACGAAATGGATCAAGGTGAAATTCGTACTAAGATATAAGTATTTACAATTATTTATATACAAATTACAACTTACTATTACGTGTGCATAATGAAAAAAAAATACTTGCAATACAAATTTCAATTTACGCGATGGTCTTGACACCCTTTGTTCCGTTCCTTCAAATGAAATATTTTCCCACTTGACCCGCCTGAGTATTAAACATCCTTTTTACCTATATACGAAATGGATCAAGGTGAAATGCCGTCGACCTCTAAAAATCAGTATTCACAAATCTGCAAAGGCGAACAGTTACTGTGTTCCTGTGATACTCGTACAAATATTTACGCCTTTTAAAGGCAATTTTTTGCAAGCTCGCGAGCGGGCGTGATTAAAAACTATATTACTAACTCTTTTTCCTGTGAAAACCTCCGGAGTTGAAGTGAAGATCTACCACAAGACGTCGCCAAATTGGATTACCCTTGTAGCTCCTTTTTTGGTAAGTCAAGACCTCTTCATTTCGTCTTTTTTTACTTCATATTACTACAATAGAGATTTGGGTACAATTTGGACGCAACTTAGAAATACTGTGTTTATATTTAACATCAAAACCAGTTTGGGTAGTCAGATTGATCTAGGTATTTTACAGTCCAGTTTGGGACTGATTTTCCCCTGATTTTCAATCTCAAACAAGGATTTTTCAGAGGGGATGCCCGGGGGTTGGCGAAAAGGACGCTTCATGTGTCTAGTCGCCAGGCCTAGAGCCTACCCCACACTACTACTACTACCACAGCTGTAGCTACTTAATAATACGTTTTAGGTTTAAGCTGTTTTGTTGTTAATACACTTGGGAGATGTGAGATAGTTCAGAGTAATATTTGTATAAAGGTGATGTGAAATTGTTTGCAATTAATATAGTTATAATTTCTTGGGTGTCTGCTGCACTTCAGAATTTTTTTTAAGTTTATAGTTTCATATTTGCCTCTCATTTTATAAATAAAAA
The DNA here is from genome assembly GCA_963576565.1 of Aspidapion aeneum. Lineage (NCBI taxonomy): Eukaryota > Metazoa > Arthropoda > Insecta > Coleoptera > Brentidae > Aspidapion > Aspidapion aeneum. The sequence goes on from OY755046.1 coordinate 23,822,559, forward strand.
AATCTGTGGGTAGGAAACTTTCATTTGCCGAAGAGTTATACCATTTTATCAGGTTTTTAGATTTTAGGGTATTTTTGATAATGCCTTCTAAATCCTAGCTGACCCCTCCAAAATGCCTCTAATGTTCAATGGCAATTAGTAAAACCACGCAGGAACAATATTTCTTGTAGTCCTAGCTGCTGCATTTCGGAGATAAAATATGCTATTTCTACTTTTTCCCTGACAGGATTTATAAAAAAAATATATTGTGGTCGGGTGGAGTATTTACGATCTGAATTACCGAAAAATCTATTTTCTACAATGCATGCAGTTTGGAGTTGCAGTGCTCACAATACCTGTGATGCTTGCAGCGTTGTGATTATACATTATTAAAGTTTTTCTTAAGTAGTTTTATAACACAATCTCTGTTTTTAGGATTGGAAAGAAACTTACACTAATTAGATTATCAAAAGCAATTTTTTGTTTTGGAGCCTCAGTACTTATTTTTTTAATGGTATATCTATCAAAAACAACCTTAGAGAATTAGTAAACAACAGTGCAAAACTTGCCTAAATAATGGGTGTTGATGAACTTGACTTATCCATTGCAAAGGTTTATTGGTTGCGTCGATTTGTTAGGTTGGTTGATATAATTGGTTTAGTAATTGAGGATCTTCTATTCCATAAAATTTATGCAGTAAAAAGACCTCATCATTTTTTCCCAACAAAAGATTTACAAAACCTGCTCTAATTTTGGATTTGCAACTGCCTATAATTATTTTTTTGTATAATAAAATATGTTTATTCAGTTTATTTTATCAAAGGTATCACTCTTGAATAATACAAAAATACTCTGCCAATATATGGGCCCCTAAGTTCACACTAAAAACTGAAATATATTTTATTCAACTCCAGACCAAATTACCTTTTGTTTGAAACCACACAAACCACGTTTTGACTTAAACTCAAATTTTTAAAATCTACCCCCACCTTTAAAAAAAACTATAATGTATTTTGTTAAACTCCGGACTCAATTACCTTTCGTTTGATATCACACACGCCATATTTTCACTTAAACTCTAATTTTTGAAATATACCCCCACCCTTTTTTTTAAAATAAATTAAAATATAATTTGTTTAACTCCAGACTCAATTACCTTTCGTTTGATATCACACACGCCATATTTTCACATAAACTCTAATTTTTGAAATCTACCCCCACCCTTTTATTTGGTTTGTGTTCGATGGATTTTGTTAATTTTTAAATGGAACCATCTCGACCCAAGATTCAGCCTGGGTACCAAATTTAATTAAAATCGGCCAAGCGGTTTTTGAGTTATGCGCGTTGGTCGTTACAGACAGACATACAGACATACAGACAGACAGACAGACAGACAGACAGACAGACAGACAGACATACAGACAGACAGACAGACGGCGCATCAAAAAAGTTTCAAAATCATCTGAAACGCAAAGATATATAAAAATTTTTGAAATCGGAGCAACTTTTTTTTTCTTGAAAAAATTAGGATTACCATAGCTCACACTACTATAGTAAAGTATATGTGTGAGCTAAAATAATAAGATTTATTTTTAAAAATTGAGTAATCTGGTTAAAAATTTCAATTTGCTGTATCTTTTGATAGGTTGTAGACAAATTGGTAAATGCTACAAATTTTTAAAGTAAATTGAGTGGTTTACAGCTTTTACACAAATTTATTCTAAAATTAAAAACAAAAGTGTTATATGAACAAGTTTGACCAAAAATAAGAGGCTGAAATGTGTTTTTCAAAAGATTACGATTTCTAGTGGCCACATCTCATAATCTGTTACACTGAAAGGTAAGGTATGCATTACCATTTTGTAGGAAATTCGATGCTCTTTAACTCTAAATAACAAATTTTTTTGTGCAAGGCGCCGTAATCGTGTTATAGCAAAAATCCGGAAAAGGGCACCTTTTCACCCCCGCCCCCCACTGAAGCGGGAGGGCTAGGGGTGGGGACTTCCTGGACACCTCCATGCACTCTACAACCCCTTAATGGCCATTCAGTGACTGGGCTATAAGAGGCTTTTTCGGGTATTATTTGATGGGACTTGGAACAAATTCGAACAAGTCGATTTAGCTTATGTGGGGGACATTTTTGGCTATCTTAAAATTTTTGTAGCAGCGCCTCTTTCGAGGTTTACATTAGAACTTTTCATTTTGATTAGAGTCATCGTAGAGTAGTGCTAGCAACATTTGAGTCACACACGGGTAGTCCCGGTTGGATAATTGGATGAAACAGTCACAGTATGGAGAAAGTGAGTTTAGTGATACCTTGTTTTGAGGGTTTCTGGAATACAACCGTGTAAAAATTAAATAGTTCTTAAGATATTTGCTTTTAAGTTTTAAAACTTAACATGAAATGATAAAATAAAAAATAAAGTGGTAAGTATAAAATTCTGATTTAAATGTTAAATGTGAAAATATAAAGGAAAACTAAACGATAGATTTTTGAAATTTTTACAGAGACAAACACCAGATTTTCTAAACAAGTATTACTCGACTAACTTTTCCTATCTAAACATCTGTCGTTCACTCGTAGAATGAAAAATAGGGTTCACCTATTTTTCCATTCTTTTAGATTTACCTTGTATCTTGTAGACAGTTTGTTCTACTTTGTATCAGGCAAGCCACGCTGAGGATGGAAATGCCTTTTTCCGAAACACCGGTGCCGTGGTTGACTATACCCCTATGAAGTTGCCTTTTATAACTCATTGTTTTCGGTTCCGGAACCGATACCGTGGAGACGGTGATAGCATGGTCTGGTTGAACTGTGACGATAAGTCTTTCTACCTTATAGACCGGTGGACGTTTTCGTCCCGCCATGGACTTAGTTTCCTTGGTTCGCTGTCGTTCACTCGTAGAATGAAAAATAGGGTTCACCTATTTTTCCATTCTTTTTGATTTACCTTGTATCTTGTAGACAGTTTGTTCTACTTTGTATCAGGCAAGCCACGCTGAGGATGGAAATGCCTTTTTCCGAAACACCGGTGTCCGTGGTTGACTATACCCCTATGAAGTTGCCTTTTATACTTGCTTAACTCATTGTTTTCGGTTCCGAAACCGATACCGTGGAGACGGTGATAGCATGGTCTGGTTGAACTGTGACGATAAGTCTTTCTACCTTATAGACACGTGGACGTTTTCGTCCCGCCATGGACTTAGTTTCCTTGGTTAGCTGTCGTTCACTCGTAGAATGAAAAATAGGGTTCAAATATTTTTCCATTCTTTTTGATTTACCTTGTATTTTGTAGACAGTTTGTTCTTCGCGGCGCCGGCGTTAGGGGTATCCCTAACGCCGACGCCGCGCTAACGGTAGTTGGAATATGTATATCAGCGTCCTCAAGCAACCTGTTAGGATTTGCCCGTGAAAACTTTTTCATTGGTTCGGTTCGATTAAAGTAATTATTGCATTTTCTCGTTTTTTAATTCTACCCGTTTGACTGATTCCCATTCTCAGACACGTGAACCCGTATTACAGTATTAGTAATAGTTTAACATTTAAACCATTAGTATAAAATACTTACATAAAAACATACATGGCAATTTTTTCCAACAAAGACTCATCGCTCTCATGCATTGGTATCTCGGCTAACTCACATACTGTCCTTAAAACGCATTCTTTGCCTTCAAGACCTAAACTGAAACAAAACATGAAAACCATATTCACAAAATTATAAAATGATTTAGTAAAACTAATTTATTATCCAGTAAAAATAAATAATAAAAAATAAAACCATTTGGTTAATAAGGGCACATTCTTACATTACGTAACATTTTAAAGAAAATAATATTCAAAAAATATTAATTGTAACGCAAGGCTAAATACCACTCCCCCATCCGCCCTTGAGTGTTACGTAATTTATAAATGGTCCAAGGGGTGGATCTTATAGGAGTGCAGAGCAGAATATAAAAAAAATGGATTTGGTAGAAACAGTGTTTTCAGTTGCTTAAACCAGAAAATTGTGACTTAGTAACATTTTGTAAATTGAAGAAATAGTCCATGTCGGGTGGAGGTGATTTATAAATCAAACAAGTTCAGTTCTTCACTAATTTTATTATTACAAGAACATATTTCGAGAGCATACGCTCTCATCTTCAGTTTCAACACAAAAAGAAAATTAGGTCTAATAAATGTCTAGTACCTACAATTTCTTATATAAAATAATAACATCCCAAACTTAACAAAAGGACAACCTGAAATTAAAACCTAAAAGAATGAAACCCACCTTGATGGAGGTAATCCATCGCCATTGCCAACAGCTTGTAGGCTCAAAAAAATTTACAGCAGCATGTGCAATGGAGTAGTTACAACAAATTACAGCAGCATGTGTATGAAATTAAATTATCCAGCGGAGAACTGAAAATAAAGAAAAAGCAATCAACAAACTGTCCATAAGTGTCAAAGGTTTATTTTCTCTCTTAAAAGAATTCATATGTAGTTATTCTCCTCTTTTGCTTACAGAATGAATGTTTATTTTCCCTTTTCTGTTCATTATATTTTTAAAAAACAAAAAAGAGCAAAAACTTTATTTATTCACTTTTATATAGGTATGAGTTTGGAATTGTACTTGCCGAAAAAATCAAAAAAGTAGAAAAAAAAACTATCTTCTAATAATAAATTGTCAAGATAACCCTCCCGCCACGGAAGGGATTGGTTTCTATTTTTTAATAAAATAAAGCATTTAAAATTTTTTAAAACTTTTCTCTAAATGTGTGCCTTACCCTTACAGTGCAAAAACGGAAAAGATGGCGGTTCGACACTTTTGACAGAAGGTCAGAATAGGCAGTTGGTTGGTTGCTCCCTCCTCCACCCGGTCCTAGGTATTGCTTGAACTAGGGGTAATCAAGGACTAGTCTCATTATATACATAAATCTGGTAACAAAAAATGTTAAATAACTACAGACCAATTGCTTTGACTAGCAGCATTGCCAAACTTGTAGAAAAGTGTATGAAGTTGCGACTGAACAGCTACTTAAAAGCAAACAACATAGTATCAGCAAGCCAGTACGGATTTAAGGAAAATTGCAATATGGAGGATGCAGTCACTTGTGTCGTGGAACATATCTATATATTAGTGCTTTAAAAATAACACAAAATGCATGGGAATGTTTTTTGATTTAGAAAAATCATTCGACACTGTGACACACCGAATTCTTCTGGAACAAATGGAGATACTAGGTATACGACATGTAGCATACCTATTTAAGCTAGATCAGTTTTAGAACCCAAGATGTTAAAATCAATGAAGTTCATAGCACCAAAAGCCATGTGGAGTACGGTGTGTATGTTTTGCAGACGACACAGTAATTATAGTGAAATCCAACTGCTGGAAAAAAATTAAAGAACTCACTAAAAAAGCAATAAAAATACTTAAATGTTGGTTTGATTTAAACTATCTAACACTAAATGCTGATAAATCCAACTTTGTATGTTTTTCTATGACAAAGGCTAGCGCTGCTTCAAAAACCGATAGTGAAAAAATCATTATACATAATTCTGAATGTGAAAAAAACAAGTGGGACTGCCCAACAAAAATTGATTATCGATTATGAAGAGCTAGTAAAGTACCTGGGTGTTCTGTTCGATACGCATCTGTCATGGAAAAGCCATGTAGAGTTGGTATCAAGGAGAATTCGAAAACTTATTTACAAATTCTACCAACTAAGGCAAATCATGAATCTATCACTTTTAAAAACCGTCTACTATGCTCTGGTAGAATGAATAATTAGCTACTGTATGTCTGGGGAGCAGATTTCAAAAGTATCCGTGCTTAAGGTAATGCTGAATAAAAACAAACGATTTTCTACAGAACATTTTTTTAAAGTAGCAAAAGTTTTAAAAATTAATCAACTGTATGTTAGAAGTGTAGTTGTGGAGGTTCTATACCAAATGGTAACATGCCATCCACTTCTCCGCCTGACTCGCGGCTACAGACTAAAATGCACTCTGGCTCCTTCGATTTCGCGGGTTAATTTGAACGTATATTTTTAAAATTCGTAGTAGTTCGAGGCCTAAGAGGGAAATTTTGGGGTTTGTCTGCATTTTTCCGTACTTTAATAAAATTTGGCACAGAGGTAGTAGACACCTAGAGATGCCATTTCAGAAGAGGTGCTCCAATGGAACCCAGTGCTGGGCCCAGATAAAGGGGCGTACTTGAGTTGGGCAAGAAAAAATTTATAAATTAAATATGAAACTCATTTCGCGTACAGTTTTTTGTTTGTTTCACCTTATAGCTTGTAAATCCAAAAAATTTACAAAAAGTAACATTTTGAGAACGGTTTTTTTTCAGGAGAGGGAGCAAAAGGAACGAGGACAGATATAAATTAAGTCAAAACGTCAAACTGTTCACATGATATATCAAAACCTGACACCTGAAATGTACCTGTTCTGAGATCTACGTGAGAGAATATTAAAAACACCTAATCAAACCTAACTTAATAAAATTTGATAAATTAAGTAAAAATTAAATTTCTGGAATTTTTGAATTATAATGTACAGGGTGTTAAGAGTTAAGTCGCCACTATTACTTACTTCGTTAATATTAGAGCTACAGGGTCGGTTAAATAGACAAAGTTGTGGTATTTTTTTTCTCTGATTACGATGGCGATGAACGAAAAGAAAATCAAATGACGAGTAGGTGAGTTATGTTAAAAAAAAACACATTTTTTTAAATGGGACACCCGGTATTCAGTTCAGCCAATAAAATAATACTACAGTTTTGTACTATATATCCAAGTATCATTACGGTACCCAAAAATGCAGACAAAAGTGGCTTAGGCTCCGAACTATAGGAATCCAGGCTAAATCTTTTTAAGGTTTAGGATTTATGGAAAATTTGGTACTATATAATTAAATCACATTTATAATGAAGATTCGATATAAAACAAAAACAAAATGTGAAATGTTTAAGCTATTAGTTGAACTCAAAAAAAAATTTTGGGAAACACAAAAATAACAAGTGGGCAGATGCAAAAATAAATTATTCTTCTAGGTATTTACTCTATTAGGTTTTTATTATTTTTGGGAATCAAGAATGTAACAATTGATTTGCTATTACAATTGTCTCTTCTGGCTTAGGCTCAACTCCAGACTAAATTACCTTTCGTTTGATACCACACAAGCCATGTTTTAAATTAAACTCTATTTTTTGAAATCTACCCCCACCCTTTTTTTTACCAAAAATTTATTTTGTTTAACTTCAGACTCAATTACCTTTCGTTGCCATGCCATATTTTCACTTAAACTCTAATTTTTGAAGTCTACCCCCACCCTTTTATTTGACTTGTGTTTGGTGGATTTTGTTCTTTTTTAAATGGGACCATCTCGACCCAAGACCCAGCCTAGGTACCAAATTTCATTGAAATCGGGCAAGCAGTTTTTGAGTTATGCACGTTGGTCCTTACAGACAGACAGACGGACAGACAGACGGCGCAACAAAAAAGTTTCAAAATTATCTGAAACGCGAAGATATATAAAAAAATTTGACATCGGAGAAACTTTTTTTTTCTCGAAAAAATTGGGACCACCATAGCTCACACTACTATAGTATGGTATATGTGTGATAATAGTAAATAATAAAAAGCATCAGGGTCAAAAATTTAATTGGATGAAATTTTTTTAAATGAGCTCTTAAATTATACTTGGAAGAAAAACTGATCTGTTGAGTGCACTCGGTACATTCCATATTTTTAGGTCGATGTATTTTTATATGAATTGAAACAATAACACAAAATAAATTTGACCGAACTAACTACACGACAAATATAAAACACGGACTAATTTTTACAACTGGAAGGGACTTCAAACTTTAAACAGTCCCAGGCTATTTGAACAAAAACAAAACAATTAAAACATAACCTCGAAATCGAAGGAGCCAGAGTGCATTTTAGTCTGTAGCCGCGAGTCTACGCCTGTTGCTGAAGAAGTGAACTTGGTATGACCTTGGGACTAAAAGAAGTGTGTAAGAAGTTGTGAGCAATGACGTAACAATCAGAGGCAGTTGAAAGGCCCTATGACGTAACAACCAGAGGCAGTTGAAAGGCCCTATTAGTCAATGAGTTAGATGAGAATGAGAGAGTAGGTAAAATGGTGTGGTTTTTAGTTTGAGCGTCACTAGGTTAGCCTGGTATGTTTAAATGTGAAAAAGGCGTTAGGATTAATTGTCCCTGTTTGTTAAAAATAAAATCAGTTCTAAAAATATACTTTGAGTTTTTCGATGTGCATTTTGTATATGTATCTCTTTTCACTATTTAAGTAGTTAAAGGATAACCTCACATGTTTCTGTTTTATCTAATTAGCAAGGAGGAAAAGTAATATGATGCAATACGTAATAAAGTTGGTTATTTATATGGTGTGACACAATTGTTGTAATAGGTATTTGATAAAAAAAATTATTTTTTAAAAATAGTCGTAATGATCGTCAAGAATATTGCAAACGTATTGAATGTGATCATTTAAGAACAACTAAACCCGCATCAAAATAATTATTAATTTTAGTATCTATTGGAAAAAACACACAAACAAAGGCTTAAGCAAGCAAGAGATGTATGTATTAAAAAAAGCCCTCTCTCAATTAGTGCCAAAAGGAATAATAAAATAAAATAAAAATAAGGGTATATATTATATAATGAAAGATCGCTATCAGCTGGGAGTAGCAAAGTACTTTTTATGCTATGTGCGCATGTTTTGCGTTGACAGTTTCTAAGAAAAACGTAATTCGGTGAACTGCGCAATTATCATTTGGTCCTTAATAGTTTTACGCTAATTTCTCAGCATCTGTTGAACCGATTCGAGAAATTCTTTTTGTATTGGATTGATATGTCTAACTTGTATTAAATTTAAAGGAGATCCAGATCACCCAAAAGGGCCTTAATAGTTTTTTGACTACTTTCTCGGCACCTACCAAACCGATTCAAGAAATTCTTTTTGTATTGCATTGGTGTGGCTTAACTTGTATTAAATTTAAAGGAGATCTATATCAATCAAAAGGGTCGTAATAGTTTCGCCAATTTCTCAGCACCTATTGAACCGATTCGAGAAATTCTTTTTGTATTGCGTTGGTGTGGCTTAACTTGTACCAATTTTTAAGGAGATCTAGATCAAGGGTCTTCATATTTTTCACTAATTTCTCAACACCTATTGAACCGATTGGAGAATTTTTTTTAAATATTGGATTGATATGTCTAACTTGTATTCATTTTTAGGAAGACAAAGGTCGATCAAAAGGCTTTTGTTTGTTTTGCAGGACAGATTTCGAAAATTGTTCTTTTATTAGATTCACAAAAATCTATGAGAAAAGAGAATGTATTTTAGCCAGCAATCAAAAGGATATTAATAAATAAACACACACACTAACCAACTATAAGTATTATAATGCATTACGTTTTTTCATATACAATTGTACAAATTTAATAAACAAGCAGTTGTTAAGGTAAAAGTAGGAATCCTCTAACCTTAGTATTAAAGGTTAGCTATTATACAAAAAATTAATCTTGTTTAATTCTATTCTTACCCATTTAAACATTTGTGCATTTGCACAATAGGAGTCAAACAGGTTATTTTCTTTTTTACAATATTTACAAAAATGGTAACAGAACTAGCTACTTAAATAAATGTATACCCAATAAGCATTTAAAAATAGTCTATTTTGTTAACAGTATATTTTAAATAGTCCACAAAATTAAGATTTACAATAATTATTAACATTTTCTTATTTGTTTAACTTTACCCAGCACTCTCTAAGATCATATCTGAGTCCGAAGATGCCCGAAAGCTAGCGAAGATTTAATGCGCGTGCTGTATAAATTATCGCAATAGACTAAATAAGCATCGTAGATTTTTGGTCTAACAAAATGTCTAGACCAAACTGGCTGAAAGTACTTATATTATTTTATATTTAGGTGTATAGTAGGTAGTAGTAAGTTATATGAAAATATAAAATGGCGACTCTATAATATTTGTACAATTGCTTGAACTAATAAAAATTATACTGTTTTTACCAAAATGTGTTAGCTGCCATCAATATACTAGATATATATCGACTTCTACAATTATTTAAATGAAGGAACCAACAAGTCAAAATACTTGCGTTAACTTGCAAAATTAACTTCTAAGTTCTTGTATGATCGAATTGATAAAAAATCTAAAGTATATGTGTCGCTTTATACAAGTGGTTAAAAAGATGCTAAATATTTTCAGTTAAGTAATTCACCATCGCTTTCTTCTATGACTTCGGAGCTAAAATCTGATCTTGTTTTAGTAATGCTATAATGTCCCCTAGGCAACGTTTCGTCCGTCCCAGGAACGAGATACCTCTTATCATCATATGTGGAAGGGCAATTTTAAGTTGAGTGATAGAGTGTACTTGATGGTTCTCTGACCGAATGAGATTTTGCGAAATCGACTTTTGCTTAAAACCATCGAGACATTCAACATAATCTTCAAAGGTAATCTCTCTAAGATCATATCTGAGTCCGAAGATGCCCGAAAGCTAGCGAAGATTTAATGCGCGTGCTGTATAAATTATCGCAATAGACTAAATAAGCATCGTAGATTTTTGGTCTAACAAAATGTCTAGACCAAACTGGCTGAAAGTACTTATATTATTTTATATTTAGGTGTATAGTAGGTAGTAGTAAGTTATATGAAAATATAAAATGGCGACTCTATAATATTTGTACAATTGCTTGAACTAATAAAAATTATACTGTTTTTACCAAAATATGTTAGCTGCCATCAATATACTAGATATATATCGACTTCTACAATTATTTCAATGAAGGAACCAACAAGTCAAAATACTTGCGTTAACTTGCAAAATTAACTTCTAAGTTCTTGTATGATCGAATTGATAAGAAATCTAAAGTATATGTGTCGCTTTATACAAGTGGTTAAAAAGATGCTAAATATTTTCAGTTAAGTAATTCACCATCGCTTTCTTCTATGACTTCGGAGCTAAAATCTGATCTTGTTTTAGTAATGCTATAATGTCCCCTAGGCAACGTTTCGTCCGTCCCAGGAACGAGATACCTCTTATCATCATATGTGGAAGGGCAATTTTAAGTTGAGTGATAGAGTGTACTTGATGGTTCTCTGACCGAATGAGATTTTGCGAAATCGACTTTTGCTTAAAACCATCGAGACATTCAACATAATCTTCAAAGGTAATGTTAGTTTTAACAACTGAGGATTTGACTCCCTTCGCCTTTTTTGTTATTACCAAGTTTAATATGATGGAATTAATTTCTTCTTCGTCATACCCTTCATCCTGTAATTTCTTTATTTTCTTTAGTACATCATTTATAGACGTTAAAACTTTGGTAGCATATAATTTCGATCTCAGACCTACATACTCAGTCATAAGAACACCGTTATTTTCGTCCGTCATCATTCCTAAAACTTTTTTATTAACTTGCGAAATTCCAAAAGTATTATCGCTAGGATAATCAGAGGTGTCACAGTATTTATAGCAGTCTCACTTTATAACTTCATATGGATCTTGAAAGAACTCATAAATCAGGCTGTCTGTATCCGTGTAGTGCGCTGAAAAATGTTCAAAATTTGACTTTATATATCCATAGTGAAACTCGTAGATTGTAGTCTTCGCTAAATCCAAAATTGCCTGTCCAACATAGATCGGCTTATTTAGTCAAATTCGCAGTTTCTTGAGCTCAACCGCAACTAGATCAGGTTTTTCGTTAAATATCACACAATTTTTGAATTCAGGCTTGGCTATATATGACTCAGCACCATAACGTCCACTCCATTCAGTTAGCAGACGAATATTGACACGCTTCCTAATGTTCTCCATCGTTTTACCTACAACGAAAAAGGAAAAGTTTAAGATATATCTATATACAGCATTTTTCATATAATAAATAAACGATAGTACTGTACAAAAGTACGTCGTTAAATAATATGTATTTTTTCACAAATATCACTTCAAGTCTACGTAAAAATAAAATCAAAATCAATATTTTTTCAAATTATCAAACCGCATTATTCATCAACTTTAGTAAATTCTTCTCAAATTCATTCGGTGCCTTTTTACGGAGCTCTGTGTTTAGATCTATATAGCTCTTCAGCCTGTATATATGTATTTCCAAACATTTTCGCGCACTGGCCGCTTCTCGAGCGTGATAGGGATCTCCTTGCGAGTGCGCTTAACCGTAAAAAAAAACCCTTAGGCATAAGGGATGACACTATTTACTAGTTTAGCTGTTCTAAGCTGGCGTGAGTTCGTATTTTTAATAAGATGTTTAGTTCTCAAGATATAACAATATATTCACTTTGCACTTATTTTTATTTTTATCAAAGTTTAAGCTCTTTTTAGGCGTCAGCCAAAGCTTACAGCTTTGACGAGAAGGGGAGTACAGACAAAAACAAAAGAGTTACTTTACTTAGACTTAACTTTAATAGAAAATAGAAAAATATCTAGTTAAATTACAAATAGTCTGAGATTATATCACAGCAATTTATATCGTTAAAAAATACTAGATGTACTGTGTACATTGACAAATTTTAAAAGCTTTAAAAGTTTTGCTGAAAATCACAAAAAGTTACAAATAAATTGGGGGGTTTACAAATAGGGTAGATCCGGATCACAGGGATATAAAACTTAAAACTAACACAAAGAAGGTACCTAATAATAGAAAAATACTAGAAAATCTAGTTTTAAAGTAATCGCAATTTTATGAGAAAAATCAATGTCTCAATATTTTTTATAGTTCAAAATTACCACTTATCACGTTTTATGAATGAACTAATGACATCATAGCAAAAACCATTAGGGATTTCGTAAAACCAAAAAAACTGGTTATTTTTTCTTCTGAACAACAATGTCTTAAATGCGGTACCAAAGTATCTACAGGGTGATTGTTTCAAAATTATCCAAGTTCAATAAAAAGTTTAGATCCTACCTTAAGATGGTGGTTGGTTTTCTTTAAGTACCTTACGTCAGCAAGGGTTGTTCTTATTTCAATAGTTGATAGTTGGTGGTAGCCAAATATGGCAGAGTAGCTAGCTGTTAAAATGTTGCGCCGTTTTGCTTAGTAATGCAGTACAGAAATCGCCCATCTACTACAGGAAACTCAAAATTCCAAGTCGGCATCTCCAATGAAAGAGGCCTAAAGGAGAGAATCTAGAAATATAAATATCTCAGAAACTATTTAAGCGGGGACACAAATAACACTCCTAATTGTGTATAGACCTTCAAAGAGTAATACTATGGAAGAAAAACTCACCTAGATTTTATTGGGCCTCACTAAAATTCACTCAAAACAAAAATTTATCACCAATCAACATGGGGTTTAACAGACACAAAGGATTCCTTTCTTGGTGGGGAAAATCCCCGTATCAACTCCAAGTTTTGCGTTTCTTCTCTGCGCAATCAGGTTGCCAAATTTACCTTTAAAGATGAAAATACTCAAAATGTGAAAAGTTTTAGCCTACTTGTTCTAACAAAAATATATGAAAGCTAAAAAACTCATTTTCTTTTGTTCGGACTAAATAAAATCACTCATTTTATAGCCGATTCCATCCGGCAACATTGCACTCCCACTGAACAGTTGGACTCACGGAACTGTAACATAAACTGGAATGCTAATTGGCCCCAGAAAATTTTACAAATGTGACCGCTAGATGTAGGTGACAGTTTGGATTTTAAAAGAACGTAGTCACGTCAATCAAATCAACTTAACTTTTTTTAAAATTTTAAGTATTGCCTGTATAACCCGCAAATTATATGTTTTCCATATTATTTATTACTTTCATGTTTGCCATAGTATAACACTTTGTAATATTTGCTATTTTATGTAAAAAATTCAAGTTCTAAACTTTTAAGATTGGTTTAAAATCAGCATGTAAATTAGTAAAATTTCTTACTTCGTTTTTTACTAGCCGCACACAAATTGACAGATGATAACATGATGATAACAAACACAAAAATTCCCAGATTATTTTTGGGAAGTTCTACCGGGTCGAGTTCGTTTAATTTGTTAACTGGTGCGTTATTATCTGTTTTGTTGTGGGTTATTATTGTACCCAACATATTGCACAATGGACAAACCTATTTCTTGCATAATGACTGTCTTTTTACTTCCTGCTTAGTATGGTAAGATGCACTAAGCACCAAATGTATTCATTGTGCTTTATGTTACCGGGTAAATCAGTAATAAGTTTCAAGGTAAATAAGGCATTAGTTTACACAAGTTTTGTGTTTTTTTAATTAAATTTTATTAAATCTCTATCTGTCAGTCAGGATTTTTATCAGGGGATACAGGACTGGTCCCAGATTTTCAAAAATTAGGACAGTTCAGATGTTTAAAACATGTGGTTAGAAAAAATCAATTTTTTTTCCGATGTGTAATACACCAGAATGTGCCTATATTATTTGAAATTCTTTGGAATAAGGGGGCGTGGCCCCCTAGCCTTCACTTTTGCACTTCTACTGGGATATACATATATATAGTGATACTTATCAGGTTTAATATAAAGAAGAGGGTCCGCCGAATCCAAATCTGCCGTTAAAACAAATTTGGGGTAATTTAAAGAAGCGGGGGGGGGGGGGGGGGTTGGGAATTAATATATTAGGATAGAACTGTTTATGTTTATGAGGAGTCTTAACTAACCAACTTTAATCAAGTTTTTTGCAGATTTTGGCAGCTTTGATTAACCCTATTATAAAATTTACTAAGGACTTTTATGCACCAGCCACCATTTTGAAATATTCAAAATGGCGACTCTAAACACAAAAACGAAAGGAAAGCATACATATCCAATACATCAGTTAAGGATTTTTGGGTTCGCTGTATCCAAATTTGATGTTACAAAAAGATTTTGGGGTAATTTGAAGGAGTGGCGGGTATTTCTGGGGTAAACAGTAAAACTGTTTGTATGAAGACTTAACGAGCAAATTTTATTAAAGATTTTTTACAGATTTTGACTGCTCTGCTCAACTGTATTATAAAACTAACCAAATACCTTTGGTCATCAGCCACCATTTTGAAATATTTGAGTTGATGCCTGTGAAAAGAAATAAAAGGAAAGCATACACATGCGAGTTTTTGGGTTCGCTAAATCCATATATGTTGTTAAAAGAAAGATTTTGGAGTAATCTTCATATAATAATATCAAAAGTTATTAGCTACTTTTATAATGGGGTTGAGCAGAGCTGTAAACATCTGTAAGAAAAATAATTATTAAAGTATTTTCGTTAAGACTTCGCGTACGGTTTAATCCAAAAAAACCCCTACTCCTCCGGAAGACCACAAAATCTACCTTTAACGCCAGGTTTGGATTCAGCGAATCTAAAAACCCTATAATTGATGTATTGCATACATTTGCTGTTCTTGTATTTTTTTCACGGCCACCATCTTGAGCATTTAAAGATTTCAAAATGATCGCTGATGCAAAAATTTCATTGGTTAGTTTTATAATAGGGCCGAGCAGAGCTGTCAAACGCTTTAAAAATATTTGATAAAGTTTGCTCGTTAAATCTCCACATAAACAGTTTTATTGTTTATAACATAAACCAGATTACTTCCGAATCTTTTTTTAACATAGTATTTGAATTCAGCGTACCCATGAACCCTATAAGTAAGGTATCACATGCATATACCTCCCAGAAATACTCTGCCAATATATGGGCCCCTAAGCCCACACTAGGTACTAATAGTTATAGTGTACGTGTGAGCTAATATAACTAAAAACTGAAATATATTTTATTCAACTCCAGACTAAATTACCTTTTGTTTGATACCACACAAGCCATGTTTTGACATAAACTCAAATTTTTGAAATCTACCCCCACCCTTTAAAAAAAACAAAAACTATAATGTATTTTGTTAAACTACGGACTCAATTACCTTTCGTTTGATATCACACACGCCATATTTTTACTTAAACTCTAATTTTTGGAATATACCCCCACCCTTTTTTTAAAATAATATAAAATGTATTTTGTTTAACTCCAGACTCAATTACCTTTCGGTTGATATCACACACGCCATATTTTCACATAAAATCTAATTTTTGAAATCTACCCCCACACTTTTATTTCGTTTGTGTTCGGTGGATTTTGTTTATTTTTAAATGGGACCATCTCGAACCAAGACCCACCCAGCCTAGGTACCAAATTTCCTTAAAATCGGCCAAGCGGTTTTTGTGTTATGCGCGTTGGTCGTTAGATAGACAGACAGACAGACGACGCAACAAAAAAGTTTCAAAATCATCTGAAACGCAAAGATATATAAAAAATTTTGAAATCGGAGCAACTTTTTTTTTCTCAAAAAAATTAGGATCACCATAGCTCACACTACTATAGTAGAGTATATGTGTGAGCTAAAAATAGTGTCGAATTTCAATTCTGGCGACTTGGATTTTTAAAAATCTTTAAGGGTGCCAGAGTGGCATCACTCGGATTAACAATATAAAGCACCCTGACTAACAAAATCTCAAAAAAAAATTCTTATACCATTGATTTCCCACTTAAGGCAGAAATAGCTGTTTCGTAACCAGATTCTTCCAATTCGTAACACAGTTTCCGGATTAAAAAAAAAAGTGTAATGCAAGGCTACACCCCCATCCCCCCCTAAGTAGTATATCATTTGAGAATGGTCAATAAGTATTATACTCTTCAGTGTATACATTCCTTAAAACATACATTTTATTGATAATTAATCTCGAATAATAAAAATCTCAAATAATCAAAATCTCGGAAATATCGCAAAATCAAAAGCTGAAATATTCAAAATTGGTTAGGATAGGTGCATTGGTAAGGTTGATTGGTTTGGTTGGTTAATTATGTTATTTATTTAGGTTGGTTAGGCAGTTTCGACATTTCGATTTTCAATATTTTGATTTTTGATATTTTAATTATCTATATTTTGGATATTTGACATTTTAATTACTTTAAATTTTCATTTTCATTATAAGAGTTCAAGATTTTGATATTCGATAAGATATATTTCAATATTGTGAATGTTACTTCTAAAAACTCTCACAATCGGTACACAGTCCCTATAAAAAAAGTGAGCCAATCAAAAATGTGTTACCCATTTCAACCGAAAAATAAACAGTTACTAGTTACTAAAGTTAGCTTCAAAAGTGCTAAGAAACAGTTAACAAGATAATAGGTTTATCATTTTGTTATTCAGTTAGGGGCACATTTTTGTATGAATGATTTACCAACCTCTATCCGACTATGTTTCTTACATAATTTTTATGGTTTTTGGGGAATTTCTAAAGGTTGGTGCCGATTTGGGGATATTTTGGCAATGCCAACCTATTTAACATCCCAAATGTCAAGTACATATAGCGGTCATTTTCTTTCTACGTCATTAGCATTCCAGTTTATGTTACAGTTCCGTGGTTGGACTATAGTCCGCGGTACCAAACCAAGGACCGGGGGCGTTGGGGAAGCCGAATATCGCCAGTTAGTCTGGGGAAAATCGAAATGACAGTTTAACGTATTGTCAACAAACTGAAAGTGTTGTTTTGATTAAAATTCGGGAAAACGGGGATATCACTAACTAAATTTATAAACCATCAGTGCTAAAGTGAAATCATAACGCCTTGCGAAATGACATATAGTTCCAATAAAAGTGTACCAGTTCTTTATTTTAAATCAGCTGAAATATAACCTTTTATTTTTATTTTACACAGGCAAAAAGTAATAACACAAAACATTAATTTTTCTAAGGGTGGTTCTGAAAGTGGACCGTTACACACCCTCTCTCCCTGGGAAAAATATTTTACGAAGTAATATATTTTTACGAAAAATACTTATCTCTAATCTTCATCCCTTATAATCTAAAATAAAATCCAAAACAAATGTATCGACGGATCGCTTATGATTTTTCTTTCAAAAGCAGAACACGTAAAACAGTAAGTAGGCCTCCTTACTATTTACCGATTCTAAACTATTCTCAAAATAGATGGTCTACTAAGCCGAATTTTTCCAGAAAGCACAATCAAAATTAATTCTCTTAAAACCACATTCACCAACTTGCGCTGCCACATACACTCTCATATTCGCCACCTACTCAAATTTTCTTAATCTTCAAAGTCCTCCTGGTTACTTCCGGTATATGGCTTCAAATCTTTTACATGCCATTTTCCTATTATCTTTCCACAATTTATATCCGCCAACATATAAAACAATTTACCACAAACTTCCTTTACAACACCAAGTGTATATCTAGGAGCTAATTTCGCCAAAAAATTGTTAGCCTTACTTGAAAGAACATAATTTCTTTTTCAGACTTTATCACCAACGTGATAAAGATCCGCGGGCCTTTTACTTAAATTATAATGCCTAGAATTCTTTAGATACGCGGCATTTAGATGCTTACGTACATTTTTATACATCTCTGGAACCTTATCCATTTCACTGCAATACTCTTCTTGTTTTAACTGCGCAGCCTTTGCATTTTGAGCATTAAAGTTGCCATAAAAAATACCGTTTGATGGGACATATCATCCAAAATTTAAATACGACGGTAGAAATTCGTGTGCCTCATGTTTAGACTTGTTTAGTGCAAACTGAGTTTTGTAAATTTCATCATCCCATGTTCTCTGATCCATATCCTTGATATAAGCTCTTATTGATGTTTCCAGGATTTTATTTACTCTTTCTGTTTGATTAACTTAAGGATGATAGTTCGTATTGTAATAAAGCTTAACGCCATATCTCGACAGCATATTTAACTGGCTCCCATTATCACTGGCTATTACAGATGGTGTACCGAACATTAGGAAAACACGATTTTCAACAAACTCTGTTATTTTCTTACTCGAAGGACAGAATAAACAGTACTTTGGATGTTCTTGTCAAACGATTAGACAGAAACATTCAAACCACTGTATATAGGAAACCTACACACACGGGACAGTACCTAAATTTTAAGTCTAATCATTCTGTTGCAACAAAACAAGGAGTTATAAGAAGTTTGTATTTAAGAGCCGTAAATATTTGTAGTAATAATGAAGAATTAACCACAGAAATTAACAACATTAAAAAGGACTTACAACAGAATTGTTATTCCGAGAAATTAATAAACTCAACGATATTTAAAATTAAAAACAAACTAAATGTACCAAATTCTCAAAATAATAATCCGTTAGGTGTTATTAACATTCCATATGTTCAAGCGATTTCAGAAAACATAAGACGAATAGCTAAACACTATAATATAAAAACAGTATTTTCTTCGGGAAATACGATACGAAGTTTTGTAACTAAAACAAAACCAGACATCCCTCAAATAATAAGGAATGTATTTACCAAATCCCGTGTGAGTGTGGTAAATCATATGTAGGTGAAACGAAACGCCCTCTTCAGGTTAGAGTAAATGAACATCTAAAAAGTACCAAATTAGGGGATATTGAAAAATCCGGTTTAGCAGATCATGCATGGTCAAATGATCACAGGATTCAGTGGTCAGAAGCTAAAGTTTTACAGAAGGAGTCGCATTGGCGAAAACGAAAGTTTATTGAAGCTGCGTTTATCATGCAGAATAAAGAAGTTTTCAGTCAACCAAGCACGGACATACCAAACATATGGAAACCACTCCTTAAAGAAAACAGGCGTCTTGCGATTAAAAAGGGGGCGGGCCGTCACACCTGACTGCACACCAAGTAGTATAAGAAGTAGCCTAGAGACTAGATTGTTTAGTTTACACTTGATAACGGTTAGAGATACTTACTAACCGAAACGTCGTGTTTTAAAATAAATAAAGACAATGGAAGTCCGAAATTTCATTTCTACACAATCATTGTCTACGAGTTTCAAACAAAGGGATATTTCCTAACATCTTGCAACATTCGTGGCCAATAGTAGATTTCTTTGACCCGACTCAACGTTTTGTAAATACCCAAGTGAGCAGATAAAGGGCTATCATGACATTCTTTAAATACTGCGAGTCACATAGATTTTGCTACAACTATTTTCCATTCCGGAAAATTTGTTCGAAGAAGTAACTCTAAAGGCACATGCTTCCATAGCTTACTATCTTTGTACTTCCAATCTGGAAGTTTTTCAGGGTCCTTTGAGATATTATTAATCATTGTTCCATACCAGACATCCGCTGTAACCGATTCTTGAGTAACCTCAATTAAATATAACTACGAAGATCCATTTTCTTGACTAGATCCTACCGGGGCTCCCGACAGAGCATCAGAAACGACATTAAGTGATCCCTTTCTATGGATGATTTCCATGTCGTAGGCACTTAGTTTCATGCTCCATCTTGCCAATCGACCTACTGGATCTTTAAGAGAAGCTAACCACTGAAGCGAAGAATGGTCCGTGATAACCTTAAAACGAACTCCCTCGACATTACCTCTAAATTTCTCTACCGCAAACAAAATGGCTGCCAGTTCTTTTTCGCTCATTGTGAATTTCTGTTCGATCTGAGATAAAGTTCGGGAAGCAAAAGCTATTACTACATCTTGATCACTACTGTCTTTCTGAATCAATACGGCTCCTAAACCTACGTTACTTGCATCGCATTGAATTGTGAATTCTTTGCTAAAATCTATAGATGCTAAAATTGGAGCACTTACCATGGCCTCCTTTATGTTTCGGAAAGCCTTATCAGCATCTTCTGTCCATAAAATTTTCTGAGATTTACGTTTTCCTTTAAGTAAAGCATCTATAGGTGCTGCCAAAGTGCTAAAATTTTTTACGAATCTTCGATACCATGAACAAAGACCCATAAACCTTTTTATCTCTGTAGCTGTTTTTGATACAGGGTATTCCACCATAGCTTTTACTTTATCTGCATCAGTTCTCAATCCCAAGCGATCAATTATAAAGCCAATGTACTTTAAACTAGACATTACGAATTCGCATTTTTCCAAATTGATTGTTAGCTGCGCGGACGCCAAACGGTCAAAAACCTGATTCAAAATTCTAAGATGGGTATCGAAAGAAGGGCTTAAAACAAAGTCGAATACGAAAACGAAAACGAACGGTTCCAGCTCTGGGCCGAGCACAGAATCCATAAGCTTTTGCTGTGTTGCCACAGAATTACAAAGGCCAAACGGCACACAAACAAATTTAAATAAGCCACGACCAGGAACAACAAAGGCTGTCTTTTCGCATGACTCTGGAGTAAAAGGGATCTGCCAAAATGCGGATTTTAAGTCAATACTACTTAAATAGTTAGCTCTTGACAATCTACTTAAGACATGATCGACTAGAGGCAACCGATAAGCTGATTTCTTTGTAAAAGAGTTTTTTTTTTTTACGGGTATGCGCACTCGCAAGGAGATCCCTATCACGCTCGACAAGCGGCAAGTGCGCGGAAATGTTGGTGTGTGTTGGTTTTGAAACGGTTCAGGTTGTAACCTGCAGGGAAAACTGTCGCAGGGAGTTTATTCCACAGCGATGCTGTTCTCCAGAGATATGAATTCTGATATAATGAGGTTCTTGGTGCCTCTATTTTGACAGTAAATTGATGGTTACCGTCTGTTTGACGTGTTCGCCTAGTAGGTGCTACTCCCGGGGGGATCATACGTGCCAACTCTTTAAAGCATTTTCCGTGATAATACCTGTAGAAGAGAGAGAGATCGCCCACAGTTCTTCGATGTTCGAGACTATCCAAGCTACAGGTAAGTGCGGGGTCATTGATCAGCTTGATATCTCGCTTTTGCACGGTGTTCAAAAGCATTAAGGTATGTTTGGGTGCCGCACTCCATATATGTGAGCAGTACTCCATAGTTGGTCGAATCTGGGCTTTGTATAGTGTCAGCAGTTGGCTTGGTGTATACAGATGTCTTGTACGAAATAGCACCCCAAGCTTTTGGGACGCCCTTTTAGCTATATCTGCCACGTGACTGTGCCAAGACATGTTGGTCTCTGCAGTGACTCCTAAGATGTTCAACTGGCTCTGCAATGTGGCAGCACTTCCAGATAGCATGATGTTTGGCTCACCGGTGCTGGTCTTTTTTGAAAACAGGGCTGCTTGGGTTTTCTGCGCGTTGAACTGTACAAGGTTTTTGTTGCCCCAGTCCTCTATTATCTCCAGGTCGTTATTTATCTGCGATATTTGAGTTAGTCTAAGATGATGGAATTCACGTGCGGATAGACACTAAGTGGGTGGTATGACTGAGGAGACTACATTGCCATCATCTGCAAAGCAATAAAGTGGATTTACTGTTTTATCTATGAGGTCATTTATGTAAATCAGAAAAAGTGTTGGCGAAAAGATTGCTCCCTGTGGCACACCAGCATTTATTTGGTAAGAGTTGGAGTTCCGGCCATCCAGTGCAACATAAATGGATCTATCCTTAAGGTAACTTTCAAACCAAGTGCAAAGTCTCGGCGACAATCCCGTTGCTTTGAGCTTGTTGAGCAGATTTTCATGCCAGACTTTATCGAATGCTTTAGATATATCTAAGGCAATTGTTCTTGTTTCACCTCGCAACTCAATCGATTTTTGCCATAAGTGAGTGATGTATGTAAGTAAATCGCCAGTTGACCTATATTTTCGAAATCCGTATTGCTTGTCGTTGATAATTTTGTATTTTTCCAAGTACTTGGTTAGGTGATTGTTCACAACTCTTTCCATTACTTTTGATATCACCGGAAGTAGAGCAATTGGTCCATAGTTTAACGGATCTGTCTTTTTTCCTTTCTTTGGAATGGGTTGTACTGCGGCAGACTTCCATGATGATGGATATACTCCTTTCCTATAAGATAAATTGAATAATTTTGCGAAAGTTGGGGTGAGTTCGCTAGCACAATTTTTGAGTACTATCGCGGGAATGCCATCTGGACCCATTGCTTTGTTTGTATCCAACTTTTTAAGGGATTTTCGTATTTCTCTGTGACAAAGGGGTACCTCTGGCATACTGTGGGAAACCCTTTCAATGAACGGTGGAGTTTTTCCATTTGGCACTGTTAGGTTTGAGTTGGAGAAAAAGATTTTGGCCAGCATATTGGCTTTTTCCTCTGATGTTGTGGCTAAGTGAGTATTTTTATCTGTAAGTAGTGGTATGGATGACTTGGTAAAGTTTGATCCAACGGCTTTTGCAAGAGACCAAAAGGACCTAGAACTACTTGGACAATTCAGCAACCTGTTTTTTATTCTTTGATTGTATGTTTCTTTGGCGGCGTCAATAGTAATTTTGCAACTATTTCTGGCTTCTATAAATTCTGTGTGGTTTTGAGCGGTTTGTTGTCGTTTCCAAAGGTTATATGCTCTGTGTTTTTTCTGTACAGCCGTTTGACACTGGCTGTTGAACCAAGGTTTTGCATTAGCTCTGCGTTTTATTGTATGTGGGATATATGCATCCATTCCAGATAAGATTACTTTTGTTATTTCATTACAGCAAATAGTGGGATCAGCTGTTTTAAAGCAAACCTCTTGCCATGGAAAATCCAGGTAAAACTGTTTAAGGTCATTCCATTTTGCCGATTTGTAGTGCCACATTTTACGAGGAAGTGATTGTTGGCTTGGCGGTATGAACATTTCGCACTTTGTTCTTATAAGTTTATGATCGGATGAACCAAGTGGGGGATCTACTTGAATTGTAGCCTTCTTCCATCAAAACAGAAACGTGGAGTCCCAGCCGCCTTCTCCACTATCAAAACGGGACTTACCCAAGGACTGTTAGATGGACGCATCACTCCTAACTCCAACATTTTATCCAATTCTTCGATTAAAATTTTTAACTTGTACGGTGACATGACATGATGACACTGCTTCACCGGAGGTGCATCCCCAGTATCAATATGATGAACTATTTTGTTAGTTAAATTCTAATTTTGGAACATACTCATTTGCATCTCTTTTTAAAGCACAGCAAATTTTTTTATTGCTGTCCAACTCATAGAGCTGCACAATGGGCTCCCGGACCTAATTTTTGACCAAAATTAGAAAAATAGGTTTTGTAACAATATTATGTTTTAAAATGAGAAAAAAGTAATTATCAATCAAAATGCGGATCAAAAATGGCGAAGTTCCCTATTTATGAACCAATAAGTATAAAATTTAAAATTTTGGAGTGTTAATAGTCGCTAAATATTATTTTTGACTTAAATTAAAAAAAACTCATTTACCAAGAGGTATCAAATTTAGAACTTTGTCGTGTCTAAAGTTGCTGATTATAATTATGAACTCAAACTTTAAAAAATTTACATGGCAGATCCAAAACGGCAGAGTTTTCTATTTATGAACCGATATATGTATCATAATTGGAACTTTGGAGTTTATAAAGCTGATAATTAAGATTTCTGGCCAAACCTAATGGAAGGAAATGGAGCACGTTTACATTTGTGAACCGGTATATATTAAATTTGGAACTCTACGGTGTTTAAAATCGCTTATTATAATTTTTTACTCAAAAAAACAAAACTAGCACGGCGAACCCAAAATCCTTATCTAATAGACTATTCTATTTATAAACCGATTTGTGTCAAACTTGGTACTTGGGGTTGTTTAAGGTAAAATTGAGCTCATCGTGTAATGCGTAATAAAGCTGCACGGAAGGATGAAAAGTTTCCATAATAATAAATCTAAAAACCAAACTAAAAATTAAAATATTAAAAATAGTATTATTCTAGGGCTGTATCAAAAACTAGAAAATAATACGAACGTAACCCTGACTTTGTAGTAGATAAGAACCTGCAAGTTTAACGACTGCATAATTAAATTGTTTTTAAGTCCAACAAAATAAATGTTTTTAAAGCGTTTACGTTTTAATATTAGTTTATTAAAAATCAGGTTCGGTAAATTGCTGATGATTTAAAATAGAACCGTTTATCTTAAAATATTTTTTATCTTTTTTTTTTCATAAACAATCCACCTGTTAAAGTTAACTTCATCTGTAATTTTTTTGTTAAAGTTAACTTCATCTGTAATTTTTGGTTTTTGAGATTTTTTAGTTTGTATTTTTTATGGAGTGACCTTTTTATTTGATTTTTGAACATTTCAATTTTTTTCATTTTTAACTTTTTATTTTTTGAATATTCTTTACATATTTGTACTTTTTATTAATATATATATTTTTTTTTTATTTGTTTAAGTTAGCCTAAAGTGTTTTAAAAATAATAAACAAGCACTTTTGTTAAGACTGGCTATATATAACTTATTCTCGAAGAAGTCCCTTTTTAGTAAATTAATAATATCTTTCACATGGGCACTTTGTGGCAGCAGATTTTAAAATATAGTTCTCGAAAGATATGTACTCTTTAAGAAAATAAAAATTTCAAGAAAACGGTTGATGAATGAAACAAAATTTTTGTCCAACATTTATAAGAAATCTATATTTTTATAGAATTTCAGAAATCCCAAGCAAAAACCATTACCATACCTGTCTATACATCAAAATTGAAATCAAAATATACAGGGATAAAATCTACTTACCTCCCTCTACAAGATTTATTTTATGAGAATTTTATGCCACATAAAATATTGTCGCAAAATAGTTTTAAATCTGGGTCAAATCGCCATGCAAATATGGTACTTTAACGCGTTCCGTTGAAAGGAAACATGACACTTCTGAAAGTTGCGTCAATCAAATAATCGTTTTTTCAAGGCCTACTGGACTATCTACACTTTTTTAGAAAAGATGTTCAGAAGTTTCAGTATGTATTTAATTTAACCCTTTTTGACGAAAAATCAGGTCCGCGGACCCACTGTGTGCTGATGGAAGAACGTCGATTGACATTGATTGTCAAAATGACATATTATAAATACTTCTCTTTGCAAACTAATCCCAATACTGTTTTAGATTGGGTGCGCTTGTCCCACTGATTTGAGTTAAAAAGAGATAGTAAGCAGCTGGATGATAATGTGTGAATTTAGTAAATAAAACGAGTAGACCACTGTTTGTTTATTGATATCATGATTGTTTAAGAGTCTTAGGTGCCCTTACTAACACATTAATTTAAAAAAAGATGGTAAATAATCGGATAATAATGTGTAAGTTCAGTTAATGACACGATTAGATTAGATGGTGGTACGTTCGAGAATCGTATTTTGTGTCGGGGTGCCGTGCTACGTCAAAGTCAGCGCCTTATAACTGACCTGCCAAAAATATGTACTTCTACTTCAGACTGCTGCTGAACAAAAGTAGGACAAGCCTCGACATTACTAAAATTACTTCCCAAGTTAGATTTTAAAAAATTGCGACAATAATCTAACCAAGACTGCCATGCCACTGTCGAAGTATACCTAGAATAGTAGACCTTCCTAAAATCTATCGGGTTGCAGCGATCTACTGACTGCTCCCAGACCTTCCGTTTTTTGCCATTTTACAATTTGGACAGTTTGGTCTAATAGTGTTGGCCTTACCACAACCAAAGCACACTGGTTCCTTCTTTATAGGGGTTCTAATTAACTTAGGACATAAACGGGCCATATGTCATCTGTCGTTGCACGCAAAGCACACTATATGTGAAGAAGACTGACCTCCACTTGGTCTAGAACCAAATGAACCAGCTAAATCCGTTGTATCACTCCTTTGTCTTTCTTGACGATATTCCTGCCTTGAGGTCTATAAAAGCTTTGCGATTCTCTTGGATTAAAATTCCTTTTATCTAGATGATTTGATCCACTGGATGCCGAAAATGTATAGCTACAAGAACAGCACTGAGGGCTACCGCTTATCTTTACTGGTTGCTCCAACTCGTAGTCTAAGGTATATACTGAATGACTAGTGGAACTCTCTTTTTGAATAATATTACCATTTTCTAACTTTCGTCAAACTTCAATAAGCTCCTGCAAGTTTGTAATGCTATGTATGTAAAGCCAAATGAGGGTGATAGGGTGGTGGTAAATTTTTCTTAAAGACATACATTTTTTCTTGGCTACAAGGTGGCGACGATAAACCAAAAAACATGTTTTTCGTAATTGAGATGTAAGTAATAACATGCTCGTCAAGTTTTTGTTTTCGTTTTGAAATCTGTTGTTTTAAAATTTCATTAAAGTCCTGATCGCACAAATCTTGTCTAGAGCTATTACCAAAGAATCCCATTCAGTGAACCTATTATTCCTAGACTGTGCCCTAAACCATTCTACAGTAACATTGTTCAATTGCACCCGAAAACAACTCTTCCTTACTACACCCACGCGCCACTCTCAGTTAATCAACTCTAAAAAATTAACTACTTGATTTTTATCGCGACAACAATCAAACTTTAAACCCCATTGAGAAATAGGTAACGACCTACTGTTAAAACTTCTAGGTGCCCTACTACTACTAACTACTACTTATAGAAAATTAACCTTGAATTTTCTATAAACTTCCTCGAAATTATCCTGTAAAATAGTAATTTTCACTCCATTTTTATATTTATACTTAAGCTGAATTTCTTTATTTTCTTCGGTATCCGCGGTCTCTGGTATTCTGCTTAAACGACCCAATAAATGTCTAAAAGGGCTGGTAACCCTTAAAAAAACTGCCATTTATGCCATCAAAATTATAGACTTCCTCTTGAATAGATTTAATCGATTCCTCGATCTCCCTTTTTTCAGTCTCAAAATTAAAATTTGGAACCTTATAAGAAATAGTTTGCCTCGACTTATCTGATTTCAGAATCTTGCGTAAAAATTTTCTTTTTTCATCCTGACCAACCGAGTCAAGGGATGTTGAGGTTCTAAGTCTCACCTCATAGTTTAAGTCGTGTACTCTAAGATGTTGAGGGTCTATTTCGTAACTCACTTCAAACATACTTGCCATGTTTTGCTAACCTTTGTTAATTTTAATTCAAATAAAAAAACAAAAAATTAGGTAATTACTCCTAAAAAAAATCCTTGATCTTAAGGCAAATCCAAAATACAAAAAAAATATTGGCAAACAATTTAAAAAAGTTTTATACCCTTGGCAAAATTATTTTTTGAGACACCCTGTATAATATCAACATTCTTTTTACTTTTAGGGCCCTGTATATATTACAAATAAACAACTATGTTGTTATTTAATAACAAAAAATATATAGATACCTATCTGCAATATTAAAATAATCCTTTTCCAAATAATTTTATTTTTTTTTATTTCTCACTGAAAGCGAAGCGCAAAAAAATCTTATCAGTTCACCTACCTATTTATATCAATAACAGTTGACCATACCTGCTAAAATAAAATTATGCATAATTGCCATTTACTATTTTCTGACCAAATTATTTAAAATGTTTATATACCAATCTCTTGTTTTTGTCTTCCGGGAAACTGGGAAAGGTTAATGGAAACAAGCTTGTTTATTTAATTAGGCATTTCGTTTCCCTAATAATGAATCAATTGTATGTTTTGTGGGTTTTGGGAAGTTGAAGAAAAACAACCATTGATTTTATGACGACGTTTCGTGTTTAAACTAACACTTTCTCAAGCCGTGAAATGAACAACAAGCATTACAATAGGAGCAAATGATCCTTAAATTTCTAGTATTAAAATATAAAAAACAATAACTTTGTAAAACAACTTACTCAAATCACAGTTGAGTCTTCGGCAGCAAAGCCAGTGAGTATTGGTTTATTGATGAATGAAATGATCTCTAACTTTTTTATCATCAGGAGTGAATTTTTGTTCGCATATATGGCAAAGTGTAGCGAAATTTTTAATAACCGGATTATATCAAAAATGTTATTTATTGAAACAAAACATGAGCAAAATCGCCCGCAGTAAAAAAGATTTGGTAATAATCGGGTAAAATAGAATCAAACTTTTGCATTACGATTTTTCTCAAAACCTAACAAAATCATAAAGGATATAATCATAAAAATGGGCTGAGCAACTTCATTGCAAACTTATGTGTGTCCACGTAAGTTGGCGGCATATGGGAAACTTTTTTATTATTAGCTTTACGAAAAAAGGTTATTCTTCATAAAAAGTTCTCCATGGTCCAAAACCTAAAATGCAACCATCAGATGTTAAATTTTTTCAGTCATATTACGAGGTTTGTCAAAAAATATGATTTTTGCTCCAGAGTAAAGTACCTTTCTTTTTGGCAATATCGAACATTGTTATAAAGAAAAGATGTTTAGAATTAAAAATAGCTTTCAAATATTCAACATTGTATATTTACATTAAAAAAATATTTTTTTCTCCATTTTCTCTGCGATTATGTTGGAAATTTAAGTTTGCACATTAATTTTTTTAATGTAAATAAACAATGTTGAATATTTGAAAGCTATTTTTAGTTCTAAAAATCTTTTCTTTATAACAATTTTCGATATTATCAAAAAGAAAGGTTCTTTACTCTGGAGCAAAAATCACATTTTTTGACAAACCTCGTAATATGACTGAAAAAATTTAACATCTGATGGTTGCATTTTAGGTATTGGACCATGCAGAACTTTTTATGAAGAATAACTTTTTTTCGTAAAGCTAATAATAAAAAAGTTTCCCATATGCCGCCAACTTACGTGGACACACAGTATATCCAATTCAAGCAACCCAAGAAGAACGGATTTTGTATTGCTGCAGTATACGACACATCCTTTTGATCCTTACACGGGTATCATGTGAGTTAAAAGCAGGCACTTAAAAATCAAATCTAAATCCTATTTTGATCCCAATTGAGATTGCGCATGCTCCCTTCCTCAAAAATTGGTATCATGAAAGTTTAGTGGCAAATTTAAATTGGAAATAAATAATAGTTTTTGAAACCAAAAATAAATAAAAATATCAACTTTTTTCTTTAAATTCCTGTTCTTTTGGTAGATCAAAATCGCTATTAACCTAACCTCTTGGTCACATATTCACAAACAAATCTTAACCCAGGGTCTAACACGCCCTGTCAGACGTTTTTAAAGATGTGCCTTACACCGCATAGTAATACAAAATTCGCTCACATTTGATTGCTTAAAATGCTCTATAAGGGTTGTAGTAGATAGTAGCGTATTAAAAAAGAAAAATTTAGAGGGGCCGGTCAGTTTTGAGGGGGCCCCATGAGGCCGTAATTTATGTTATTTTATGTTTCTTTTTATGAAATATGTTAAAAATATCTAAAAAATCTAAGCTACAACCGGCGGGGGCCCGAGGCCGAGGACGGTTCAATTGTATAGCACTATCAGAACCGCCCTTAATTAGGTGAATGACAAAGCCAAGCCCCTATTTATAATTTTTTATACAAAACTTGAATTCTGTTTTTATTCGATTTTTACCAATTCTTTTTTGACCGCGGACGGTTTTGCTCATATCTTGTTTTGATGAATGACGTTTTTGATGATGTCTGGCTATTGATAACTCCATTTTTGACAATGGAGTGTGCGATCTTCTACGATTTTTCTTTTGTCTTTTATAATAAAGTGGTGGGTGGGTGTTCTTAAGGTTTACTAAAATTTGTATTGGAGAACTTGGCTTTACATTTATCTCAATTCTTTTAACGGAACACCACTCTCGCTTACTTGGCTTTTTTTACATTAAATGTTTTTCTTATGATTTCATTCTTTTTTAAAGGATTTGGATAATATTTAAGTTTTAAAGTAGTAAAATATGAGGAATAATATTCAAAAGTTTTGCAAAGTCTTATTAAAAATTTTCAGGTTTTTTTTATATTTTCCTATGGTTTTATCATGGTTCCTATCAGCCTTCTAAAGCTCAGCTCTCTAGTGTTCCTCGAAATAGGCAATGCTAATTTTACATAACTTTACATTTATAGAGGAGGAAAGTAAATTAAAATTTTGGTGTTTTTAAATTTTTTACTATACTTAGTTTTATCATAGTTCCTATCAATCTTCCAAAGCTCAGCTCTCTAGCGTTTCTGGAAGAGGAGAATGTTACTTTTACATAAATTTACATTTAAAGGGGAGCGAAGTTAATTATAATTTGGGGTTCTTTAATTTTATTTTATAGTTTTATCATCCTTATCCTATCGGCCTTCCGAAGCTTAGCTCTCTAATGTATCTAGAAATGGGCAATGTTACTTTTACATAACTTTACATTTATAGGGTAGGGAAGTAAATTAAAATTTGGGGTTTTTAAGTTTTTTCCTATAGTTTTGTCATATTTCCTATCAGTCAGCCCTAGCTCAGCTCTCTAGCGCCTCTGGAAGTGGGCAGTGTTACTTTTACATAACTTTACATGTATGGGGGAGAGAAGTGAATTAGAATTTTCGGGTTTTTTGATTTTTCCATTGGTTTGGTCAGAATTTCTCTCAGTATGCCAAATTTCAGCTTTGTAGCGTGTCTGGAAGTACAGTAGAATTTTGATGATCTATACATGAGTGAGTGAGTGGCAATTTCGATGTTTTTTGAAATTTCGTAACTACTTTACTATTTTCATGGAATTCCATAGAGATTGTTAACTCTATAAAGATCTACGACTGTGTGCAAAGTTTGAGTTTCGTAGCTCATTCCGAATTAGAGTTTTAGATAGGTCAAATATGGGCTTAAATTTTTCAAGAAAAGATGGTACATATAGGGGAGGGAAGTAAATTAGATTTTTGGACCTCTATAAACTTAGCATTACCACTTAAGAATTGGATATTCGCAATATATGCATTAATTGTCGTAAATTTGTCGTAAATTTGTCGTGAAAGAAAAAAATTTGTCGCGCCACCCGTTTTCCTGAAAAGGGTATGTAATGCTAAGTTGAGTCTCAATATATAACAGGTTATATCTATATATATAACCTGACTGATTAATTTTTAGCCAATAATTTTAAGATTTTAAACTAAATGTTTCTGTAATTTGTTGCACGTTCACCATTGTTTTATGTTTTGTCCTGTGATATAACTACGATTAGCAATAGATCACTGATGATGGCCGCATAAGCCGAAACTGGTATGATCGAAATAAATTTAGTGGAGGACGACTTAGAGTTTTCAATTTTCGTGACTTAAACCTCCATTTAGAGATATGGATTACTTCTTCAAAAACATTTCATGTAAAAAAAAGCCAAGTACGCGAAAGTGGTATTCCATAAAAAGAATTGAGATAAAAGTAATGCCAAGTTCTCCAATACAAATTTCAAAATGAATGGTTCTTACTAGTTTAGAAATGTTTTTTTAAACTTTGCTATTCCAGACAAACTTCTTTACATTCAATTTAGCACTGTGCCTAAGAGTCATTTGCAGCCGTAATAGCCAGGTCTAGAAAAACATTTCGAAACTAGTAAGAACCATTCATTTTAAATATGTATTGGAAAACTTGGCTTTACATTTATCTCAATTCTTTTTAGGGAATTCCACTTTCGCGTACTTGGCTTTTTTACATGAAATGTTTTTGTTATGATCTCACTGCTTGTTTAAAGGATTTGGAAAATATTTAAGTTTTAAAGTAGTAAAATATGCGGGATATTGTTCAAAACTTTTGAAATGCATATTAAACATGTTGAGGTTTTTTATATTTTCCTATGGTTTTATCATAGTTCCTGTCAGCCTTCTAAAGCTCAGCTCTCTAGAGTCCCTGGAAGTAGGCAAAGTTAATTTTACGTAACTTTACATTTATAGGGGAGGAAAATAAATTAAAATTTTGGTGTTTTTAAATTTTTTCCTATAGTCTTCCAAAGCTCAGCTCTCTAGCGTTTCTAGAAGTGGACAATGCTAATAGGAGAGGGAAGTTAATTAAACTTTGGGGTTTTTTAATTTTCTTTTATAGTTTTATCATAGTTCCTATCAGCCTCCCAAAGCTCAGCTCTCAAGCGTTTCTGGAAGTGGGCAATGTTACTTTTACACACTTTAACATTTATAGAGGAAGGAAGTAAATTAGAATTTTCGGGTGTTTTATTTTTTTTTGTCTTATCATAGTTACTATCGGCCTTCCAAAGCTCTCTAGCGTGTCCGGAAGTGGGCAAAGTTACTTTTACATTACTTTACATTTATAGGGGAGAAAAGTAAATTATAATTTTGAGGTTTTTAATTTTTTTTCTATAGTTTTATCATAGTTCCTATCAGTCTGCCATTTCTGGAAGTGGACAATGTTACTTTTACGTAAATTTACATGTGTGGGGGAGAGGAGTAAATTAGAATTTTGGGGTTTTTTGATATTTTCCAGGGGTTTGGTCGTAATTTCTATAAGTCTGCCGAATTTCAGCTTTGTAGCATGTCTAGAAGTACAGTAGAATATTGATGATCTATACATGAGTGAGTGAGTGAGTGGCAATTTCGACGTTTTTTGAAATTTTTTAACTACTTTACTACTTTATGGAATTCCATGAAACTTGGAGGGGTTGTTAACTCTATGAGGATCTACGACTGTGCAAAGTTTGAGATTCGTAGCTCATTCCGAAGTAGAGTTTTAGAGAGGTCAAATATCGGCTGAAATGTTTCAAGAAAGGGTGGTATACGGCGCGCGAACCTAATAAACGAAACCTATAAAAATAATACAGGTTTGTTTTCTAATTTTTAAAAATAGCCCATGAAGTCTTAAGTACTTAGTTTTTAGAAAATTTGATAAAACCTAATTATTTCAGTTTATTTTGCATATAATATAGAAATACATTATATGTGGGTAGACCTAAAACTTTATGGTTTGTATCTTACCAAGAATACCTGGTGGGGTGTTAAGTAATTTACTCAGGAGAGATTTAAAATGGACTGTATAAATGGTTTTTGTTCTACTCACTGTTCGTTGCTGGGTTGTGGGGTCGATGGGCGGCCGCCTTTATCCTGGCTTCAGCAGTTCTGTTGAGGGGTTTCCATTACAGAGGTTTTAAGGAAGGGAGGACGAGGGAAAACACTCGCGAAAATTCGTAAATCTAATTTACTTAAAATTATTTAACTAAAAGATGCTTCGCTTGATTGCACACCGTGTGATTGAATAGGGATTTGAAACGATATATCCCGTTGAAATACTAATTCACACTGATTTTTCATTTTATTTTTCTAAAAGCTAAAGGCTAATGTGAACAAATCCCAATTCTACACAGTGAGCCAAAAAATGTCTTATCCAACAAAAAGAAAAAATAAAATAACTAAATTCTAACATCCACACGAAATGAATGTACTGAGGACCGAACATCCCCCTGGCCAAAAGGGGTTTACCCCTTTTAATTTTAACTACTATCTACATTGTCTTCAATGGGGAGCGGACACAGCTTAACAACCGGTCGCTTTAAAGTACCATTAGTGGTACGCACGCTTGCCACTCGTACTACACCGTCCGAACCTGGATGCACTGCCTCAATACGACCCAGTCGCCATTGCATACAGGGAGTGTTATCCTCTTTTATAACCACAAGGTTACCAATTTTTAGTGAACCTTTACTATCATGCCATTTAGCACGTTGGTGAAGAGTATGTAAGTACTCTTTAGACCACCGAGACCAAAAATCCTGGTGCAACTTCTGGAGCAATTGCCAGCGATCTAATCTATTAAGGGGGGTGTCACTAAAATTGGGTTCGGGAAGTGCACTAAGAGACTCTAAGGTCAAAAAATGACCTGGGGTGATTGCCGAAATGTCATTCGGATCACTACTAAGGGGCGTTAAAGGCCTACTATTTAAAAAGGCTTCTATCTGTACAAGCAGAGTGTACATCTCCTCGTATGTTAAGCTTTGAGATCCAACTATACGTAACCAATGAGTTTTAACGGATTTTACTGAAGATTCCCAAAGACCGCCAAAATGGGGTGCAGAGGGGGGATTAAAATGCCACGAAATTGTTTCTGCTTTCGAAGCATCACGCATTAGATTACATAAAGTTCTATAAGCTCCAGTAAAATTAGTTCCACAGTCACTGTGGAGTGAAACAAGTCTGCCTCTACGGCCTACAAAGCGGCGTAAGGCTGCCAGAAAAGCATCGGAAGTCAAGCTTGAAACTAGCTCTAAATGCAAAGCTTTGGTAGCATAACAACCGAAAAGACAAAGGTATGCTTTTGTCGTGCGAGCTCCTCGGTAGCGAGTCATTAACAGATTAAAGGGACCTGCGAAGTCAACACCTGTGTGAAGAAAAGGCTTAACTTGGCTCACGCGAAGTAAGGGTAGATCACCCATGGGAGCTTGAACAGGGGTTGGATGTATCTTATAGCAATTAATACACTTAGAAACTACCTTTCTAATTACATTTTTGCAGGAAACTATCCAAAATTGCTGTGCGATTATGTACTGAATTGATTGAATTCCTGCATGGAAATAATTCAAGTGTACATAACTAACCAAAAGTTCCGTAAATCGATGATTGTTGGGCAATAGAGCAGGAAATTTTTGTTGATAGGACAACGAAGTAGAATTTCTTAATCTGCCACCAAGGCGAAGTATGCTTTCATCATCTAAAAAGGGGCTTAGTCTTCTAAATAATTTTGAGGGTAAAAGATGCTGTTGGATTCTATCAATTTCATGAGAAAAAGCTAAAGTTTGTACATGCTTTACTAAGAGCATGACAGACTGATGTAACTCTAAACTAGTAAGAGGTTCAGTTACTTTGATTTTGTTTCTACAATTCGACAAAAATCTTAAAGTATATGCTAAAACTCAACGTAATCTATCAAAACTAGAAATATTTTCTATTAGTTGAGCTAACAAATGGGGTTCTAATTCTGCTACAAGAAGACATGTTTTTCTATGTTCAGGAACGTCTTCATCAGACAATGGAAGATTTATTTCTGTCCATGTGTCGGTGTGTTGCGATAAAAAACTAAGGCCATACCACCACATTGAGCTTTCTGACAACTCAGATGGGAGGAGACCACGACTACCTATATCTGCAGGATTGTTCTCAGATATGACATGATGCCAATGCGAGGAAGGGATTTTTTTTTTGGATGAAAGTTGATCTATTACTAACAAAAGTGGTAAATCTATGTGGGGAAGACTTTATCCAAGAAAGGACTATAGTTGAATCACACCAAGCGTATATTTCACTAATTTTTAGCCTGGGCTGATAATTTCCTAGAACATAATGTAACAATTTTGATAACAGAACTGCTCCACACAGTTCAAGGCGGGGTTATCTAATTGTTTTTAAAGGTAGCCCCTTTTGGATTTTGCAGTCACAAATTTGACACAAAATTCATTATCTTTTAATGAAAATCTAAAATAAACAACAGCACAATAGCCTTTTTCAGAGGCATCTGAAAAGCCATGAATCTGAATTGATTGATAACTATCAGGCACTACTCTACGAGTTATTTTACATAAATATAGCAAACTAACTTCACTTGTAAATTTTTCCCATATTCTACTAATTTCTATCGAGGGTGGATCATCCCAATTGAGCTTTAAGTCCCAAAGCTTCTGTATTAAATGTTTTAGGAAAAAAGTAACAGGGGTTAAGATACCTAGAGGGTTAAAAATCTTAGCTAAGTTGCTAAGTAAATTACTTTTTGTACACGGTGACAAAATTGAGTTTATCGCAAATTGATAGCAATCTGATGATGGACTCCACTCAAGTGGACAAACAAACTTTAAGAGTATTATTGGAATCAGCATCAAAGGATAAATTTTCATTGCACAGATGAGAAGAAGGAAAGTCTGCCAAGAGTCTTGGGTCATTGCTGCACCACTTGCGCAATTGAAACCCACCTTTGGCAAGAAGAGAAATTAGGTCTTTCTGAATCCTTTTGGCACCTTCAAGGTCACAATGCATGCCAGTTATATCATCTACATATGAGTGCGAGATAATTAGTTCTGAAGCTTCAGGGTAATTAACTTTCTCCTGCTCAGCTAAAGTAAGCAATGATTTGATAGCTAAATAAGGGCTGCATGTTAATCCATAAGTAACAGTACAGAGAGCTATGTCTTCGATTGGACCATCAGGCTGAAAACGCCAAAGAACGCGTTGATAATCCTGATGAGGAGGAGTAACTAGAATTTGTCTTAACATTTTACAGATATCCGCTGTAAATACGAATTTTTCCAATCTAAATAGCAGAAGTAATTGACATATGTCAGCTTGAAGTTTGGGACCAGGAAGCAGGCAATCGTTTAATGAATAAGGATCACTAGAACCTTTAGCAGAGCCATTATCAACCACGCGAAGTTTAGTTGTGACACTAGAAGGCTTTAGTACACAATGATGTGGAATATAATAACTTTTATCTGGAATGGCCAAAGATGAAACTATTCTCATATGTCCTAAAGATAGGTATTCCTTCATAAAATCGGAATATTGCATGTAAAGATCAGAATTTTTTAACAATCTACGTTCTAATGCTAAGAATTGCTTGAGTGCTAACTCTCTACTGTTGGGAAAAGAAGGTTCACTAGACTTAAAAGGTAGAGATACTACAAATCTGCCTGTCTCTGTTCTATAAGTGGTTTCAGAAAATATTTTTCCAGCTAAACTATCTTCAGGTGACATTGAATTGACCTTGGGAACTTCCTCGACAAGCCAAAATCTTTGAATGGTATCTTCGAGGGTGTCCATTGCCAAAAATGTTTGAGAAATGAATTGACTAATTACTTTAGACGAAGAACAAGTTTTACCCATAAGCAAATAACCAAAAATACTATTAATTGCAACTGGATCATTAGGACCAGCAACAATCTTTCCATCTTTAAGAATTCTTGCAAATATATCAGCTCCTACTAATATATCAACCGGTCTAGATTTGTAAAAATAAGGATCGGCTAGCTGACAATTCTTTAAGAAAGGCCAATTAGTAGTGGAAAGTGTTGAAAGTGGAAGATTTCCACATATTTTAGGGATAACTACGGCACTAAATTCTAAAAGGGGACTAGATTTTCCTGAAGGACGAATGGTAGAAGAAATGCTCTCACAACTTTTAAGCATAGGGGCTTCACCAATGCCTTGCACATCGATATCTGATTTGTAACTATGTAAACCAAGATGTTTAACACAAGCTTTCGTTATGAAATTTGAGGTTGAACCTGAATCTACGATTATTCTAATAGGTTGATAATCGCCTTTGCTATCTAAAATTTCTACTATTGCGGTGGATAATAATACACCCGAAGAATCGATGCTACTACTTAAACATAAGGGGTTGTCTACAGTTAATCCGACAAAAGCATTGGGGTTGCTTTGTGAATTTTGACTATCAATATGAGGTAATTGAGCTACAGAGTTAGCATTATTGGAAACTATACTACTATGGTTGGCATGGTGGTTGGCACCCGAACTAGTGGGGTGGCCAATGGAATTCGGGAAACTAGAACTAGAATGCGCTACTGGACTACAATGAGTATTGACACTCTGATTATAATAATTTGCAGTGGAACTAAAGCTACTAAAATGGGGGTTAGGACCCTGACTATGATTGTGTACAGGATTGTACTTAGGACCCTGACTATTATGGTGTGTAACAGTACTGCAGGCTTGAAAATTTCTATTATTTTGACTACTATTATTCTGACTACTATTATTCTGAATACTATTATTCTGACTACTATATAAGGTGCTAACTTGACTGGAACTATCATTTCCACTGAAACAAAGTAAACTATGGTGACGAACAGCGCAACGAAAACAGGAATTAGTGGAGGGGCACTCCTTTATACTATGCGATCTAGAAAGGCAATTTAAACATAAATAATTTGCCTTGGCAAGTTTATAACGTTCATTGGGAGTTTTTGAGCGAAAGAACTGACATTTAGAAAGAGTGTGATAAGGTCCCTGTTTGCAAACTACACAAGTATTTTTATTATTATTTTGATTGGGTTGACTTAGAAAAACATTGGAAGTTTGTCTGGAGCTACCTGATTTAAAACTACTACTATTATTATTTATAGATTTTTTAAATAATTTTTTATCTTCTTTTCGGGTTAATTCTACATTATCTAATTCACAGTGTTTTTCCAAATACGCTATTAACTCTTTATAATCAGGCATTTTATTGGAATCAGAAAGCTGTAACTCAAATTTTGTTGCTAAGGAAATATCTATTTTTCTATTAATCATTTGAACTAATGGAAATGACCAGGCGTCTATAGGTAACTGTAAATTGCGCAAGGCCTCTAAATTATCGTTAAAGGTATCTAACAGGGTACGTAAATCTTGAGGATTTTCTGAAGATACTTTTTTTGCATTTTCAATAGCTGACCAATGACTAGCTGCTATGATTCGTTTTCTATAATATCTTTTACACAAAGTATCATAAGCAATGGAATAATTAGCATGAGTTAGTGGCAAATGCTGAACTAGGAGTTTTGGCTGTTCCTCAAGGGCTTTCAGTAAATATTCGAATTTAGTAACATCCGAAAAGTGAGGATTGTTATGAACCAAGGCTTCAAACATATCTTTGAAACTAGGAAATGAAGTTACATCTCCTCTAAAAATCGGTAAATCTAAAGGTTTAAGATTGTTAGTAAACTGAGGTGCCTTTGATAAGGAAACAGAAGATTGCGTTTCACTAGTTGTATGAGAAAATAAGCTAAAATATATGCTTTTAATATGCCAGAATTTATTTTCAAAATCAGCTCGAACTTTATCTTCAGCTTGAAAATCATCCTGTTCATCTAATAAACCTATCAAAATGTTATGCTGTTTACTGAAATCATCTGTAATTTGTTCTAGGTCTTGATAGCGAACCTTGAGTGAAGCATGATATTTGCTATCAGTCTCCGCTTTTATAGCAAAATCGTATATTTCAGTCATGCGACTAATTTCACTCAGTCTTAAGTTTTTTGCTTTTCTAACTTTATCTGACATTTTAGCTTAATAATTAAACCAAATTAAAAATTATAAAAAAATCTGTTTTATATTTTAAATTTAAAAAATTTTAAAAAAATTATTTATTTCCTAAGTTAAATTTTAAACTTAATAAATGGCGAGAAATCTACTAACTACCAATTTAATGAAGTTGTCTAAACGTGGTAAACGAGTGCTACTATTTGTTGAAAACAAAATTTTTCTACTATTTTTTCTCAACTAATAAATTGAGCAATTAATTGGAAATTTTAAGAAAAAATGCTCTTACTACTAAATACGCAATTAATTTTATCAGTTATTTACCTAATTAGCATCTATAATTAATTATTTTATGGTTTCAGAAAAAAGCTACTACAATTTTCAATTTATACGTGTCACTGTGTATTCTAATGGCTGGACACAGTAGACGAAATACTACTACTAAAAGGCTTGACCACTGTGTCAGCGTACTAAAGCAATGCATACAGTAAATTCTAATATGGAGTGTGGCTAAATTCTAATTGCGAGTGTGAAATCAACGGTGAAGCAAGAGCTAAATGAGACGACTATACGTTCTATACTATATGAGAATCCATTCCCGTTACTAAGCGAGAGACCGGCTGCTAAACTGCTTTTCCTCGAAGCAAAGCAAAAAAAAGGCGATACGGAAGAAATTGATCTCTATTCAATTTAAATAAATGCACGACCTATAATTGGAAATTTCGTGTGAATGTTTTACAGCAAGAACTCTAAAAATTTATGTTAATTAATGACTATATGCCGATTAGTTTACTCCTAACTTTGAGTTTAGTGAAAGGCGGATCAAAGTCACCATGTATTTTTATCAAAAAGGTCTACCTACTATATAAAAAAAACGACGATTAGGGTAGTAAAGTAGGAGTAACGCTAGAAAGGATCTGGCGAAAAGGACCAAAATGGTGGGGTGTTGAGTAATTTACTCATGAGAGATTTAAAATGGACTGTATAAATGGTTTTTGTTCTACTCACTGTTCGTTGCTGGGTTGTGGGGTCGATGGGCGGCCGCCTTTATCCTGGCTTCAGCAGTTCTGTTGAGGGGTTTCCATTACAGAGGTTTTAAGGAAGGGAGGACGAGGGAAAACACTCGCGAAAATTCGTAAATCTAATTTACTTAAAATTAATTAACTAAAAGATGCTTCGCTTGATTGCACACCGTGTGATTAAATAGGGATTTGAAACGATATATCCCGTTGAAATACTAATTCACACTGATTTTTCATTTTATTTTTCTAAAAGCTAAAGGCTAAGGTGAACAAATCCCAATTCTACACAGTGAGCCAAAAAATGTCTTATCCAACAAAAAGAAAAAATAAAATAACTAAATTCTAACATACACACGAAATGAATGTACTGAGGACCGAACAATACCCATGCAACTGATTAATAATTTTTGTAGAATATTTATCTATCTTTATTTCATTTCATTTCAGTCATTCTCAAAAATAAGTAACTTTTAATTTAAAGGCCACCAATAAAACAAATTGGACAAATTCCAAAATGAAAAAATGGTTAATATCATATAGTTCAGTCAATGAATGGGGATTAGGAGGTTGTAGAGTGCATGGAGGGGGGAAGAATTTTTATTATTAAGGCATGTATTTGGGGCAGTTAGGAGGTTAACATACTAAAAGTCTCCACTCCTAGCCCTCCCGCTTCAGTGGCGTAGGGGGGTAAAAAGGTGCATTTTTTCGGTTTTGAGCCTATAACTCGATTACGGTGCGTTTTACAAAAAAAAAGTTGTATTAAAAAATAAAGTGCAATAAATTCCCTACAAAACTGTGTTTTAAACTTTATCTTTGACTTTACAGATGCTGAGATATTATCTACCGAAAATCGGTAATTTTTGAAAAACATATTATTGCTCTATATTTTTTATCAAACTTGTTTATCTAGCAGTTTTGTTTGTGATTTTAGAAGAAATTTGTTATAATAAAATTTAAAAACCGATCAATTTTCCTTAAAAATGTGTAATTTTTACCATCTACCTTCAACTTATCAAAAGATACAGCAAATTGAAATTTTTAATCAAATTTCTCAACATTCAGAAATATTACAAAAACTTTCCTATTTCCTTTTTGTATTATTTACAAGTAACACAGTTTATAAAATAAACTGAATATAATTTTTTACACGAAAAATATGCTTAAAGACAGGGGCTAGAAAAGATAAAAGTTAGGGTAATGTTAACTGTAAAGTTGAAGAAAATAAACTTGTTTTTCTCCAGGGTGTGGTAAAAAGGTAATTTTTTAAACGGAACATGCTGTTTTTTTGACGATTTTTTCGAATATTATCTTTTTTTGTTTTCGAGATATTTTCAATTTTATTTTCAAGATAATTTCAAGTTCAAGGTGAAAAACATTGATATATACGACATGGGTAAAAAAGTAAGTTAAATCAGGTTTGTTGCAAGATAAATTACTATCCCAGTTTTTATTTAATCTTTCTACGACATAATGTAAATTTAAGATCAGGGGGCAAAAACTCAATCTGTAAGTTCAGGGAAGTGTAATCACATGAGCTGATGCTGATTGTGAGCACTGCAATTCAAAACTCAATAGAAAATATATGCAGTGTATCTGTAATTGGGAAAGATAGAGATCTCGCGGTAATCATTGTTAAAAATACTTCACCAAACCTTAATATTTTAAAATGTAAAATTTAAAAATTTTGAATCTTAATATTTTGTTTATAAAACCTGGCAGAGGAAAAAAGCCCATATATAATCCACCCACGAAATGCAGCAGCTAGGACTAAAAGAAATATTGTTCCTGCATGCTTTGACTGGTTGCGATTCAACATTGGCAGCATTTCGAAGGGGTAAGATTTATAAAGCTTTATCCAAAACACCGTGAAATCCAAAAATTAGCAAAAGTATTTCACAATCCCAGCTCCTTGCATACTGATGCATATTTAGGCATGGTATAATTTCCCAGCAAATGAAAATTCTCTAAATGCGTACAGATTTCGGTTATATTTAACCAAACAACATTCGTATAGAACATATTATCAAGTACACATGGGCGCACCCAGCCCCCCCCCCCCAAGCCTAAGATTTTTTTTAGATATTTTCCACATATTTCATGAATAAAAAGATAAAATAGTATAAAATACGATATGATGAGGTCTCGGCCCCCCCCCCCCAAGAGCTCTCGGGCCCCCGCCAAGACATATTCCTGGGTGCGCCACTGAGTACAGCTTTGATTAGAAAATCAGCTAGTTCCAGAATTATGGGGTTGAGAATCTAAAGCAAACTGTCTAGTTCAAGTCTTCAACCATGTTCCTATGGCACCAAAAGAAATTTTGGACATGATTTTTTGTAGATGCGGAACCGACTGCAGTAGCACCAAATGTAGCTGCAAAAAGATGTCATTGAATTGTACCCATTAGTGCCACAATTAACAGGGTAATTGTTTTGATGTGTGCGTTTCAATCAATCACAATGAAGACGACGAAGGGATGGAATGCCTTTGACATTGCTTAAACCAACACCGAATAAGAAACTATTGACTTGAAATTTCGGAAGTGGAGCCAGAAGCTGGGCCTTCCCAACCCAAGCAAAAAAAAACAAAATAATGACCTTGAATTTACAAATGTGATAAACTTAACTTAAAAGCTTTTACTACGTATATTAATGGACTTATAGGACTAAAAAAAAATTCGACGATACCAAAAATATCTATTTTTGTACCCAGACTCATAGCCATAACTTTTTGTGCCTGAAGATGTATAAGTTTTTTATACTCCATATGGAACATAAATGTAAATTTGTACGCATGACCGATCCAATCCATTAGGAATGATTTTCAAAAGTCTAATTGCTTAATCGATACAAAAAACCTTGTCCTGAATCAATAGTCCAAGTATAGTCCTAGTGTAAAGTCAACCCTTAATAATAATAATATCTACTTATTTTTTAAGTACCATCAGGGTGTCATTAAAAGTCTGTAGCTTGTCCAAAAGCTTATTCTGATGATGAAGAAAAATGATGGTAAAAGCAATTATAAATTTTTTTGTGGAAAATCACAAATATGAATATAAACCTAAAACGCCTGTAACTTTGAATTTATTAGCACAAATTAGTAAATAATTGCTATTTTGAATTTATATCTTTTAAAATTTAAAACAAAAGTGTTAGATGTACAAGTTTGAGAAAAAAGATGTGCCAAAAAGTTTTTTTTTCAAAAATTACTGGTTTTGGTGGGCACTATCTCAGAATCTGTTACGATTAAAGGTAAGGTTGGTGTAACCGTTTTA
The DNA here is from genome assembly GCA_963576565.1 of Aspidapion aeneum. NCBI lineage: Eukaryota > Metazoa > Arthropoda > Insecta > Coleoptera > Brentidae > Aspidapion > Aspidapion aeneum. Next base: position 23,866,352 of record OY755046.1, read on the forward strand.
TGGGAAATTTAATCTTCTTTATTTTTTAATAGATTATTTTTTTTGCACAACGCACCGTAATCGAGTTATAGGCACAAAACCGAAAAAATGCACCTTTTCACCCCCCTACGCCACTGAAGCGGGAGGGCTAGGAGTGGGGACTTTTAGTATGTTAACGTCTCTTAACATATTCCCTGAGATAAAAAATCTCCCCCCCTCCATGCACTCTACAACCCCTTCGTTGACTGGACTAATACCTCGAACCTTGTTTTTAGTCTAACAAAAAACACAGTTTAGCATTTTCATATAAAATTTTGTTGGATATAAATTTTGTTTCAAACTTTGTACAAAAAGTTATTAAAAAAAAAGAGAATTCATGCGCCATTTTTTTAAAAAAAGCAGCGAGATCAGGCATCGCTCTATAATTATGTCAAGCTTCGGACCTTTTGCACCAAAACGTCATATTATATGGTTAAACTACTTAACTAATTTCAAGTCTTGCCCATAGGAAAGTGTCTGAATAGCTTTCAAAAATTTATTATATTATAAAATCAATCAAGTCAAGTTAAATAAAACCGTTAAAAACTACCAGCCAGAATAAGCAAAAAAATGTAAGAAAACTAGCAAAATTAGTCAAATTATTTCAATAAGATAAAAAATACAATAATAATCCTTTACAAAGCCCCTCTAAAAATACCAGACCCAGGCACTCGTTTCTGAGAATTCTATTAGATATTACAAGGGTAAAAAAAGCAGGTACAAATTACATATAACAAAGAAACCCGTAGCGTCTAAAATCTAATCTACAATGTTGCCAAATTTCTGAGGCCGGCGCGACGCGGTTTTAATACGCAGAATACGTTTTATACCACCGAGGTGACTCAGTGGACCGTTTAGTTACAGTAAAAGCGACGCTAGCGCCACCGGTAGATACGTGAACTACACGGCCAAAAAGTAGCTGTATATACCATTTTATGACGTCAGAACAAAATTTTGCACACAGCTTGCTGAACGTGTTAGGAATCGTCCCTGAAATTTTTATTGAGAAACGTTGTCACCTCAAAAAAAGTGAGGTACTAAAGTTATATATGCGGTGACACCGTAGTTTATATACTTTGTTTTGAGATGGCTAAGTACCCTTTATCAATATATATATATATATATATATATATATATATATAGATAGATAGTTAAATAACCACTGCAAACCTAATGGAAACCATATTTGGATAGTAAAGTTGTCAGACACCTTTATACAACATTATATAGTAACTACTGGCCGTAATTTAAACAAGTAGTATGGTCTCAAAACTAGGCACTAGTTTTGTTTTTAATAAAAATATGCTGCCTGCAAATTTATATTTTTATCATATTTAGGTTTTGTCTTGTTTTTAAATAAAGGCCGAATAATATTTTTGTGATGTCATCCGTTATGCTTCCCTCGATTCCCATTCTTTCCTTTATGATCTCATTTCTAATGTGATCTATTCTAGATATTCTCATTGATCTTCTTATTGCATCAATTTCGACACTTTCCATTTTTGTTTTGTATTTTTCTGTTGCGCGACAAGTCTCTATTCCATACAATAGCGTGCTTTTGACCATTGTTTCATATATGTTAAATTTTACATTTAACGGATAACGGATGACATCACTAGAAGGCAACTGATATGGTACGGCCATGTACAACGGATGAACGACGAAAGATTACCAAAGCAGGTCCTAGAATGGCAACCAACAGGGCGCAGAAAAAGAGGGCGTCCTAAACTACAATGGCAACAGTCAATCCAAAGATCAATGAGTCAAAAAAATCTGACAGAGTATGATTGTCAGGATCGAAGGAGGTGGAGAATAGGCGTCGGACAACGTAGAAAAACGTTCTAAACCGACATAGTGGTAGTAGTAGTAATATTTTTGTATTTAGTCTTACAAGCTTGCATTCTTAAATGCCCTCTAGAATCTCGATGGACACCGCTTAGCTCTAATATTTGTTTGTAGATCTGATGCTCTTGAGGCAACATCCACTAATTGTTATAATATCGGGGACCATAAACCTTATCATACACATGTTCTATTCGCATTTCAAATATGGTACAATTCTGTTTTGGGGTTTAATGCAAATAGCGTATTTGTAAAGCAAAAACGAGTCATTTATATAATATATAATCTTAACTTTGCCGAAAGCTGCCGGGGCACTTTCAGAGAAAACAATCTTTTAACAGTAATATATATTTGTGAATGTGTCATATACTTAAAAAGGAATATACACAAATTTGATTATCTTAGACGAAACCTTTCTCACGATACGAGGCTTAAACAACGAACAGATTACTTTAATTATCCTATTCACAAATTAAGTTCCACAGAAAAAGGACCAGACTACGCGACTACTAAATACTTTTAACAAACTTCCTAAAGACATAAAAGATTTAAATAGTTTAAAATGTTTAAAAGGGTCAGCTTTAAACTTATCTGTGATATTGAACCTTATATATAGTTTCTAAGAATATTTTAACTACTCTTACAATAATTAAGTGTTTTATTCAGCTTTTTAATATGTGTAATTAAATAATATACAATAATATTAAATTTTTAATATGGGTATGTTTGTCTAAGGCTTTATAATTTCATAATTGTCTGTGTTTTCATTACATTTTAGGTCACTTTTATCAGTATATTATAAATAAGTAATTTGATATTTAATTTAACCTTGGAAATTGATTGGGTTTTAGATAATTTATTCTTTTCGAAGCTTGGCATTTTGAATTTAATTTAACATTTATTATATGATTATTTACCCAGAGTAACTGAAAACCAGGTTAAAATAACAACCATAATTTTATTATTCGTATTGTAGTTTTTGTGTTTTTTATAATAGTATAATTTTAAATATTAACTATGCATTTAGTTGACATACCATATATATGTAGTTTGAATTATATAACTGTGGCAATCTATAAGACGTTGCCACCATTTTGTGATACTGTAAATAGAACAATAACGCTGTGCCAATTTGTGACACTAAACAAAATTACTGAGTAATTAAACAAATATCTGGAAGCAGAACTGTATTTTTCAGCTAGGTAAAACATTGATATGCCCGGTAACTTTTATACAGTGGAGAAGGGGGGTTCAGAAATAAGAAAATTTTAAGTGCGCCACAGTGTTTTAATACCAATGTTTTACAAAGAAGATCTTAATTAAAATGCAGTTCAACTCAAACGTTGTAGCCAAACAATGAAATTATCTACTTTCGAGGCATCCAGAGTATTTCTGTAATTAAGAAAAAAAAAAAAAGAAATTGACTCATTGACAAAATAAAATTTTAAAAGATTGAATTAAGATGACAAAACTAGAAGCACTTTACAGGTAGATGGACTTACAAGTAGAATCTCCAACAGGTCACAGTGTACCTACATTTGAGTCAGTAGTGTAAGACTCCATTATAAATTCACTTCCAAAATCATTCCGTCATAGAGGAGATCTGGACCAAATATCAGCTGTCATCATTCTACGTTGGGTAGAATGAGACAGACAGCAACCCAGTCCGAGATCCACCCCATGAGGCAAAACCGTGCCATAAAACCCCTAAAAAAATAACTCTATCTCTCTTTTGTCTCTGCAAGTTGGTCATTGGGTTGTACAAATAATACAAAATTTAGTTCATCTTGTTTATTTTAATGTGAAAACTAGGGGTAAAAATGGCAAATTATGAAAAAAATAAAGGTGAAACCAAGTTGACACAAACTCTTTCAATGGTACAGTACAATTCAGATAAATAGTTATGCCGCAAAATTTTGGTTATGACGTCATACCTTAACTTGCGTTTACAAGAAATGCCAAAGTTGTACTTAACGAAAAAATTATATGGAAAATTATATGTAAAAAAAATTATATCTAAAGCTTGCTCCTACCTTGGTCCTTGATTATTGTATGAGTAAATAAGAGGGTGTTTTATTTTGTGAACCTGGATGTGTTGTACCAGACATCTTCCGCTACTCCACCGGTCCCAGTTCTGCCCGCGCCTCCCCTGCCGATTATCTAGCACATGACGCTAGGGCAGCAGATGGTCTCAAGTGTTGGATCCTTGCCCGAGCGTAAAAACCCTGTGGAAAATGAAATATTTCAATTTCCTGGAATTCGTCGGTTTTGCACGAGGTTCCCCTATCCCGTGACGACTCAATAAAATAAAGCAGATTTCAACAGATGAACTAAAATAAGTCTACATACCTTTCCCAGGGTTACAACTGGCTCGAACCTCCTTCCACCAGCACAACTGTCCCGTCGATGGAATGGACGGCTGTAACCAAAGGAGAAAAACAATATATAGTTATTATCCAAAACGTGGTTTAAAAAAAATATACAAAAAAACTCCAAAAATTCCACACGTTTGTTATAGAAAAATTACACTTCACACGAACACCAATTACAATCTGGGAGGAAAATATTATCTTGAAGAATACCCAAAAAAAAATTTAAAAAAAAACAAAATTGAACTTACCAATTTCTTTTTCGTAGAAATGGCGCAGGCCGCTTTGACTCCCTCAATCCAGAGGATGTGAGCCGTCACTCAAATACGTCAAAACAACGACGGACTCACAGTTATACCGTCTTTTGTATAATTCTGCAACTACTGCAGTGCCAATAACCACAAAAACAATGGCGACACCAAAAGCGACCACCAGCCCAGCCAAAATTCTTTAGGAAAGAGAGATGACACGTCGGAAAAAAATTTAAGATGCCGGAAAACCATTCCCCAACTTGGGTGGGGCACCGTACCAACCTAATTTTCCCGGTTAAATTCAAATAAGGATGCAAACGCACTTTAAAAAAACTCGCAAACCAAAAATTCTGCCGATTTAAGTTTGCCAGCCCGAAAATAAATTCATCGTTCTAATACCAGCCAATGACGACGTACACTAGTGCTTCGGTATAGGTCTGTAGGGGGCAGCATCAGTCAAGGGAACATTGGAAATACGTCCTCTACGCGTTGAGGTGTTGTCAGATCCATTTCTATAAACGAGGATTTTCGAGATACACGTATACAGACCGAAACATTTGTCAACCGGACCCCTGCCACCATAGCAAGTAGGAGGAAGATAACCAGTTAGACTATAAGAAGCTTAGCATTGAAACCATCGACTGTAAAATCAATCACTGGAGATCAGAGCATGCATCAAACCCATGAATATTCGAACACTCAACCAATTTCCATATGAGTAAAGCCATACTAAGTGTAGAATTTAGTTGTATTTTAGTTATAGTTTTAGTCAAAAGTTTCCTTCGCTCTTTAAATATGTTTTTCTCTAATATTCATATAGTTTGACGCCATTTTTCGTAAAACATTTTTACATTAACAAAGTTGTTTCTGAACTTGAACCTAAAAATACACATTGAACTACTGCTTAAACTCGGCACAAGAGTGTTCAGATGTTAAGTTTGCTCACCACTAGCTAGCCCTACATAACCCTTCAATCCGACTAACTGAGCTAGATATTAACTTTATTTAACTATGTTTATATATTAATTTATATAATATAAAAATACGATTTTGTTTATTCTTTTAGTCCTAGTTTTATCCCTCGTTTATGCCCAATTTACAAAAGTGCATAACTTGTATTTATTTTATCTTCTCCTTATTAAATTAATAAAGATATCAAAGTGGGCGGAGCCTCGGTTGTACCTGGTCAAACCGTGGACCTAAATATGTTTTCGTGCTGCAAAAACTAGCTAATCCGTGAAGAAGAAAAGGTTCGAAAGAGAAATCACTGTCCTAATATCCTAGAAAATACAAATAATCGAACATCCAAAATAAATTAAATGTATATCTAAATGTTTCAAACTGTCCTTAAAACATCGTAAGTGGTTTGTGATATGGCAACGCCGCCATTATTTATTGAACGTACGTGGTCACTCGAACAGCTGATTCTTCAGTTCAGAACGTCAACGAACTACGAAATACCAAAGATAAACAAAACAATAAAAAGTTTTTATGTGATTTTTACCGAAACCTGTGATCTCAGATTCCAATTAGAATGCCCAAACAATCCGAAGTGCACAGTGCCCACAACAATATGATGGAATACCTCCTCTATAAGGTAACTTTTTGGACAATATATAACCTCAAAACCTAGCTCTATAAAATATCCTTAATTTGTGTATAGAAAAACGAGTTGGACAGTTTGGTTATTTACAGAAATAAAACAAATATGTAACGTGTGTCTTAAGCGTAAAAATGACACGTTACATAACTAATATGGCAAATAAATAATCTAATCTAATCAATATTTTTTTCAAGATTTACTTGGTAGGTAGGTAGATAGTATTATTTATTAACGTATTAAGAGACCAACGGAGACCAAAAGACCCGGAACAGCGGCAAAACTTCATTCATTAAAATAATTCGCTTTGACCTCAACATGCGCCTATAAGTTAGAAAAAATAAAGAAATATTTTTTGAAAAGTCTATAACAACGCTGTACGACACACAATATAAGTATGTTTGATGTCTATCGATTTACCAAAATAGTTGTTGGATGGAAACAGTAAATACCTAACTCTTAAAAACAAGCAATTAAATTTAATTTACGTCTGAATCGACAAATAGTTACAATAAAACAAATAATCAATAACGTTTTTCAGGTTACATTCTCAAATACGGATGCTTTAGTTTAAAAATATGAGTTAGGCTCTGATGATTTACATCTCCCCTAAACCTAGAAGTAATAAAACCCTGAAAAGTTGAGACACCCTGTACATTTTTTGAATGACAGGATTAAAAAATGTACTGGTATGTGATAAAAAAAGTCACACTAAATTAGTCTTAAGATATCTTTGATTTATTTGTACTTATGATTTTGATTTGAAAGGTAGGTGAAGCAATTTCGAAACGAAATTTCTGAACATTTTTGTTCAGTTTTTTTGTAAAAGACATTATAAATTTCTGAACATTTTTATTCAGTTTTTTTGTAAAAGACATTCCTGCATTAATTTAGCGTCTTCCAAAAGTTATTTTACTTTAAAAATAATATCAAAAGAACTTAAAGCTACTCAAAAATTTTTGCAACGTCGCATTTTACCATTCAAAAATAAGAAACAAATCTTACAAGATTCAGTCCTTCATATTTTGGTAACCTAATAGGAGTTTTTTATCTCTTTCTCTTTAATTAGTTTAAAAAAGGAAAAAGAAGGGTTAGCGATATGTGAGACTTTAAGTACCCATAAAGCAATATCTGCTTGCTGTATTTGGTGTTCTGTGATCATTTTAGTAAGGGTTTCTAATGCAGCACTGTTTTCTTTTTCCCTCGCATTGATTTTAAAAAGAAAAATAAAAGTAAGAGGATAGTGCGATTTTGGTGATTAAGGGAATCCCAATGAAAGGTTACAAACTTCGTTGCCAAGGAAGTACGTTTTTTAAAATAAATTTAAAGTTTATTGTTTATATATAATATATAATATAGTATAGAAAATAGAACTCACCAACAGTTGTTTAATAAAGAAACACTGGCTTGTTACCAAATGCCAAATATTGTTCAATAAAGAAACACTTGTTTGTATATGATGTTTTAATTCTGTTTTTCGCTTTATTATATATACAAAATGATTAAAAAATATAATGCTATCTACAAGAAACATGTGCAAATTTTTGTCGAAACATTTGATAGATTGTTCTATTTGCAAGCGCGTGCACATTTTTTTACTGATTATTTCAACAGTTATCTCTAAATATAGGAGTAGTAGGGTCAGAGGTTATCTTGTTATTCCAATAAACACTTTTATAAAGCTGCTACAAAGTGGTAGTACAAACTTAAATTTAATATTATTTTAAATAAAATATATTTATACAGGGGGCCTACTTGATGTATTACCTTTAGACAGACTATCTACCTTTGACGAGTCATATGAGATTACAATTTATCGAAATTAAATTAGAGGGGTAAAGGTAAATTTTGATAGCTGTATATCCTACACTAGTGATGTGGGCATATAAGCCATAGCATTTAGGTTAGGTATGTGTGGATATCAACAGTTTAGATATAACGTGATTTTTATAATATTGGATTGTTATTTCCAATGAATATAAATTAAGTACTTTCGGCCAGTTTCGGTCTTTTTTGTCTATACATTTTGTTAGACCAAAAATCTACGATGCTTATTCAGTCCATTGCGATAATTTATACAGCACACGTCTTAGTTTTTGTACCTCCTCTATTCGGTATTTGTAAATCTTCGCTAGCTTTCGGGCATCTTCGGACTCAGATGTGATCTTAGAGAGTGCTGCGTAAGGTTAAAACAAATAAGAAAATGTTAATAATTATTGTAAATCTTAATTTTGTGGACTACTTAAAATATACTGTTAACAAAATAGACTATTTTTAAATGCTTATTAGGTCTACATTTTAAGTTATTTAAGTAGCTAGTCCTGTTACCATTTTTATAAATATTGTAAAAAAGACAATAACCTGTCTGATTCCTATTGTGCATAAAAAGTCAGTCATAAAAGTTTAAATGGGTAAGAATAGAATTAAACAAGATCAATTTTTTGTTTCGTAACTAACCTTTAATACTAAGGTTAGAGGATTCCTACTTTTACCTTAACAACTGCTTGTTTATTAAATTTCTACAATTGTATATGAAAAAACGTAATGCATTATAATACTTATAGTTGGTTAGTATGTGTGTTTATTTATTAATATCATTTTGATTGCTTGCTAAAATACATTCCTCTTTTCTCATTTATTTTTGTGAATCTAATAAAAGAACAATAAAATCTGTCCTGCAAAACAACTAAAAGCCTTTTGATCCACCTTTGTCTTCCAAAAAATGAATACAAGTTAGACATATCAATCCAATATTTAGAAAAAATTCTCCAATCGGTTCAATAGGTGTTGAGAAATTACTGAAAAACAGGAAGACCCCTTGATCTAGATCTCCTTAAAAATTAGTACGTTAAGACACACCAACGCAATAAAAAAAAGAATTTCTTGAATCGGTTCAATAGGTGCTGAAAAATTGGCGAAAACTATTAAGGCCCTTTTTATTAGTATAGATCTCCTTTAAATTTAATACAAGTTAAGCCACACCAATGCAATACAAAAAGAACTTCTTGAATCTGTTTGGTAGGTGCTGAGAAATTATTCAAAAAACTATTAAGGCCCTTTTGGGTGATCTAGATCTCCTTTAAATTTAATACAAATTAGACATGTCAATCCAATACAAAAAGAATTTCTCGAATCGGTTATTTAGCGTAAAACTTTTAAGGACCTAATGGTAATTGCGCAGTTTACCGAATTACGTTTTTCTTAGAAACTGTCAACGCAAAACATGCACACATAGCATAAAAAGTAGCTTTGCTACTCCCGGCTGATAGCGATCTTTCATTATGTACCCTTATTTTTATTTTATTTTATTATGCCTTTTGGCACTAATTGAGAGAGGGCTTTTTTTAATACATACACATCTTGCTTGCTTAAGCTTTTGTTTGTGTGTTTTTCCAATAGATACTAAAATTAATAATTATATTGATGCGGGTTTAGTTGTTCTTAAATGTTAACATTCAGTACGTTTGCAATATACTTGACGATCATTACAACCATTTTTAAAAATAAAATTTTTTATCAAATGCCTATTACGACCATTGTGTCACACCATATAAATAACCAACTGCATTACGTATTGCATCATATTACTTTTCCTTCTTGCTAATTCGATAAAACAGAAACATGTGAGGTGTCATAAGGTTATCCTTTAACTAAATAAACAGTGAAAAGGGATACATATACAAAATGCACATCAACAAACTCAAAGGTATATTTTTAGAACTGATTTCATTTTTAACAAACAGGGACAATTATTAATCAACTAATGCCTTTTTCATATTAAAACATATCAGGCTAAGCTAGTGCAGTCTTTTTTTTTTGGCTATTCTGTCAATTTTACACTTTTTTTGTTAGGAAACACAATAAGTATACATTTCGTATATGTCCCCAACTTAAACTACAGCCACGGATTACGTAGCATAATAGGTGACACAGTACACACATCACTATTATATCATGCATTGGTCACGTGTTAAACACCACAAACAACTTTCGCCTTATATCTTTTTAACTAACACTTCGTTCATTCAGACAGAGCTATAACATATTTATTTACTAAGGCCCTTTTACACTATTTCTCTAACTCAACCTTTTTAAATATCATTCACGAATATTGCGGGGATCCTTCTTACTAAGGTCTTTTTGGTTAACATACAAATATCAAATTCAGGTCACCGATTTTGTAAAAGAAGCCATTATAAATTGGCAAAAGACAGCTTATGGTGAAGTAAAGACATATTGCAATTGACAGATTGACACATGACAAAATACAGCTTATAATAAAGTAACGACATATTGTAATTGACAGATTGACACATGACATAATGACATTTGACAGATCACCTCAAACTTATTATATACGTTTTGACAGTTGTGACGTCATACAGACGTGTGACCTTGGAACACAAATTGACAGATTGACACATAACAGATTGACATATGACAGATTGACATATAACAGATTGACATATGACAGATTGACGTATGACAAATTGACACATGACAGATTGACATTTGACAGATCACCTCAAACTTATTATATAAGTTTTGACAGTTGTGACGTCATACAGACGTGTGACCTTGACGGTGCCGATTTTAGCTAACTTGAACCTTAGCGTTTTCTTTATAGGAAAATAGACCGAACTCCTATAGCCCATTTACTTATGTTAAATCTGTTGTACGACTAAGTTATAAAAAACCACAATATCTGCAATATATCACTAATCTTAAAAATACCAGAAGTGCAACGGAAAAAAAGGTAGTAGTCCCTATGACTACGTTTACAAGATACCAAAGATCTTTGAAAAGTACCATACCAATAATTTTTAATATGTTACCGCATAAGTTTAAAAACAAGCCATTTATTAAAATTAAGCGTAGTCTAAATGACTGGTTATTTAAAAATAACATAGACTGGTTTGCACACTAAAAGTTCTCTAATTATAAGCTACATAATGTATACTGAAAGAGTTTGAGTTAAGTCGGATTTAGTAGACTGTATTGATATATAGGCATATATTGCTAAACTAGTTGTTACAGATGGTGAACACACAGACGTGCAGTTCATTGTCCACCATCTTGTTATATATTATATATATATATATATATATATATATAAGTATATATATATAATATATAACAAGATGGTGGACAATGAACTGCACGTCTGTGTGTTCACCATCTGTAACAACTAGTTTAGCAATATATGCCTATATATCAATACAGTCTACTAAATCCGACTTAACTCAAACTCTTTCAGTATACATTATGTAGCTTATAATTAGAGAACTTTTAGTGTGCAAACCAGTCTATGTTATTTTTAAATAACCAGTCATTTAGACTACGCTTAATTTTAATAAATGGCTTGTTTTTAAACTTATGCGGTAACATATTAAAAATTATTGGTATGGTACTTTTCAAAGATCTTTGGTATCTTGTAAACGTAGTCATAGGGACTACTACCTTTTTTTCCGTTGCACTTCTGGTATTTTTAAGATTAGTGATATATTGCAGATATTGTGGTTTTTTATAACTTAGTCGTACAACAGATTTAACATAAGTAAATGGGCTATAGGAGTTCGGTCTATTTTCCTATAAAGAAAACGCTAAGGTTCAAGTTAGCAAAAATCGGCACCGTCAAGGTCACACGTCTGTATGACGTCACAACTGTCAAAACTTATATAATAAGTTTGAGGTGATCTGTCAAATGTCAATCTGTCATGTGTCAATTTGTCATACGTCAATCTGTCATATGTCAATCTGTTATATGTCAATCTGTCATATGTCAATCTGTTATGTGTCAATCTGTCAATTTGTGTTCCAAGGTCACACGTCTGTATGACGTCACAACTGTCAAAACGTATATAATAAGTTTGAGGTGATCTGTCAAATGTCATTATGTCATGTGTCAATCTGTCAATTACAATATGTCGTTACTTTATTATAAGCTGTATTTTGTCATGTGTCAATCTGTCAATTGCAATATGTCTTTACTTCACCATAAGCTGTCTTTTGCCAATTTATAATGGCTTCTTTTACAAAATCGGTGACCTGAATTTGATATTTGTATGTTAACCAAAAAGACCTTAGTAAGAAGGATCCCCGCAATATTCGTGAATGATATTTAAAAAGGTTGAGTTAGAGAAATAGTGTAAAAGGGCCTTAGTAAATAAATATGTTATAGCTCTGTCTGAATGAACGAAGTGTTAGTTAAAAAGATATAAGGCGAAAGTTGTTTGTGGTGTTTAACACGTGACCAATGCATGATATAATAGTGATGTGTGTACTGTGTCACCTATTATGCTACGTAATCCGTGGCTGTAGTTTAAGTTGGGGACATATACGAAATGTATACTTATTGTGTTTCCTAACAAAAAAAGTGTAAAATTGACAGAATAGCCAAAAAAAAAAGACTGCACTAGCTTAGCCTGATATGTTTTAATATGAAAAAGGCATTAGTTGATTAATAATTGTCCCTGTTTGTTAAAAATGAAATCAGTTCTAAAAATATACCTTTGAGTTTGTTGATGTGCATTTTGTATATGTATCCCTTTTCACTGTTTATTTAGTTAAAGGATAACCTTATGACACCTCACATGTTTCTGTTTTATCGAATTAGCAAGAAGGAAAAGTAATATGATGCAATACGTAATGAAGTTGGTTATTTATATGGTGTGACACAATGGTCGTAATAGGCATTTGATAAAAAATTTTATTTTTAAAAATGGTTGTAATGATCGTCAAGTATATTGCAAACGTACTGAATGTTAACATTTAAGAACAACTAAACCCGCATCAATATAATTATTAATTTTAGTATCTATTGGAAAAACACACAAACAAAAGCTTAAGCAAGCAAGATGTGTATGTATTAAAAAAAGCCCTCTCTCAATTAGTGCCAAAAGGCATAATAAAATAAAATAAAAATAAGGGTACATAATGAAAGATCGCTATCAGCCGGGAGTAGCAAAGCTACTTTTTATGCTATGTGTGCATGTTTTGCGTTGACAGTTTCTAAGAAAAACGTAATTCGGTAAACTGCGCAATTACCATTAGGTCCTTAATAGTTTTACGCTAAATAACCGATTCGAGAAATTCTTTTTGTATTGGATTGACATGTCTAATTTGTATTAAATTTAAAGGAGATCTAGATCACCCAAAAGGGCCTTAATAGTTTTTTGAATAATTTCTCAGCACCTACCAAACAGATTCAAGAAGTTCTTTTTGTATTGCATTGGTGTGGCTTAACTTGTATTAAATTTAAAGGAGATCTATACTAATAAAAAGGGCCTTAATAGTTTTCGCCAATTTTTCAGCACCTATTGAACCGATTCAAGAAATTCTTTTTTTTATTGCGTTGGTGTGTCTTAACGTACTAATTTTTAAGGAGATCTAGATCAAGGGGTCTTCCTGTTTTTCAGTAATTTCTCAACACCTATTGAACCGATTGGAGAATTTTTTCTAAATATTGGATTGATATGTCTAACTTGTATTCATTTTTTGGAAGACAAAGGTGGATCAAAAGGCTTTTAGTTGTTTTGCAGGACAGATTTTATTGTTCTTTTATTAGATTCACAAAAATAAATGAGAAAAGAGGAATGTATTTTAGCAAGCAATCAAAAGGATATTAATAAATAAACACACATACTAACCAACTATAAGTATTATAATGCATTACGTTTTTTCATATACAATTGTAGAAATTTAATAAACAAGCAGTTGTTAAGGTAAAAGTAGGAATCCTCTAACCTTAGTATTAAAGGTTAGTTATGAAACAAAAAATTGATCTTGTTTAATTCTATTCTTACCCATTTAAACTTTTATGACTGACTTTTTATGCACAATAGGAATCAGACAGGTTATTGTCTTTTTTACAATATTTTAAGTCAGATTTAGTAGACTGTATTGATATATAGGCATATATTGCTAAACTAGTTGTTACAGATGGTGAACACACAGACGTGCAGTTCATTGTCCACCATCTTGTTATATATATATATATATATATATATATATATATATATATATATATATATGTATATTGATAAAGGGTACGTAGCCACCTCAAAATAAAGTATATAAACTACGCTGTGACCTCATATAGAACGTTGTCACCTCACTTTTTTGAGGTGTCAACGTTTTTCAATAAAAATTTCAGGGATGACTCCTGATACACTCAGCAAGCTGTGTGAAAAATTTTGTTCTGAGGTCACAAAATGGTATATATAGCTACTTTTTGGCCGTGTAGTTCACGTATCTACCGGTGGTGCTAGCGGCGCTTTTACTGAAACTAAACAATCTACTAAGTCACCTCGGTGGTATAAAAGGTATTTTGCGTGTTAAGACCGCGTCGCAGCGACCTCAGAAATTTGGCACCCTTGTGGTTTAGATTTTAGAGACGGGGTTCTTTGTTGTATGTAATTTCAGATATTACCTGGTTTTTACCCTTGAAATGTTTAATCGAATTCTCGGAAACGTCTCGGGTCTGATATTTTAGAAGGGGCTTTGTAGACGATTATTATTGTATTTTTTATCTTATTGAAATAATTGAACTAATTTTGTTAGTCTTCTTACATTTCTTTGATTATTCAGGTAGTTTTTGACGGTTGATTGATTGCTTTTGTAATACATTAAATATTTGCGACAGCTATTCAACCCTGTGCTATGGGCTTTAGACTTAAAATTAGTTAAGTAGTTTAATCATTAGAGACCGAGAGAACCGAACTCCATTGACGTCCCAATTATGGGGCTATTTTTAAAGATCACAAAAAAAAATCCGCATTATTTTATGTTTTATTCAAACCTATCCCATAAACAAAGGATATTTATTTTGCTTGGGGCAAAGATTTATAATGAATTTCCTAAAGCAATAAAGATGCTATGTTTTAAATCATTTCTCAAAAAATCAAAAGAGTTTGTATTTTCCGATTTTAATCTTTCTATTTTTTCAAAACCCTTTATTATGCCTGCTTTATACAGTGTGTCCGTAAAGTGTAGAATCACGAATTTTTTTAAAAAGTTGCAAGCTTTTTAGAAAAAAGCTTGGATATCAAATAAAGATTTAAAATACGAGTTAGAAAAGGCTATGGTTAATTATACAGGATGTTCCAGAAAAAGCTATGACATAAACTTATGTTTCTTTAAATAGGACACCCGGTATATTTTTCAACATTTGGCTTTGATAGGTCATTACAAATGTGGTACATTTTTGTTAAGGTATCTCCATACCTAAACACTTAATAAAAGACATTTGTGAATGAACGGACCTACTGTACATAAGAATCTATTATATAATTAAACCACTGTCCACTAGTTATCAAAGTAATTTGACCTGTACCTATACCTATAGCATAAAGGTTTATGTGAATGCATGTGTGTGTGTGTGTGTGTGTATGTGTCTGTAAAAAATAATAAAGATTTATTTCTTTATTTATAGTATATGTTAAGAGTTTGTTTTTGACAGGAAAAGTTTAGTATTATAATTAAAATTATTAGTTTAAAAATTAAGTAATAAACAGTAGTTACTTAGTCAATGTTCTTAAAGTTTTTAAAATTTTAATAAGCTATTTTTAGTTACTTAATTTTTTTCTTGTATTCTATCTTTTGTTTGTAGGTAAAAGCACTACAGGATTAAATTTTTTGCTTTCAGCTCTAATAAAAGAATTAAAAAATTTATTATAAAAATGTTAGAATTTCTGTATTTACATTTAAAATGTGTGGAATAAATCTTGAAACTTGAATCATATATAAGAAATTTGATGAAGAATATAAAAAGTTACGGTTTGTGAGATAAACGCAGAAAATCGTCGTGAGGTTCAGTTTGGTGAGGAGGTTAATCCTAGGGTAGAGGAGGTTTCCTTAAGGACACCTATCGTAAATGCAAGCTTTATAGGAAGCAAAGCCTGACATCGATTTTCTATTTTTTGGTTATTATTTTTGACATTTTTTCCTCGGTTTTGCACCTTAGGTTTCCTACTAGGAGTTCGCAACCAAAATGTCGAATCCTTATAAATTTGCTTATCTAGTCGTCATTTTTACGCCTAATTTGCTTCGACTATAAAATACGATGTCCATAAAAAGTGTTATAAATAAAAGAAAATTGAAGCGAACATTTACCGTTGTGTAGGTATGAAGGGCAGCAATTTATAAGTAATTCTTTTTGTGGTGGCAAAGAACTTTTTATAGATATGTGTGTCAATTTAAAAACTTTTAAAAACGCCTCGGATTTTAAAAAATTTTTATTAAGAAAATCCGGTTTTTAATAATGCTAAATCTTTGACTAACTTACTTAGCCAATTTTAATTTAAAAAAATGAATCAACAAACATGTTAAAAAGATACTTTCCTATTTCCAGTTTTTTACTTAAAAATACCTCCGTAAGTTTGAACCAAAACGGATTTAGCAAAAGAAACAAATGTCATATTACTGGGGTTTTATTCGAATTTGAAAGAATAAGGAAGCGACTTTATTACTTAATTTGCGCCAACATAGCCAATTCTTAAAACACTTGACTAATTTAAAATATTGATAATGTCAGGAAAAAGAATTAAAATAGCTTTTTAACATTAAATTAATCGGCCAAAAATGCGCGTTTTTAGTGTTTTTAACCTGGTCAGTTGATTTAATTTGCGATGTTTTGTCACGCGCTATTTAGCTTTTTCCTTCAATAAGAAGAACCACTATAGCAGCTACGTCCCTGGCCGTAACTTATATTCAATGTCTTTGGAGGAATTCAGCTATTTCAAGAGAAGAAAAAAAATTACTCCTACTAAGCTTTGCTTTTTAAGCGACAAAACAATAGTGAAAATCGCAGCAAAGCAAGTTGTTTTGAAAATAGATTTTTTTATAGAAAAAAAAATTGAGATAACGCCGTCCGTAACACGATAGCTCCTAAACCGCTGAACCCATTTTCATGAAATGTTTAGGTGAAATAGTGTTTGACATTGTAACGAGCTGAACAGATTTTGGTCCAAATCCACTAATGCTTGATAGTTTTTTGACAATGAATTTTTTTTTTAATGCGAACTTTTTAACGGAGCATCTTAACAATATGCGGCTTTGGAAATATAATGGAGCACTTTTATCTTAATAATTTGTGTAATACTTTGAAACTTCCTAAAAGCTTTCGTTTCTGAGATATGTACAAAAAACTGAAAACGGGAAGTGTTCTAATAGGCTAGCTAGAAATGTATCAGTCATGGATCCGTTTATTTTATTTCAGAAAATTGCATTTAAATACAGTCAATTTTTATGTTTCCGTGGCACTTTTCAGGTGATAATGTAAAGTTGCATAATATTTTTCATATTATCTTTTGATCTATAGGTCGTTTTTGAGTTATATTGGTTTTAAATTCCTGTTGGAGTGCACTAATAATACGAGTTGAACCAGGATTACGTATAAGTAATCCTGGGCGGACTCGGACAACTTAAATACGAATTTAATACTTTGGTACAAATTTAAATAACCTAAAACGAACTCAGAGAAATTCGTTTTGAAAAAATATGTAACTACAAATACTATAAACTGAAGAAAGTTGCTGTCAAGATTTGGAAATTTTGCAAAGCAGGATGATAGGAAACTATGCAAATTTTTCATTACGTTAACCTCTCACAAGGTGCATGAAAATATTAATAATAAGCTGTATATACAGGGTGATGCATTTGAAATATAGCGAATAAAAATTATAATTTTATTATGACTTTCTTGGAAATTAAATGATAAAGAATGTAATTTACAAATTTTGACATCACGTGACATTTGAGCCTTTTGGTTGCTGGTGGTTATTACTAGATTTATAATATGCGCGTTGGGCTGTGGCGTGGGCAAACACAATATCCTGCATATCTTTTTTTCTGTTTTAAACGGCTTAACTAACTATTACAACTCCTTTTTTATTTAATTTACTTTCACGGATAAATTAAAAAATATTCAAAATTCTGTCATATTCATCATGTCATAATCTTTGCAAACCAAAAAATATACAAATTGATATAAACTATTAAATTTATTAGCATTCCAAAAACGGTATTTTTGACACTTCCCTTTTATTTGTTTATCGGATCTATGTGTAGAATTTTTGACAGTAAGTAAACCATTTCCCAACAAAAATTGTATTTAGAACTTTCAAGCTATGCAACATTTCTGAGATTACAAGCCTCAAAATGAGTATTTCAAAAAAAATAACAGCCCGTTTTTGTATAATGAAAGTATAAAGGTACGGTTTTTTATATAAAGACAGTACGTTGCCACCATTAATCTTGTCTTACAAACTTTTGCAACGTTTTAAAGTTGTAATATTTCTTAAAGTGTCCCTAACTAAAAGTAAAAGGTTGTTACCTTGTATGTAATATATAAATTTAGTCAGATAAAGCTAATACGTTGCTTATAGGTTAGGGTAGATATACGCCATACGTTATCACCTCAATAAAACCGGCAACAGTGCCTGAGGTGGCAGGACATAGCACATATCCAAAGGTTGTATATGGTAACACCACTAGAAATAGGTGAGGTCAGGTCTTCATATCCTTAACGCTGAGGTGACAACGGCGCGTGCATCAATATATATATATATATATATATATATATATATATATATATATATATATATATAGATGTATATATGTACCATCTTTTCATGAAACGTTTCAGCCGATATTTGACCTATCTAAAACTCTACTTCGGAATGAGCTACGAATCTCAAACTTTGCACAGTCGTAGATCTTCATGGAGTTAACAACCAAGTTTCATGGAATTCCTTAAAGTAGTAAAGTAGTTACGAAATTTTAAAAAACGTCGAAATTGCCACTCACTCGCTCACTGATGTATAGATCATCAAAATTCTACTGTACTTCCAGACATGCTACAAAGCTGAAATTTGGCAGACTGATAGAAATTATGACAAAGCCCAGAATTCTAATTTACTCCCCTCCCCTATACATGTAAAGTTATGTAAAAGAAATGCTAGAGAGCTGAGCTTTGGCCGTCTGATAGGAACTGATAAAACTTTAGAAAAACATTTAAAAACACCAAAATTATAATTTACTTCCCTCCCCTATAAATGTAAAGTTATGTAAAATTAACACTGCCCACTTCCAGAAACGCTAGAGAGCTGAGCTTTGGAAGGCTGAAAGGACCTATGATGAAACCATGGGAAAAAATTTAAAAACCCCAAATTTTTAATTTGCTCCCCTCCCCTATAAATGTAAAGTTATTTAAAAGTAACATTGCCCACTTCCAGAAACGGTAGAGAGCTGAGCTTTGGAGGGCCGATATGAACTATGATAAAACTATAAAAGAAAATTAAAAACCCCAAATTTTAATTAACTTCCCTGCCCTATAAATGTAAAGTTATGTAAAAGTAACAATCTCCACTTACAGAAACGCTAGAGAGCTGAGCTTTGGACGACTGATAGAAAAAAATTAAAAAACTACAATGTTTTAATTACTTTCCTCCCCTATAAATGTAAAGTTATGTAAAAGTAACATTGCCCATTTTCAGAAACGCTAGAGAGCTAAGCTTTGGATGGCTGATAGGAACTATTTTCTGGGGACACAGAAGTGCCCCGCCAAGTTCGCGCGGAAATGGCTGTACCATCTTTTCTTGAAAAATTTAAGCCCATATTGGACCTATCTAAAACTCTAATTAAAAATGAGCTACGAAACTCAAGCTTTGCACACAGTCGTAGATCTTTATAGAGTTAACAATCTCTACAAGTTTCATGGAATTCCATGAAATAGTAAAGTAGTTATTGTAGTAGAAATTGCCACTCACTCACTCATGTATAGATCATCAAAATTCTACTGTAGTTCCAGACACGCTACAAAGCTGAAATATGGCATACTGATAGAAATTATGACCAAACCATTGGAAAAAACCCGAAAATTCTAATTCACTCCTCTCCCCCATACATGTAAAGTTATGTAAAAGTAACACTGCCCACTTCCAGAGGCGCTTGAGTGCTGAGCTCTAGCAGACTGATAGGAAATATGACAAAACTATAGGACAAAACTTAAAAACCCCAAAATTTTAATTTACTTCCCTACCCTATAAATGTAAAGTTATGAAAAAGTAACATTGCCCACTTCCAGATACGCTAAAGAGCTGAGCTTCGGTAGGCCGATTGGAACTATGATAAAACTATAAAATAAAATTAAAAAACCCCAAATTATAATTAACTTCCCTCCCCTTTAAATGTAAAGTTAAGTAAAAGTAACATTCTCCTCTTCCAGAAACGCTAGAGAGCTGAGCTTTGGAAGACTGACAAGAACTATAATAAAACTAGGTATAGTAAAAAATTTAAAAACACCAAAATTTTAATTTACTTTCCTCCCCTATAAATGTAAAGTTATGTAAAATTAGCATTGCCTATTTCGAGGAACACTAGAGAGCTGAGCTTTAGAAGGCTGATAGGAACTATGATAAAACCATAGGAAAATATAAAAAAACCTCAAAATTTTTAATAAGGCATTGCAAAACTTTTGAATATATATATATATATATATATATATATATATATATATATATATATATATATATATATATATATTGATGCACTCGGCGTTGTCACCTCGGCGTTAAGGATATGACGACCTGACCTCACCTATTTCTAGTGGTGTTAGCCCATATATCAGTACATATGTGACATGAGGGGAAGTTCCTTTACCAGATTTTTAAAAGAGGGGCAAATAATTTTTTTTCGAATATTTGATAAATACGTGGAATACGTTCGGACCTCAGACCGATATACAACCTTTGTATATGTGCTATTTTCTGCCACCTCAGGCACTGTTGCCGGTTTTAATAAGGTGATAACGTATGGTGTAAGTCTATAAGCAACAATAGCTTTATTTAACTAAATAAATATAAGGTAACAACGTTTTACTTTTATTTAGGGATACTTTAGGAAATATTACAACTTTAAAAGGTTGCAAAAGTTTGTAAGAAAAGATTAATGGTGACAACGTACTGTCTTTATATAAAAAACCGAACATTTATACTTTCATTATAGAAAAACTATATTATATATATATATATATATATATATATATATATATATATATGTATTTTTTTTTTGGAAAACACATTTTGAGGTTTTGTGATCTCAAAAAAATTGCATAGCTTGAAAGTCCTAAATACAATTTTTGTTTAAAAATGGTTTACTTACTGTCAAAAATATTACACATAGATCCGATAAACATTAAAAGGAAATTGTCAAAAGTACACTCTATAGAATGCAAAAAAAATAATACACTATCTTAATTTATATCTTTTTGGGTTTGCAATGTTTATGACATAATTGATATGACAAAATTTAAAAAAAAATTATTTATCCGTAACAATAAATTTAATAAAAAAGAAATTGTGATAATTAGTTAAGCCGTTTAAAACAGGAAAACCATATACAGGAATGATGTGTTTACCCACGCCACAGCCCAACGCGATTATTATTAATCAAATAATAACCACCAGCAATCAGGCTCAAATGTTGACGTGATGTCAGCATTTGTAAATGACATTCTTTATCAAAAAAGTTTCACTGGCGAATCCTCAGAGGTAAAGTAGCTTGGGGACGCGTTTCGGCTCCCAGAAGACAGCCTAAGCCCTGGATTTTTTAAATTTGAAGGAATTTCACGAGGTAAAACGTCTTAACAAAAAAGTTTTACGGGCAAGTCCTCAGAGGTAAAGGTAGCTCGGGGAAGCGTTTCGGCCTCATTAGGCCTCATTCAGCCCGATCATAACCATGAAATGAAATGGTCATGTCGGTATCGGAAAAAGAAATAGGAAATATGGTGTTTACTGAGGAGAGACCAACTGTCAATTTACAGCTTTGACATTCTTTATTATTTAATTTCCAAGTAAGTCATATCAAAATTATAATATCTTTATGTTCAATTTAGCAGTGCACCTAAGAGACATTTGCAGCCGTAATAGCCAAGTTTACAAAAACATTTCTAAACTAGTGAAAATCTTTCATTTTAAAATTTGTATTGGAGAACTTGGCTTTAATTTTATCTCAATACTTTTAACGGAACACCACTCTCGCGTACTTGGCTTTTTTGACATTAAATGTTTTTGTTATGATTTCACTCCTTTTTTAAAGGATTTGGATAATATTTAAGTTTTAAAGTAGTAAAATATGAGGAATATTATTCAAAAGTTTTGCAATGCCTTATTAAAAATTTTGAGGTTTTTTTATATTTTCCTATGGTTTTATCATAGTTCCTATCAGCCTTCTAAAGCTCAGCTCTCTAGTGTTCCTCGAAATAGGCAATGCTAATTTTACATAACTTTACATTTATAGGGGAGGAAAGTAAATGAAAATTTTGGTGTTTTTAAATTTTTTACTATACTTAGTTTTATTATAGTTCTTGTCAGTCTTCCAAAGCTCAGCTCTCTAGCGTTTCTGGAAGAGGAGAATGTTACTTTTACTAAACTTTACATTTAAAGGGGAGGGAAGTTAATTATAATTTGGGGTTTTTTAATTTTATTTTATAGTTTTATCATAGTTCCAATCGGCCTTCCGAAGCTCAGCTCTTTAGCGTATCTGGAAGTGGGCAATGTTACTTTTACATAACTTTACATTTATAGGGTAGGGAAGTAAAATAAAATTTTGGGGTTTTTAAGTTTTGTCCTATAGTTTTGTCATATTTCCTATCAGTCTGCTATAGCTCAGCACTCAAGCGCCTCTGGAAGTGGGCAGTGTTACTTTTACATAACTTTACATGTATGGGGGAGAGGAGTGAATTAGAATTTTCGGGTTTTTTCGAATGGTTTGGTCATAATTTCTATCAGTATGCCATATTTCAGCTTTGTAGCGTGTCTGGAACTACAGTAGAATTTTGATGATCTATACATGAGTGAGTGAGTGGCAATTTCTACTACAATAACTACTTTACTATTTCATGGAATTCCATGAAACTTGTAGAGATTGTTAACTCTATAAAGATCTACGACTGTGTGCAAAGCTTGAGTTTCGTAGCTCATTTTTAATTAGAGTTTTAGATAGGTCCAATATGGGCTTAAATTTTTCAAGAAAAGATGGTACAGCCATTTCCGCGCGAACTTGGCGGGGCACTTCTGTGTCCCCAGACAATAGTTCCTATCAGCCATCCAAAGCTTAGCTCTCTAGCGTTTCTGAAAATGGGCAATGTTACTTTTACATAACTTTACATTTATAGGGGAGGAAAGTAATTGAAACATTGTGGTTTTTTAATTTTTTTCTATCAGTCGTCCAAAGCTCAGCTCTCTAGCGTTTCTGTAAGTGGAGATTGTTACTTTTACATAACTTTACATTTATAGGGCAGGGAAGTTAATTAAAATTTGGGGTTTTTAATTTTCTTTTATAGTTTTATCATAGTTCATATCGGCCCTCCAAAGCTCAGCTCTCTACCGTTTCTGGAAGTGGGCAATGTTACTTTTAAATAACTTTACATTTATAGGGGAGGGAAGCAAATTAAAAGTTTGGGGTTTTTAAATTTTTTCCCATGGTTTCATCATAGGTCCTTTCAGCCTTCCAAAGCTCAGCTCTCTAGCGTTTCTGGAAGTGGGCAGTGTTAATTTTACATAACTTTACATTTATAGGGGAGGGAAGTAAATTATAATTTTGGTGTTTTTAAATTTTTTTCTAAAGTTTTATCAGTTCCTATCAGACGGCCAAAGCTCAGCTCTCTAGCATTTCTTTTACATAACTTTACATGTATAGGGGAGGGGAGTAAATTAGAATTCTGGGCTTTGTCATAATTTCTATCAGTCTGCCAAATTTCAGCTTTGTAGCATGTCTGGAAGTACAGTAGAATTTTGATGACCTATACATCAGTGAGCGAGTGAGTGGCAATTTCGACGTTTTTTAAAATTTCGTAACTACTTTACTACTTTAAGGAATTCCATGAAACTTGGTTATTAACTCCATGAAGATCTACGACTGTGCAAAGTTTGAGATTCGTAGCTCATTCCGAAGTAGAGTTTTAGATAGGTCAAATATCGGCTGAAACGTTTCACGAAAAGATGGTACGGCGCGCGAACTAGGCGAGGCACTGCCGTGCCCTCAGATATAAAATAAAAATCAAAAATATCAAAAAATTAAGAAAAATACGATTTTAATGTTATATATCAAAAACTAAGTAATAAAATAAATTTAGTTTGACAGTTGAAT
The DNA here is from genome assembly GCA_963576565.1 of Aspidapion aeneum. Taxonomy (NCBI): domain Eukaryota; kingdom Metazoa; phylum Arthropoda; class Insecta; order Coleoptera; family Brentidae; genus Aspidapion; species Aspidapion aeneum. The sequence goes on from OY755046.1 coordinate 23,890,582, forward strand.
TTCTAATAAAAATTAAATTTTCGTAAAGTTAAATCCCTCGTTGTTCAAACGCGGCCATATGTATTAAAAACCGGCTTTGATATTTGAAAACATCTCGAAAAGCAAGCTCAGTTCACTTGCTTTTATCTATCTCTACTAGAAATACCTAAAATCCCCAAAAAACATCGAAATTGGCCCAACCTGTACAAGTCGTGTTTAAATTTGTCACAAAATATTTTAGGGACTTATTGGAGTAAAGCAGGGCAGAAAGCGCGAATTTGAGGAGGGTAACGGGGTAATTCCCCCCTCTAAAAAAATTAATGCACAAATATTTTTTCCGTCGACCATTACCCCCCTAAATTTAGGTCAAAATTCGCACTTGCCAGGCAGTAATACCAAGCAATATTTTGACAATTTTACGTTAAACGATGACAGCTGATCGACGACTTACTTTTAAAATTAACTTTGGTATGTCAAGTTTGTAGTACCTACCTACTCCAGTGGCGCACCCAGAGATAGTTCTTGGGGGGGGGGGGCGCCAGGCCTCTGGGGTGGGCCCGATGCCTCATGATGGCGAATTTTATACTCTTTAAATCTTTTATTCAGGAAGTATGTGGAAAATCTCTAAAAAAATCTTAGGCATGGGGGGCCCCCGAGACCCTTCCCCCCTCTGGGTACGCCAATTCATACTTCTAAGTAAAACGGTAAAACCGGATTCATTTCTTTGAAATATTCAATTTTTTTTAAATGTGCGGTATTATGATGTAAAGCAAAACATACGTAATTTGACACATGAAAATCATTTTTATCCATATTTAAGTATTTTTACCTTCCTAGCCCGCAAAGCAATGGCTAGAGAAGGTATTATTTTCGACGAAAAAAATTTTTAGATAACTCCGAAAATATATTTGGGTGTATTTTGACCTTTTCGAAACTAGTAAGAACCATTCATTTTAAAATATGTGTTGGAGAACTTGGCTTTACAATTATCTCAATTCTTTTTAGGGAATACCACTTTCGCGTACTTGGCTTTTTTTACATGAAATGTTTTTGTTATGATCTCACTGCTTGTTTAAAGCATTTGGATAATATATAAGTTTTAAAGTAATAAAATATGCGGGATATTGCTCAAAACTTTTGAAATGCATATTAAAAATGTTGAGGTTCTTTATATTTTCCTATGGTTTTATCATAGTTCCTATCAGCCTTCTAAAGCTCAGCTCTCTAGTGTCCCTGGAAGTAGGCAAAGTTAATTTTACATAACTTTACATTTATAGGGGACGAAAGTAAATTAAAATTTTGGTGTTTTTAAATTTGTTCCTATAGTTTTCCATAGCTCAGCTCTCGAGCGTTTCTGGAAGTGGGTGTTATGCCGCAGTAAGAAAAACGATAAATGCAATGGACTGTATATATTTTAATTAATGAAAGCGCGAACAAACATAAATATATTGATATGAAATTACGAAATAATTAAAAGGTCCATAGGTTAATTGTGGGTACCACACAACGGAAATCAGAGACAAAGCACTCACCAGTTTGCAGCCAATTTCTCCACGTTCCAAGGGGCCCCTGTTTGGATCTAATGATGTCACCACGTAGCTGAATGGCTGAAGTTTCTAGTTCTATGTTTCAGTACACCAAAATCGAGCACTTTCAAGTGTAGAAATTTGAAATAGTTGGAGAAAGTAAATTAACACGCCATTTCTCGAGGCGGTCGAAAAAGGATCTCACTGATTCTTGGTGCGCATGTCCAAAAAATGCACTCTGTCCGTCATTCAATTGTGTGGTTTTAAAATTTACAAACACCGCGAAATTTAGCGGGAGCTAACATAACTGCCCTCCAAAACACACAATTTTAGAATATCAGCCGGACAGATATAGATAAAAAAGAATGATCGACCGATAAATATAAATGAATGAAAAACAGATAAGTAGCGTAAGTTTATTTAGAGATAACGAAAACCCGAAAAAGTCAAAACAAACAAACAAAATTAAAAAAAATAATAAAAAATTACCTATTGTAATAATTGACTTCAATAGGTAGAAAAAATTAAAATTACTTTTAATTTGGCAAGAGGCACAGTTTTACAACTGGCCGCTTGTAAACACCGGTAACCGTTTGTACCGTCGCAACACGCACCTGACCGTCTCCGCCGGGATGCAGTTCGATGACCCGACCGACCGGCCATTTCAAAGGTTCATTGGATGTGATCACTTGTTATGATAACCAAATCATTTAATTTGATATTTGGGGACGAATCAGCCCACTTGTGTCGCTGTTGTAGCGTATGCAAATACTCTATAGAATACCGTTTCCAAAAATTATTATGTAGTTTTTGGATTAGTTGCCATCTCGAGAACCGATTTAGGGGAACCTCGGACAAATCTGACTCCGGAATTTCTGAATTAAGGGGTTCAAGGGTCAAAAAATGCCCAGCGGTAAGAGGTTGAAGATCGTGTGGGTCTGAAGAGGCAGGAGATAAAGGGCGACTATTAAGTACGGCTTCTGTGCGACATGTAAGGGTGGACATTTCCATGATGGACAACTTCTGGTCGCCGACTACTCGAACAAAGTGATTTTTAAAACTTTTGACGCCAGCTTCTGCCAGGCCATTGAAATGTGGACTGAGAGGAGGTCCCAGATGCCAACGAATAGAAAGTCTGGTGGCCGCACTTCTTGCGTAATCAAGTAATTGGTTACGAAACCATATAAAATTACTGTCTTGATCTGACCAGCATTGCGTTACGCTTCCACGTCTGGAAATGAATCGATGGAATGCACCTACGAACCCTTCGGTGGACAGTTCCATGGTTAATTCCAAATGCACGCAATGTAAAACCGTACAGACAAACACATAGACATACGATTTGAAAGCTTTACAACCACGGTAACGATGAGGAATCACAAAGAAAGGTCCACAAAAGTCGATAGCTACACTCGAAAAAGGTTTAAGTTGATTGATTCGATGAGCGGGAAGTGAACTCATTATGGGCGGTCTATAGGGTTTAGGGTTGATTCTAAAACATTGCAAGCACTTCGATATGGTTCTTTGAATTGCCCGTCTGGCAGATAATATCCAAAATTGCTGTAAAAGCAGATTATGTAATGTTTTAAACCCAGGATGAAGGTATTGTCGATGAGTGGACACGATAAGAAGAGTAGTTAAACGATGGTTACTCGAAAGTAAGACGGGGTGTTTTGCAGAATAAGACAAAAGGTCAGATTTTTGTAATCTGCCACCGACTCTAATGATATTATTTTTATCAAGAAAACGTGAAAGTTTTCGGAAAGGTTTCGGTATTGGTTTATCCTTAGATAACGCGGAAAAAAGCTCAGAAAAACAAGAACCTTGAACGCGTTTGATAAGAAGGTATAACGCACTTTGCATCTCACCGGTGGGAGAAAAAAACAATATTCTCAAAAATTACTTTTTGGATAGGCGGCTTAGTGGGTTTTTGATAGGAATGGTTTTGAAAAAAGTTAACTATTCGAAGGACATAACAAATGATACGTTGAATTTTTGATATAGATGAATATTTGATAAGAAGCTGATCTAAGAAGTTAACGTCAATTATCGCATTGCAACAGGCCTTTGGCTTTTCCTCCAGATTAGTATCTCCGAAATTAATCGGCATTTTTGATTTATTAAAATCGGGCCATTCGTTTTCGGGAGACCACAAAAACGACGGTGCGTTCCACCACATGTCATGTGACATGAGCTGTGAAGGGGTGGCCCCTCGTGACGCAATATCGGCTGCATTTAAAGCAGAAGGAATGTAGCGCCATGAGTTTGAGGGAATGATTTCTTGGATTCTACTGACTCGATTTCCAACAAAGGTTTGCCAGCGATTAGGAGGGGATGAAAGCCAGTGCAATACGACTTGCGAATCGCAGAAGGTAACGATATTTGTAAAAGTTATTTTTCCTTCATAGCTAGATAAAACGAAGTCAATTAATTCGCTTAAAAGAAATGCGCCTAGGAGTTCTAGCCTAGCCAAAGTTTGTGACTTTATAGGCGCGACCCTAGATTGTGCAGATATGAGAGAAACAGATATATTGCTTTCCTCTTCTACACGAAAATATACGACGCCTGCGTAACCTCGAATTGAAGCGTCACAGAAGCCGATGATTTGACAGGTATTGATTTTTGACAGTTTGATTTGTCAAGGTAATTGAAAATTGGAAAGAAACGGGAATCCAGAACGAAGTTTGTTCCAAGAGTCGATGATAGGAGAATCTGGTTCTTCGTCCCAGCCTATTTTCGATATCCACAACTGTTGCAAAATAAATTTTGCTTGTAGCAACAAGGGACAAAAAAAACCTAAGGGATCGAATATTGTTCCTATGATAGATAAAATAGAACGTTTGGTTGGGGGTTTGTCCTTCATTCGGCATTGATAAGAAAAAATGTCGTTTTTTTGGATGCCATTGAAGTCCTAAAACTTTGATAAAGTGAACTCCTTGTCGAAAGAGAGAGGCATTTGAAGATCGGACTCTGACAATGTTGCCAATAACTCAGGACAATTGCTTGCCCATTTTTTAAGTTCAAATCCTCCCGAATTCAACAAATCATTGAGTTCCGTTTGAAGGGAAAGAGCCTCAGAAAGCGAAGAGCTAGTTCCCAAGATATCGTCGATGTAATATGACATTTTTAGAACAGTACTAGCAATAGGAAAACGTTCCTTTTCTCTCTCTGCCAGCTCATTTAATGTACGCATGGCTAGAAAAGGTGAGCATGTCATGCCAAACGTGACAGTAGAAAGTTCCCACACTGAAAATGGGTCCTGTGGAGAAAACCTCCACAATATCCTTTGATAAGGACGGTGATAAGGATTGATAAGGACTTGACGGAACATCTGTTTGATATCAGCAATGTAGGCAATAGGATTAAGACGAAACGTAAGGAGTAAAGAAGCAATATCCTTTTCAAGTTTCGGTCCAGATAACAAGGTGTCATTGAAACTAATATTTTTTGGGGTGACTGCCGAACAATCCCAGACTACCCTTAATTTTGTACTTAAGCTTTCCGGCTTTAGTACGCAATGATGTGCTAAAAAACATGATACGTCGGCTTTTGGTTGACTAGATAAAACTAAACTCATATGATTAGAATCGATATAGTCTTGCATGAAACTTGAATAGACAGTGTACAGATCAGGATTTTTGAGTAATCTATTTTCTCGAAGTAAAAATCTACGATAAGCTTGCGGATAAGTATTTCCTAGGTCAGGGTTTATTTTATCTTTAAACGGAAGATCTACCATGAATCTACCGCTCGGTTGCCGTACTACACTCGCAGTAAAAATTGATTCTGCTTGTTTTTCTTCCTTATAAGATTTGTTTTTTAGGCAAATGTTCGATTTCCCAAAACCTAGGGAGAATGACCTCTAAAGGAGGTGAATGACTCGTTAAAAAACAACTGGTTCGTTCCGTAAGACTACCTACTTCGTCAACTTTTCCCATGACGACCCAGCCAAAGATAGTTTCAAGGGCTGAAGGTTGCCCTATTTGTCTATGAACCCTGCCCTCCTTGAATATCTGTGCGAATAGCTCGCAACCAATAACTAGGTCCACAGGTCTAGATTTGAAATAAGATGGGTCGGCAAGTTTAAGGTTTTCCAAGTGTTTCCACTGATTATCGTTCAAAGTGAATGTAGGCATATTGGAACATAATTGTGGAACGACAATTGCTTCGAAATTAAGTAAAGGAGTGACCTGTCCTTGTGGCTTAATGTGACATTAAACCAGCCCTTTAGAAGTAAAAGAAGACATCTGATTTAATCCGAATATTTCAGTGGTGTAACTTCGCCTAGGAAGATTAAGATGCTGAATACACTTTTCACTGATGAATCCTGTCTGTGATCCAGAATCAAGCAGTGCCCTTACAGGTTGAAAATTTCCGCAACCGTCCATAACATCTATTATGGCGGTGCATAAAAGAAAGGTACCTGAAGGTCCTGAGGTATTTAATGACACATGAAGATTATTGGCAGGTGGTGGTGAATAACAGGACTAGTATCTTGGCTTCCAGACTCTTGATTAGTTTCTAAGATATGAGTTAAAGTGTGGTGCCTTTTACTATTGCAAGTCCGGCATGAATATTTTGATTTGCACGTATCTACCCCATGCAAGGAATGAAAACACGCTAGACATAATTTTTTCTGCTTGACGAAAGATAGGCGATCGATAGGTGAGAGATCAAGAAATGTTTGCCATTTCGAAAGCACGTGACCTTGATTACACCGGAAACATTTTATTCCCGTACTTGAATTAGTTGAGGTGCCAGCCAGTCCTATAAAAGGCGAATTGGATGATTTATAGGTAGGCTTTTGCCCAAACTGATTTTGCATAGAATTTGAATTTTGATAGGTAGGCTTTTGCCCAAACTGATTTTGCATAGAATTTGATTTTTGATAGGTAGGCACCTTTTTGGGTGCTGTTGATTGAGGAAGTGATTCCAAAACTTAAAATTTTTTTTCTAGAAATTGAAAAAGTTACTGAAAAGTGGGAATTTCGGTATTAGTATTGGCGTGACTCATTTCGAAATTTGAACGCGTCGGAATATCCAATTTTTCTAACAAAATGAAAAAAATAATAAAGTCCCAACTGTCAACGTCAAAGCTAAGTGATTTTAAAATTTCTAGGGATTCAGAAAAGGTGTCAATTAAATTACGCAATTCTTTAGCTGACTCGTTTTTTAATGTAGAGTTCATAATTGTGCTTAAAGCATCATTTGCGAGGTCTCGCTTGTTTTGATATCTATTGACTAATTTGTCGTAAGCAATTTTATAATTTTGATCAGATAAGCTAATCCCTAATATCAATTTTAAAGGCTCATCCTCGAAATATGAAAATAAATATTGAAGTTTTCGAACGTTACTTAGACTTTGATTTTGATCTATAATGTTATTAAAAAGATCGAAAAAGCTTGGCCATAATTTTTTATCACCTCGAAATATTGGAATACCTAACTCTTTGAGCTTTGGAGTTTCGTTTTGTCGAACATATGATCCCGAAAATGATGGGGCCTCAACCGGAAATATTTTAGAGTAAACCCCCTTACACGCATAAAAATATTTACGAGCTTCTGAAAGGATCGCATCCTGCGTTTTAAACTCCTCGTCGTCCGAGTCGTCTATCAACATAATGACATCATTATGTGCCAGCATGCATTTATCGAAGATTTCGTCCAAATCGGAATACCTCACTTGAAACTCGTTTCTCGCTCTTTCGTCTGTTGCCGCGGTCTGTGAAAACACATAACACTCGGTGATCGCAGATAAAAAACCCTTGCGTTTTTGCACGGCTTTTTTGACGGACATGATTTTACCTTTGAAATGACGAAATTGTCGGTAAATATACAATTAACGCTAAATTAATGCTTCTGAAATAGAAAAATGACGAATTGTCGAAAATATGCACTAATTTATCGCAATTGATGAAAATTGTTTTAAATATCGAAATGATATGGAACACATCTAATCACAGAAATGTCGGTAAATATACAATTGACGCTAAATTAATGCTTCTGAAATAGAAAAATGACGAATTGTCGAAAATATGCACTAATTTATCCCAATTGATGAAAATTGTTTTAAATATCGAAATGATATGGAACACACCTAACACACTGAACATGTGCTTGTTTGTTTTGATTGCTTCGATTTGTTTACTGAATGACCACGGTACGTTACCATAGCAGCGGACCGAAAGTCAGGTGGACTGCGCCGCTACCGAAGGTCGAGCGAAAATCTCTCTCGTTTCAATACGATTGGCTAAATTCAAGGCCTTGATCTCGGCGTAAAAATGGCCGACTTATTAATACCGTCGTATGGAGTAAATTTTAAATAATTCGGTCGAAGGAACACTTATGTTATGCCCGCAGTAAGAAAAACGATAAATGCAATGGACTGTATATATTTTAATTAATGAAAGCGCGAACAAACATAAATATATTGATATGAAATTACGAAATAATTAAAAGGTTCATAGTTTAATTGTGGGTACCACACAACGGAAATCAGAGACAAAGCACTCACCAGTTTGCAGCCAATTTCTCCACGTTCCAAGGGGCCCCTGTTTGGATCTAATGATGTCACCACATAGCTGAATGGCTGAAGTTTCTAGTTCTATGTTTCAGTACACCAAAATCGAGCACTTTCAAGTGTAGAAATTTGAAATAGTTGGAGAAAGTAAATTAACACGCCATTTCTCGAGGCGGTCGAAAAAGGATCTCACTGATTCTTGGTGCGCATGTCCAAAAAATGCACTCTGTCTGTCATTCAATTGTGTGGTTTTAAAATTTACAAACACCGCGAGATTTAGCGGAAGCTAACAGTGGGCAATGTTAGTTTTACACACTTTTACATTTATAGGGGAGGAAAGTAAATTGGAATTTTGGGGTGTTTTAATTTTTTTCTATAGTTTTATCATAGTTACTATCGGCCTTCCAAAGCTCAGCTCTCTAGCGTGTCCGGAAGTGGGCAATGTTATTTTTACATTACTTTACATTTATAGGGGAGGAAAGTAAATTATAATTTTGAGGTTTTTAATTTTTTTCTATAGTTTTATCATAGTTCCTATCAGTCTACCATTTCTGGAAGTGGGCAATGTTACTTTTACATAACTTTAAATGTTAAATTAGATTTTTGGGGTTTTTTCCAGGGGTTTTGTCATAATTTCTATAAGTCTGCCAAATTTCAGCTTTGTAGCATGTCTAGAAGTACAGTAGAATATTGATGATCTGTACATGAGTAAGTGAGTGAGTGGCAATTTCGACGTTTTTTGAAAATTCGTTAACTACTTTACTACTTTATGGAATTCCATGAAACTTGGAGGGATTGTTAACTCCATGAGGGTCTACTGTGCAAAGTTTGAGGTTCGTAGCTCATTCCGAAGTAGAGTTTTAGATAGGTCAAATATCGGCTGAAATGTTTCAAGAAACCTAATAAACGAAACCTATAAAAATGATACAGGTTTTTTTTCTGATTTTTAAAAATAGCCCATGAAGTCTTAGGTACTTAGTTTTTAGAAAATTAGATAAAACCTAATTATTTCAGTTTATTTTGCATATAATATAGAAATACATATATGTAGACCTAAAACTTTATGGTTTGTATCTTACCAAGAATATTACCCATGCAACTGATTAATAATTTTTGTACAATATTTATCTATCTTTATTTCATGTCATTTCAATCATTCTCAAAAATGAGTAACTTTTAATTTAAAGGCCACCAAAAAAACAAATTGGACAAATTCCAAAATGAAAAAATGGTTAATATCATACTTTGAACCTTGTTTTTAGTCTAACAAAAAACACAGTTTAGCATTTTCGTATAAAATTTTGTTGGCTATAATTTTTGTTTCATACTTTGTACAAAAACCAAGTTATTTAAAAAAAAATGAATTCTTGCGCCATTTTTTTGCGGCGAGAGCAGGCATCGCTCTATAATTGTACCAAGCTTCGGACCTTTTGCACCAAAACATCATATTATATGGTTAAATTACTTAACTAATTTCAAGTCTTGCCCATAGGAAAGTGTCTGAATGGCTGTCGCAAAAATTTATTATATTACAAAATCAATCAAGTCAAGTAAATAAAACCGTTAAAAACTACCAGACAGAATGAGCAAAAAAAATGTAAGAAGACTAGCAAAATTAGTCAAATTATTTTAATAAGATAAAAAATACAATAACAATCCTTTACAAACCCCCTCTTAAAATATCAGACCCAGGCACTCGTTAGAATTCTATTAGATATTCCAAGGGTAAAAAAAGCAGGTACAAATTACATATAACAAAGAAACCCGTAGCGTCTAAATTCTAATCTGCAATGTTGCCAAATTTCTGAGGCCGCTGCGACGAGGATTTAATACGCAGAATACGTTTTATACCACCGAGGTGACTCAGTGGACCGTTTGGTTACAGTAAAAGCGACGCTAGCGCCACCGGTAGATACACGAACTACACGGCCAAAAAGTAGCTATATATACCATTTTGTGACCTCAGAACAAAATTTTGCACACAGCTTGCTGAGTGTGTTAGGAATCGTCCCTGAAGTTTTTATTGAAAAACGTTGTCACCTCAAAAAAGTGAGGTACTAAAGTTATATATGAGGTGACACCGTGATTTATATACTTTGTTTTGAGGTGGCTAAGTACCCTTTATCAATATATATATATATATATATATATATATATATATATATATATATATATATATATATATATATATATATATTGATGCACGCGCCGTTGTCACCTCAGCGTTAAGTATATGACGACCTGACCTCACCTATTTCTAGTGGTGTTACCACATATATAGGTATATATATGAGATGAGGGGAACTTCCTTTACCAGAATTTCAAAAGAGGGGTAAAGATTTTTTTTAAATATTTGATAAATACGTGGAATACGTTCGGACCTCAGGCCAATATACAACCTTTGGATATGTGCTATGTCCTGCCACCTCAGGCACTGTTGCCGGTTTTATTGAGGTGATAACGTATGGCGTATATCTACCCTAACCTATAAGCAACGTATTAGCTTTATCTGACTAAATTTATATATTACATACAAGGTAACAACGTTTTACTTTTATTTAGGGACACTTTAGGAAATATTACAAATTTAAAACGTTGCAAAAGTTTGTAAGACAAGATTAATGGTGGCAACGTAAGTAGTAGACTTAAGCGGGTGCTGGACCACTTTTGAGGAGGGAATGACCTTGAATGACCTTGACGGTCGTTGCCTTGTTTTATGTAGAGACGAATAGTTTGAGTAGTATATTTGACCTTGAAAAGTTTTGAAGGTCATTATGTTGACCTTGAATGACCTTGACGATCGTTGCGTTTTTATATGTAGAGACGAATAGTTCGAGTAGTATTGTTGACCCTGAACAACCTTGACCTTGTCTGCCCTTAAGCACAAAAAATATCTCTATCTTTGACTCTGATTTGTTTTACACTTTTGAAAGATTTACATTATCCCCACCCTAATAATTGTATTTAAACATATAAAAAGGAAAAACAAACCCACTTGAAGTATTAGTAGATTTCTGTATCTCAACGTGTCAAATCACTCTCTAAAATAAAAATAAAGAAAAATAGTTTAATTTGTGGAAAAACAATAATTTAAAGGTAATAATATGGATTTTTCAAAAACCAAACTAGAACAAATAAATTTCGAAATAAACAATGAAGCAAAACTTCAATTAAAATCTCTAGATTCATTAAAAGTTAATACCACATATGTTATTAAAGAAATGTGCACCATTGATACCCGTTATGGAAAATCTGTTTTAATAACATTGGCTGAAGATGCTGATGTATTTAAAACGTTTTTACCAAAACGTGTGCTTAAATCAATAGATGATGATTTTATCGATCTAGTTAATAAAAGTAATCAAAAATATACTCTAACCTATCTGGGGCAAAGTGAACCCACATACATCGGTGGCAAACGTAAATCCATATTTGAATTTGGAATACACTAAATTACCTTAAAATTATTGTGTGTTAAAATATTATTCTTAAAGTATTAAAAATATGAATCGTTTGGAAGAACAAATTCACGATTTACGATTCTGGTTGTTTGAGAAGTCGGACGAACTGATGGAGGGTGACCCTTCACTAAAAGATGTAGCTAGAGCAAATAATTTTATGGATGGTGTCATTCAATGCCAAATGTTTTTTATGGGTAACCAAACACTTCAAGAGTTTTGTAAAAATATGAGATGGCTGAATTTATTGTATCTTCTGAGGCCATTGGAAGATATTCCACTGGAGTTACTCTTTTCACCGCTCGATGAAGATGAAGATGAAGATAGTGGATTCAGTGAGAACGATGATTAAATATAAGGCACTTACCAAAAATGTGTATTTATAATTAGTTTATGGATTGTAGTATGGATGTAGTTTTAAATTGATAAAAGCTGTAATAAAATATATTATAATAAGAAATGAAAAACTATTTTTTAATTGGATTTGTTTTATTGCAATATTATTTTTATCTTATTTTTTTACAAAATTTTATAATAAAATAACAATATTAGTATAAAACACAAAATAAATATATTATAAAAATTAAGGAAGTGTAAAAAACCTATATTGATTTTCATTTGATGTGAATTTTTAAAAATATAAATAATAATTTTCTCCACTAAATATATTGATGGCACGCTGGTTTTCTGTAGCTCCATATTATAAAAAGCACCAAGTATAGGTTCTCCGTCAAAACTTTCTATTTCATAAGTGGGTGGATTCGTTATATTTACTTTTACAATTTTAAATTGTTCCGCTGACCACGATGGTGTGTACCCTTTTTCAAAAATTGACTTATATTTGCTTATACGAACTACGTTTCCAACTTTGAATTTAATTTTTTTAGGTACAATTTTTATATTTTCAAATGCGGTAATTCTAGTGGTGGGTTTCACATCAATTGGTCTCATTTTAATAGTTGTGTGAATTGTTTTATTATTTTTGTCAACAACATCCTGTAAAATATGAAACCACTTATAGCTTCCTAATGTAGAGAATTCTTTATAAAGATTTGTTTTTAAAGTTTTGATTACTCTTTCCACAATGGCTGCCTTCTTTACACTATATGTGTGGTAGTGATTTACAGACTTCTTTTTCACAAGTGCTTGGAAGTGTTTATTAAAAAATTCCGTTCCTTGATCAGATTGTATGTTATGGGGGTAATAACCAGCTTGCTTAAAAACATCCCGCATTGCTGCACATATTTATTGTTTTATTTTTTATTGGTCTAGCCCAGACAAATTTAGAAAAGCAATTTACGCATACTAAAATATATCTATACCCCAAATTATATTTTGATAATTGTTGTATTTCAGCTAAATCAATCTGCCATAGATCCTTAAAACCTTTTATTAAGGTTTTTCTTCGCAGGAAATTTTTCCTTAAAGGTTTATATAGCTCATTAACCACTTGAACTTTTTGCTCACTAGCCATCGTTAAAATAAATACTTTATTTTTTCAATTCAAATAGGTGTATGATATTCTATGCGTCCATCTGACCAAATTATTGGTTACAAAGCGGATTCAAGTGGCTGATGTTTCAAAACTTTTCTTTCTATGGCACTCAATCTCCCATGTAAATTTAACAATAATTTACCACTTGTCGATTGTTGCGTTTTTATTTTTTCTAAATTGGTTCTTACTGCATCAACAGATTCTGCTATAGCTAGCTTTAGTTCTTCAACTAGTTTGTTTATACGATTTTCCAGAAATTCTAGATTGATAGCGTCTTTATGATCTACAGCATCTGCTATATTACATAAACGTTTGTTCTCAATGTCGAAATCATTTTTAGCGGTCAACTTAAAACCATTACCCTTCAATCATTTTTGAATATGTAATTTTGGAAGTTTTTTTTATACGACCAAACTTGTCAATCGTTTTCTTTACACCTCCCATGTTAGATAGTAACTGAACAATATATGCTACAATCAAAAAGTGAGTCCTAATATATAACCCCTTCTTCTCTTAATTCTTCAATTATAGACAAAATTTCACCATCATGACCAGTATGCCCAGCCATTTTTGAGCTCCATAATAATCGCAAGCGACTAACTAATTCTTTAGCAGTATTCCAATATACATAGTTTACTTTATTATTATTGAATTTTTTGAGATTTGAAATTTTATTTCTGGTAATACCAGAACCTTCTTTACTTCTACCATGTTTCGGTGTTAGAAGTGGTTTTATAAAATTTGTAAATTTTACAGATTGGCTGGTATTTACCCCATATATTTTATTATATTCATTGTAATAGGCATTTGACAAATTAAGTATTTACTTGTAATCGCTGAGTGCTTTTGGGCTAATGTCACCAATGTTTGACACACTTGGTTTTTTTAAAAATAACAAATCGTATAAATCACGATGAGCAGAAAATGCCCCAATCATATTTTTTTTATGCCAAAGAGTTATTAGTTTATCTGGAAATTTTATTGTAGCATTACCTATCTGAAAATTATCATTGTTGGAATTGTACCTAACACCATATATGGTGTCATAGATAGATGCGTTTGATTTAAGCCCCTCCATATAGATTGTAGATATAGAATTTAAATCTTCCCCTATATCTTGTCTTAGTGATTCATCCATAGCTTCATTGTTGACACTCTTTTTAGGTGATAAATGAGAACTTGCATATGCATTAAATGATTTTTGACTTTGATTAGAGTATGAAGATATTGGTGTATCCGGCAAGGGTGGTGAAGCTGAGAGGTAAGATCCATGATGAGATTTATTTCCACCATCACCATCTTCCGAATCATCAACCATAACATTGGCTGCAACTCTCTTTGCTTTTTTTGCTTCCACAGCTATCAAAGGTGTTGCTATATTACTACTTGTCCTTTTTACAATTGCTGCATTTTTAAAATTTTTTGAAATTTTTGATAATGGTTTTGAGATGGGTTCATAAAATTTCTCAAAAATTGTTTGATTTTGCGACTCTTCATTTTTTTAAAATTTAAATTTTGTTCTTACTGCATCAGTCATAGCAACAAGATCACGTTTTAAATCGATCGATCGATCGATCGAATTTGACATATTTACAAATAAGATGTTTGCAGTTGTTCGTTCTAAAAGCAACTAAAGTTGTTGCTACACATTTATTAAACATATATGTAACTATCAAATCCTTTTCTATATCCGCCATTGTTTAAATCTGCATCTTTAACAATAACTAGAAAATCATATTTATCGTCCCAACATTTTCCACAGATTTCTTGAAACTTAGTAAAAGTAAAGTCTGGAGAAACGTGATCTGAAAAAATATGTCGCAGATTCATTTTATCTTGTTTAAATACTATTATGAAATTTGAATCTCGAACTAGCTGTTTTGGTACTCTAGAGTAAGTCTGTGCTAGGTAAAAACAATCTATATTTTTATGCCTCCCCATACTGTAGTATGATTTTATTACACTCTGACCATCGCAAATTACATCATCGAAAATAAATATCGAATTTGGTTTTGCCTCAGATGGTGGTATAACGCAGGATGTATCATTAAATGTGTAGTATCCAAGCCCCTCAATTGGCGATAAAATTTGCTTTAAAAATTCATATTTTGATTGAAACTGGAATATATATATACATTTTCAAATTTTAATCCTAGTGGGTGTGTAATAAGAGAGATAAGCACATTGGTTTTACCACAATTTGATGGCCCAATTATTAATCCACGTATGGAATTGGGTAGTAAAGATCCATGACGTTGATATGTAATACCACAACCCGTCTTTTCATCCCACTTTATAATTGAGATTCTGTCTTGTTGCTGCACTATGCGCATTTTTATATGAACTATCTTTTAGTATTTAAGCTGACTTGTATTTATATCAAAATCAGTTCGATGTCATCTATCAACAGAAAAAGTTCAGTAAAAAAGGGGCGAGGCGTATTTAATTCACTTTTAAATAAACTTCCTGTAGAATTACACATCCCGGGTTATCAATATTGTGGTCCTGGAACTAAACTAAAGACAAGATTAGCGAGAGGTGATCCTGGAATAAATGCACTAGATAGAGCCTGCAAAAAACACGATATTAGTTACTCTATTAATTTGGATAATTTAGAAAAAAGACACAAATCTGATCGCGAACTAGAAGAAAGTGCGTGGCAAGTTGTTAAATCAACGCTGGAAAAAAAGAGAAGGCTGCTGCTTACTTTATTACAAATTCAATGAAAGTTAAGCGCAGATTTGGAATGGGGTTAAAAAAGATAAAATCGAAAACTCGAAAGGTGGCTTTTGGGTCTGCGATATGTCGAAACGTTCAAACAAAAATTAAATCGATCTTGAATCAAAATAAGGGGAAATTTCAAGATATTTCAAAAATTTCAAAAATTGCTTTGATCGCAGCGCGTAAGCATTTAAAAGCTTCTGGTGGAAAAAAGAAGATTAAAATTCTAAGAGTAATTCCCATTCCTAAAATGGGGGGTATTTTACCTCTTATACCAAATTTTGCGGGGTTATCCGCCCTAGGATCATTAGCGGGTGGCGCTGCTGGTATAGTTAAAGCAATAAAAACCATTAGTCATCTTAAAAATAGTGTTGCTGGTGTTAAAAACTCTCAAATGCTTGTACAAAGTAAAAAAGGGGGAGGTTTATACTTAAAACTGTATCGAACTGGCTTAGGACTTTATTTACCAAATCCAAAGAACTAGTAAAGCCCTTACGAGCAAGGGCATTATCAAATATTGATTTGGAAAGATATGCAAAACAATATCAAATTGCAAATTTCGTTGGTGTATTTATGAGAGATAGTCTTCCTAAAAGTGGACCTCGCAAAACTGAATCGGCCATCATAAACTTAGACAGTGTAAATGGACCAGGAACACATTGGGTTGCCTACAGAAAGAAAGCTAGAAAAGTAATTTATTATGATAGTTTTGGAAACTTACCCCCACCTTTGGAATTCTTAGAATACATGTATCAAGGATGTAATTATGCCACAGAAAGTTGGTATACATATAAAAACCAACAAAAATTTATTACAGTATATTGCGGTCAGCTGTGTCTACAGTTTCTCTTAAAAAATAACTTATTTTTGTAGTAATTTTAAAAAATAAATCGAAATAATTTCGAAAGTGAGTATGCAAAACTAAAAAAAAATGTATAAATCACTAACAGCATTTAGCAATGCAAAAAGTTTGCTACGGATGACGAGTGACGCACTATGTGGTTTACCTAAAGAAGTAATGATAGCATGTGCACCAAACGAAATAGCTTTGGTGTGGGAGAAGTTGCCAGAAGAAGTTAAAGAAGACATTGATATTTTAAAATATCAGAATTGCTACGACCATTACTCTACAAACAACTCTAACGATCAAATTGATGGTCCACCACCAAAAAAAATATTTTGTTGTATATGTAATGCAAACGGCTCAAAAGTGTCTAAATCTGAGGAAATTGTAGAATGTGACATTATATCCAGTTGTTGTAAGACACAGTAAAAAAAAATGTCTTATACTTTTACATTAAGTGGTTATTCAAGTATTTTAAATGCCAACTTCTATCCTCCTATAGAGACAAACAACAGAGAAAAATATGGACTGGGTCTTATAGGATTTTATTCATATAATTCAATTTTTAACATAGATGGAACTAACAATTGGTTTGGATTTAGTAAGGCAAACTGGGGAGGGCCAGTAATGTTAAAAATTCCTCCTGGTGCATACGAAATAACCCAAATACATGATGCAATGCTTAAAGGTCTTCAAAAAGGTGCAAAAGATCTAGATGAAAATATTTTTAGCTTACGTGCAAACAATAGCACTTTGAAATGCGAAATTAAGTCAAAGTATGTACTTCACTTTAAGCACTACAACTCAATTGGATAGTTGTTGGGATTTGCAAATGAAGAGCGACTAAAGCCCAATGAGATTCATGAATCTTCAACAATAGTTGATATTACAAAAGTTCGCATTATAAGAGTAGATTGCAATATAACAACCGGTGCATATTTAAATTCAGAACAGGCGCACTCTATTTATGAATTTCTATAACTAAAGAACCAACAAATATCATTTATATGCCAATTAAACCAGAGGGTCGTCAGTTTATCGACAACATTACACTAAGGATCGTGGATGATGAGGAAAGCTCATTAATTTTCAAGGAGAAAAAATAATTGTTAAATTAGAGCTTAAAAGGTTATAACGAAAATGGGTTATTGTTATCATCATCACAGCTATCCAGTGTCGCAAAAAAAAGATGTTAAGACTTATATTCCAAATAAAAACCGATGCAGAAGCAGTAGAAAAACCATTCATGTTAAAGACTTGTCAAGAGAAAGATCTAAATTGTCCACAGAAGAAAAAGTGTTTTTGAAATCACTTGGTTTACATTAAAAAAAAACTGTTTAAAATGATTTTAACTAGTGAAAAGTTAGAAGCATTTAATGAACCAATTTTTGAGAATTCAATTATAAGTCTGGAAGAGCATAGTTATAAACCCTATGGAACACCATCTTTTAAAAACTCAGATGAAATTCGTATCCCAATTCAATTTCAAGATCTAATTTTGGATGTTTCCAAAAGTTATATTTATATAGAAGGAAAGTTTACACCAAGTGATGCATCTAAAAGATGCTACTTATCAAATAATGCTCTTGCTTTTTTATTGGAAGAAATTCGGTATGAAATGGGTGGTGAACAAATTTGCGTTGTTCGCAAACCAGGAATTACTTCAGCACTAAAAACCATTGTTTCATTTGGAAGTAGTCAAGAAAAGCTTCTTTCAACATACGATTGGGGTTTAACAGAAGCCAATCAATGCATATTGGACAAAACAAGTCATGTATTTAGTGGAAGACTCCCATTAAAATACTTGATGGGATTTGCAGAGGACTATAGAAGGGGTATTTTTAATCAAAAACAAGAACTGATTCTCGTAATAGCTCACACCTTCAATAATTGTTATATTGGTGAAGTTGATGCGGAAATCCATAGATAAAATCGAATGGAAAATCCAGCACATAATTCCAGAGGATCGTCAAAGGATTAAAATTCTATCTAAAATTAATAAGGGTGGTAATAATGTTAATATCAAAGCTGCCTATCGCATGTGGGACTTATATGAACTGCCTCTTCTTCGGAGCACAGCTTCTGATACGTGGGCAGTAAGAAGTAGTACGAATTTGGAAAAACCACGATACATTATTATTGGATTTCAAAAGAATTTATCTCTGCTGATTTGGCTGATATTAGATTATATATTAATTCGATAGTTTTCCCCTATGAGAGGTGGAGTCTCGATTTTTCAAAAAGATTATGCGGTCCTGCCTACTATGCATATCAAAATTTTCAAAGCAGTTACTATGGAAAAACATGTATTGAACCAATGCTTGATTTAAATAGTTTTATTCAAAACCCATTAATTGTTTGATGCTTCGCATCAACAAGATTCAATAACCTCATCAACAGTGGATATTAAATTGGAATTTAACACCAGAAAATTTAAATTTCCAAATGATGTAAAAGTGTATGCTTTACTTATTCATGATTCCCTAATTTCCTATAATATTCTAAATGGTACTGTAACAAGGGGTTAATTTCAATGTAATTTTATTTATAATATTTTTGAATGTATTTTAATGATTTAAATGAAAATAAATGTTTTGAATTTTGTATTTTAAAATGATTTAGATATAAATATATTTTTCTTAAATAAAGTTTAAATAAAACACATTTTATAGAATACTATTTGTTTTTATATTTTTATACTTATGATTAAGCTATAACAAATTTGAATACTCAATTGCACACCTATTCACATAATAAAACTGATAAAAGACATATTTACTTGGAGAATAGATGGTAAATTATTCAATTAAAATAAGTGTAGTCTCCAAACTAATAAAGCTATTACAAAAATAATTCATTCCATCGATTCAACAAACATATCCAAACAAATTTTATCATATAAAATTTTTTGGAAAAGTTTAATTTTTGGAGATATTTACATAATAAAACAAATAAAAACACATTTTGTCAAGTGGGGTAGATGTCTAATCAGTTACAAATGGGTGTAGCTTCTAAACTAATAAGGCTATTACAAAAATAATTATTTCAATCGATTAATCAAGAATGCGTTGACAATTCTTATCATATAAAAATTTTTGCTGGACTTTAATTTTAGGAGATAATGACATAATAGCCCAATTAAAATTGTTACTATTTTAATTAAATTGATCATAACTGTTAAAATAATTTTAATATCACAATAAAATTTTAACAGATCGAAAGCTAACCTATTTTTTCACAATTTTTATCTCTTAAAAATTTTCAATTAAGACGCTACTTTACAAGATATTAAGAAAAAACGTCTATTTTAAGACATGAAAAATATTACTCTAGTCTCAATTTTAATTGATACTTAAAAAAAAAACCTATTGGACCCCCCCTGGGGCCTTGCCTTAGAATACTTTTTATTTTTATATATTTTCGAAAACTTAAAATTAAGCCATACGCTTATTAAAACATAACTAATATTTCATTTTTCATATGACTTGATATGTGGGTGCCCCCAGGGTAGTGTATGACTTGTGTTAGGTATAACAAACCTTTTATCATCATGGTAAGATAATGCAATTTTGTTTCTGGTTTCTGTGAATATATTGTGTAGATCACTTTTAAATGATGTCATTTTTCGAAATAAGTAACCACCTTTTTCGACAACTTTTTTATAATCATTAATGGATAAATGCTTATCGATTACACTTTTTTTAACCCCCTTTGCTTTTTTTACCTCCGTTGAGACTGAGTTTATATAGTAGGCTTTAGCTCCTGTTCCATATAAACTTAGAATTGGATCTTCAGGAAATTCATCCTTCATTCTACACAAAACAGATTCGTTTTTACTTATATTAAACCTATTTACTTTATTATAATTAGATGTATCGAATTTCTCAGGGTTTTCAATCATAAATTTATATAAATCATCAGTGTAAATTTTAAGTACTAGAGAATCTGTATCTGATACATTAAACTTGCACTATTGTGAAACTCTTTTTTTATAGTATTATAAAAAAAGTCATACAAAACTGTTTTAGACAAATCCAGAATACAAAAACCCAAATATATTGGTTTATTGTATACAACTTTGAGTTTACTCATATGAACAGCAATTAATTCTTCGGTAAATATCGAGCAATTGTTAAAATTGGGTCTACTGATTAGAGCACGAGCACCGGCCCTTCTACGAATACTCTCCCAACTTGTAACTAATTTTATATCTTTATGATTCTTAACATTTTCCATAGTTTTTCCGAATACTGCATTATTAAAAAGCTTGTATAAATCTTTTTTAAATTTTGTATCAGCAGAGTTTCGAAGCTTTGTGTTAGTATCGATATACTTTTTTAACCAGGGTGATTGTTCAAATTTTAACATTATATGAGTTTGAATTACTATTAACCCATTTCTTACTGCCTGATTTAAAGTTTTATACTGTACAATATACCTTATTTTATCATGCAAATTTGAAATAAGTTTGGGGAATTTGGATGATGAATCTGGAGGGATTATATTTTCCACCAAAAATGGAAAATCAGCATGAGCTTCATGCAACTCATTTGGATAATACACATCTACTTCAAGAATGTATCCTATGGGACTGGCATTTGGTACATTATGAATATTTAAATTTATCATTTCTTCTTGTGAGAGCCATTTAAAACCTTTTGTGGTTAGTGGTTGTGACATACTATGCCCATATAAATTTGTTGCATCCAAATACATTATAAAGGATGACTTTATACTTTGGTCATAATTTGGAAGGTACTTATTATTTGCTATATGCATTCTATCAACACATTGACTAACACCCTCTCGAATCCCTTTTTTAAAGAAATGAATCATGTCAATTTCAGTCAATAGCTCTAATTCTACTTCTGTCATTCTAAGCATACAATCAAATGATAATGATGGCAACGTGTAATATTGAGCTGGATCTAGGTTATAAGTCTTTAAAGAATTTCTTCGAAATGCTTCAAAAACATCAGTTAAAATTAAAACATCAGTTTTCAAATATAAATCCGAATAGTCTCCTAAAGTTTTACAATTAAATAGACTCCATACTTTTTTCCCTCTATCATATTCTAAATCTGTAATATGCTAATCATTTAGATCATCGAAGAATTGGTTTTTAGTGGGTAAATTAGTAACGTCTAATTTGTCTAAGTCAGAGATAAATCCATATGGAAACACACCTTTTTGTCTCATTAAACTAAATTCTTCTTCAGATGTAAAATGTTTGTGTGTTTCTAAAAAGGAGTCTGAATCTAAACCTTTACTTAACTCATTCAGGGATGCAGCTAAAAATTTGTAGCTATCTATAAATCTTAGACGTAGATATTTTTTTATGATTTTTCCTTCAGAATTCATGTAATCATGTACATATATGGATTTTGTAAATGAAATATATTTTTCCTTGTTTTCTGCAATAACATCTATTTTATCGCCATGATGACACAATTCCTTAATAAACATGTGACAATCATAACCACTTAGATTGTGAAAAATTATTGGAATGAAATTTGGTAATTGATGTTGTAAGTTACAAGTTGAATGTGCTGCTAAAAATCTTTTTTCCCCCTTATGTGACAATGATCGGTTACTTTTTTATCAAATAAGTTAAAAGGTTTACCACAAATTCCACATTTGTCACATGTTTCTACTATGTTTCTTTCTTCTGGTGTTAGTGGTGTCATTGGGACTATATCTCTTAAATAATTATTGTGAAGCTCTCTAAGATCACGTTCAATACATGCTACAAATTCTTCTGCTGCGCTTGAACCACGGAATAATTTAAATTTTGTTAAATCATCATTGAATGAACATTTAATTAGGTATGCAAATGAATATGGTTTATGTATGATATTTTTGACTGTGAAAGAATTTAATGGATCTGGTTCACAACCTGCCATTGGTTGTAAAATTGATTCAAAGTCAGCATACACTACAAAGGGAACTGTTAGCTGTTTTTCATAACTTTCGAACTTTAACATGTTTTCTTGTGTTGTTTTTCCAAATCTATCAGTTTTTAAATCTGTAGATGGGGTTATCGCGTAAACTTGCCCACAGTCATATTTTTGATGAAATATTAGTTTTTCTGCTGTTATAAAGTGTACTAAACAACCATCGCAAAAATAAAGTCTACGTTTCGACATTGATATTTGATTGGAAACCAAAGCTGAAAGATTTTTTATCCAACAATAATGTGTTCTATTACAATCGCTATTACATTCATGAGTTTCTTCTTTAATTTTAAAATCTTCACTTATAATTAATAAGTTTATGTGAGTGTCAAGTTTTCTCTTGGAATAGCGAAGTGGGCCAACAACTTCATATTGAATTTTTTTATTTTCAAATTTGGTTTCCAATGTATAAACATTAATTGAAATATTATTGTTTTGTTCAAACCTAGATATGTCAGTCAATTTAATCGGCATTTCCATACCTGCAAGATTTAAAACTGTAGAACAATGGGGGTAGGAAGAAACTCTGCCTACATGAAGTGAAACTGGGTATAAATCTGATGTAACAGCCCATGCAAAACATGCATTATCCTGATTTTTTATATTCACTACAGCATGTTTAGATTCAATAAATTTGGGTAACTTGAAGTA
Organism: Aspidapion aeneum; assembly: GCA_963576565.1. Classification (NCBI taxonomy): domain Eukaryota; kingdom Metazoa; phylum Arthropoda; class Insecta; order Coleoptera; family Brentidae; genus Aspidapion; species Aspidapion aeneum. Next base: position 23,913,730 of record OY755046.1, read on the forward strand.
TGAATTGCCCCCAATAGGGCGAAACTTGTTGATGTTGATTTCCAAGTGTAATATATGTTGTAAAGTCCAACTTGTAAATAAATTAAAACAATATTAATTAAACAACCATATTTAAAAAATGTTTCACTGATTATTATTAAACAAAAATTATTTATTTTACTAATGAGTAATCTTACCAGAATCTCGCTCCATAAACTCGCTCGCTTGGAAATTATTTTATCCATAAAAAACTCATAAATATTATCCAAATCAGAGGCATCACACACTATTTTATTATTTGTGTTAAATGATTTATCAGCTAGGGTTTCTTTTGATTGGTGAAGAAACGTTGCAAATAATTCCATATTAATTTTTATTGAGGTGTGTTTTGCTATATTTTCTTTTACTAATGTTAGACATTTGGGTTTTATCTCATAAAAAAAACCTTCTGTAGTCTGCTGCTGAGTTTCTGAAGCAATTCTATAACTTGCTATTCTGCATTTAAGACCACTTCTTACCAAACATACACCATTGGAGTATGGTGCACATGAGTTATTTTTATGTTGAAGTGTTCTACAATGAGCAAAAAATTTATCTTTGGGTATGAAAATTTTGCATTCTCTACACATTTCCAATTGTTTATCACTATCTCTATCAACTTTTAAACTAGCTATTTTTCTTTTCTTTAATGGTTGCTCATTGATATTATCATCATTATGTTTATATTTGCAAGCTGTTTTATTATGTCTAACCATATTATCTTTTCGAGTAAAACTTTTGTCACATTTTGAACACTTCAACATGGTCACTTTACTTGTTACACCTTAAATTATTTATTTATTAGGTGTTTTCATCCACACCTCTGTTTTAACCACTATGCTTTTTTTTATGCCCGTTGTGGGTTTTATAACAGACACCCCACTCCACCTCATTTTCTTCAGCTGTATCTGATAACTCTCAAATATATTTTTTTTTATCATAATTCAGAGCCAAATGTATTATTTTTTAATTTATTTTTGGTTTTGCAAAATATTCTCAAGGTGACATTGACCTTCATTTAACCTTGAACAAGATTGATGAGCAATTACATTTTTAATCTTGGAAAAAATTATACACTGACCTTCATTTAACCTTGAGCAAGATTGATGAGCAATTACATATTTAACCTTGGAAAAAATTGTCAACGATTCACACTGACCTTGATATAACCTTGTAATGGGTATATATATTTTACTCCTCATTTGGTAAACACTCATTCTTGCTCGATTTGTCTTCCTATAATGTCATCCAACGCTCGCCCTACCCTCATCGTTCGTCCGTTTATGAAAAATGTAAGCAATACCAAAGAATTATGAAGAGGCAGAGCAATCCTCCATATTCACCCGAATCACCTGTCTACATCTCAGGCAGTGATGATTATGAGGTGGTGGAGAGTGATGATGATGATTCTGATACCAATTATGGTGTGTGGGAAGTAGCGAGAGTTGACTCTCCTCCTTCTGAGGAGATGTCTGATGTAGGAAGCGAAAGAGGTGACTCTCCTTTTGAGGAGGCTCAACGTTGGTAGTCTGGTTTAGTTTAATTGGGGTGTACAATAAAAATGGCTGGTACACACAGCTCAGTGCGAGGTTTGGGGCACTGTGGCACTAAACCAACCAATTAAAAATTTTCATCTAACAATTTTAAAATGAAACCATTTGTAAAAATCCTATCTTTTGAATCACATCAATATTCAATTTTTAAATTATAGTAACGCAAATTTAGTTCATTTATGCACAAACTAAAGTTAAAAATGGTAAAAAAAAACGTTTTTAGTTTCATTTTTATATGCTATTCCATGCAATCTTGCTCTCTTATAAACAAACCAAAGTTCAAAAATTCTTTTTAAAAGTTTGTTTTTTTTAAAATTAGATCTTTTCTACAAATTGGTTTATTCTACATAATGAAATTTTACTCTTTTATAAACAAACTAAAGTTTAAAAATTATTTTTAATACTTTGTTTTTTGCATTAGCATAATATTCTTTTCTATATTAAAGTTTATTCTATAAAGTTCAACTATAAAATAGTAACCAAAATTAAAAAAAAAATTAAAAAATTATACAAATTTTTTTGTTTGTTATTAAATTACCATAATGTTTTTTTTTCTTAATATAGATTCATTATATTTTACATATTCAAATTGTTTTTTTTGTTTCATAAAGTTATATATTGGCTAACTAATAATTTTATATAAAAACTAAATATGTTACAATAAAAAAATGTTAAAAATTTAAAGAAAAGCATAAAAAAGATCCTTTAGCTTATTGTAGTCATTTAATTTTGCTTGGAATTCTTCCTCCACACCTTCGGTCTCTCTTTGTAGTCGTTGAATTTCTGCTTTGAGTAGATTCACTCTTTGTTTAAGCTGCTCCACGCAGCTTCTTTTCACCCGTAGGATTTGGATAGCCTGCTCTATCGTTTGGCTTTCTATTGTTGTGACATTTGCGGCTACGGTTTGCTGGACTAGCTGATCCCTCGATGTTGAGGGAATTGCTATTGGAATTGCTGTCGGAGTTGGAGCTGTTGATAAAATGCTTGTCTTCGTTTTTTTAATGTACTTTCTTTTACCAACCATTTTTGATTTTATGTACGCCACGTTGTAGCTCCAGTTGTAGCTGCGGCTGTGATTCTGGCTGTGGCTCTAGCTGTGGCTCTGGCCTATCAATCTTTGTTTAATGTCATTACAATCATTCTCAAAAATGAGTCGTTTTTAAGTTAAAGGCCACCAAAAAAAGGAAATTGTGCAAATTCAAAAATGACGACAAAATAGCCCTAACAAAAACACTTTTTAGCATTTTTGTATAAAATTTAGTTTCAAACTCTTTTACAAACATCAAGGGAATTTAGAAAAACAGAATTTGTGCGCCATTTTTTAAAAAATACTTCCTTGAATATTATGGACAGTCAACCCTATAATTGTGCGAAGTTTCAGACCTTTTGCACCAAAACCGCATTTTATGTCTCTAATGATTAAACTACTTAACTAATTTTAAGTCTAAAGCCCATAGCACAGGGTTGAATAGCTGTCGCAAATACTTAATGTATTACAAAAGCAATCAATCAACCGTCCAAAACTACCAGAATAATCAAAAAAATGTAGGAAGACTAACAAAATTAGTTCAATTATTTCAATAAGATAAAAAATACAATAAATATTGTCTACAAAGCCCCTTCTAAAATATCAGACCCGAGACGTTTCCACGAATTCGATTAAACATTCCAAGGGTAAAAAGCAGGTAATATCTGAAATTACATACAACAAAGAAACCCGTCTCTAAAATCTAAACCACAAGGTTGCCAAATTTCTGAGGTCGGTGCGACGCGGTCTTAACACGCAAAATGCCTTTTATATCACCGAGGTGACTTAGTAGACCGTTTAGTTTCAGTAAAAGCGCCGCTAGCTCCACCGGTAGATACGTGAAGTACACGGCCAAAAAGTAGCTATATATACCATTTTGTGACCTCAGAACAAAATTTTGCACACAGCTTGCTGAGTGTGTCAGGAGTCATCCCTGAAATTTTTATTGAAAAACGTTGACACCTCAAATAAGTGAGGTGACAACGTTATATATGAGGTGACAGCGTAGTTTATATACTTTATTTTGAGGTGGCTACGTACCCTTTATCAATATATATATATATATATATATATATATATATATATATAAATATATATATATATATATATATATATATATATATATATATATATATATATATATATAATATATATATATATATATATATATATATATATATATATATATATAAATATATATATATATATATATATATATATATATATATATATATATATATATATATATATATATATATATATATATATATATTTGTATAAGAGCTATAATACTTTTTGAAGTAAATAAATTGAATTGAATGAATTAACTTGGTTTATTTTTAACTCCAGGTTAAAGATTCACTTAGAACCTTTTAAAATTTTATCTTATTATAAGTCATTTTTTTTTTGTTTTTTTTTAAATTACACAAATAATCTGGAGGACTCGGAAGTAAGAAGTAATTATGAAACACATGTGGCTCCACTGTATAAAAGTTACCGGGCATGCCAATGTTTTACCTTGCTGGAAAATACAGTTCTGCTTCCAGATATTTGTTTAATTACATATAATTACTCAGTAATAAATACAGTAATTACATAAAAGTATAGGCGTTGCAAATGTCGACCAACGTGTTTTTGTAAGCGTCGCAAATTGCGCCCAACGTAGGTTTTTTTCTTGGTTGGTTTGTATTTTAGAAAAATTTCCATTAACACCTTTGGTTAACCAACACGTGATATTAAGTATAATATAATAGTAGTATTATTTTTAATAAAAGACAAAAATTTTCATCATTGTTGGTTTTGGAAATAACATTTTTTTAATGTTTTTTTTCGGTAATATTTAAGCGTGGATTTGAAATTCGTTTTGTTGTTTTAATAATTCTCATAGTTTTTCTTAGAAAATAAAAGATTCATTTTTATTTATTAAGGAAGAAAAAGTAGATGAAGAAATTGGGAGTTTTTATTCGACGGCGTCCAAATCACGTTCTTAGTTCTTTAAAGTTTTTTGTAGGGAAATCATGTTTTAAATTTTTTAAGAAAAATTACATTAATGCAAATTTACTTTAATTTTTTTTTGATTTATAGCTGGATGGACCTCCGGAAATGGTCTTTTTAAGTTTTAAATATATGACGTAAGTAGTGTGTTTTTCTATCAATTTTTTTTTCTCCAAGTTATTTATAGTTGCCTACTACTAAGATTACCCTATTATTTCCTGCTTGCGATAAAATAGAAATTGTTTCGCCAATTATCTTTTTTAGGTTTCCCCCCTTTGAATAAAAATATTAATTTATTTTATATAGGTCAACAACCTATTTTTTTTTTGGTGATTTTAATATTTTGTCGGATATCGCCGCTTAGTTGGAATATTTTTACAGAGTCGCACACAAATTTTTCTTGGCTGGGTTGTTTTAAAGTAAATATAGCCTAACAGCTGGTAGTTTTGTTTCGTTGAAAGTATGAATTAATAAAGACGTATATATATATATATATATATATATATATATATATATATATATATCCGCTGATCGTTGTGACATCCAGGCGTAAAATTTTTAGATATCTTGTGACATCCTTCGACGCCGTGACATCCAAATTCGGATGTCACAACGTTTTTCCATGTTTTTGGTACAGTCCTGATGGGGAGGGCCCGGGTGTACCTAAATTAAATGGATGTCATAGCATACCATGAGTCTGATGAAGAATACAGCAAAATTTTAAAAAAATTTTGACGCCAAAATTTCCGTGTATATTGGCGCGAGTATATTCAAGAATCGATCCAATTGATATTTATCACTCTGTGATATCCAATGTATATTTTCATCTTAATTGCACGCACTTGTAACATCCGTCAAAGCGACAACATTGCATTATGCCTATTTTATTAAATAAATTTGGTTTATTTTTTATTTTGGGGCGGCTGTTGCTATGTGGTCCAGCGATTCACTTGACTTGCATCTTTGTAAAAATATTTAAAAATGTTCGCATAATAAATAATGTTAGCTAGCTTATTGGGAACATAAATATAAAATATAAATAAATATTTCTTCATGTACCTCAGAGCAAAAGTGAATTAACTGACGGACTTGGATAGGGACTTGATACTATTTGTGAATTGCTATCTCCGTCTTCCTTTTTACCACGTAGTTAAAGTCAGATGAGTAAAAAGAGCGCTAAATTTTAATCTAGCTACGTCAAAACGTACTGATATATAATATTATATTTTTAACTCTATTCAGTGATTTTTTTACAAAAACAAATCTGCTGAATTAATTTAGAATTCTTATAAATCAATCAATACATATATACCGGGTGGGCCAAAAAAAACCGCACAATTTTTTTTCATTATAACTTTTGAACAATACCATCGATTTTAATGGGACAGACTGCGCTTGGCAGAGAATTAATCAAAGTTTTGACAAATTATAATTATTTGTCAGCGATCTCAAAATCCAAGATGGCGGACAATATTAAAATGTACCCTTTAAAGATGCTGGTTTATTCTTATGCTGCAAACAGGTTTGAATTATTTTTTTAAATTAGTAGAAAAGCTGCGTTCTTGCCACGCACAAGGTATGAATCAGCAAAATCGGTTTGATGGTTCTAAAAAAATATTTTCGTTTCAACCATTGTTTTGAAAAATATACGATTGCCTTGCCAATCATGTCTGCATTTATTTCCTTAGAAATTTATTACTACTGAACCTTTGACTTTGATGAAATAAAAAACATCCTGGTGAGAATTGATTGTTTTTTAAAGATCATGATCAAAATTTATCGCCATATTAAAATTTAAGATGACGGACAGAATTATACTTGATGGTGGGTTTATTCTTATTTTCTGGAAATATTTTAGATTTTTTTTTTAATTTATAGAAAAGCACTACTTTTCCCGCGCACAACAAGGTACAAATTAGCAAAATCGGTGTATTGGTTCTCAAAAAACCTATTTCTGTTTTCGTCATTGTGTTACAGATTATACGATTGCATTGCCAACCCTGTCTGCATTCATTTCCTTATAAATCATTATTACCATACCGATTTTAGTGCAATAAGAAAAATGATGGTGAGAATTGATTGTTCTTTCAAGGTTATAATCGAAATTTACCGCCATCCTAAAAGTTAAGATGTTGGACAGAACTATACTTGATCCTTCAAAGAGGCACTTTATTCTTATTTTTCAAAAATGTTTTTTTTTTAAATTAATTTATTGGAAAGTACTACTTTTCTCCCGCTTAATAAAGTACAATTTAATAAAATCGGCGAAGTGGTTCCCACAAAATCTGATTTTGTGCAATTGTTTTACAAGTTATGCGATTGCATTGGCAAATTCTGTCCGACATCTTAAATTCTAAGATGGCGGCAAATTTCGATTATAATCTTTAAAGAGCAATCAATTCTTACCACGATTTTTTGTGTTTCACTAAAATTGGTAGAGTTTATAAGAAAATTAATGCAGACAGGATTGGCAATACAATCGTATAATCTCTAAAACAATGGTTGAAACAAAAATAGATATTTTGAAAACCACCACACTGATTTTAATAATTTTTACCTCGTTGTGTGGGGAAACAGTAGTTCATTTTTCATAGATTAAAATAAATCTAAAACATTCGGAAAATAAGAATAAACACGCCATTTTAAAGAATCAAAAATAATTCTATACGCCATCTTAAAATTTAAGATGGCGATAACTTTGATCATGATCTTAGAAAAGCAATCAATTCTCACCAGGATGTTGTTTATTTCCACTAACATCGGTTCAGTAGTAATGAATTTATAAGTAAATAAATGCAGACATGATTGGCAAGCAATCGTATAATATGCAAAACAATGGTTGAACAAAAATATATTTTTTTATAGAACCACTGAACCAATTTTGCTGAATCGTACCTTGTCGGGCCTGGCAAGAACGCAGCTTTCTTACTAAGTTAAAGTAATTAGAACATATTCGCAACAAAAGAATAAACGAGCATCTTTGTCCGCCATCTTGGATTTTGAGATGGCAGACAAAAAATGATAAATTAGTCAAAGCTCTGATTAATTCTTTGGCAAGTGCAGTTTGTCCCATTAATATCGATTGTATAGTTCAAAAGTGATAATAAAAAAAATGTCCAGGTTTTTTTGGCCCACCCTTTAAAGGAAACGAGTACAGTAACTGCTTAACCGATTGCGCCTCAAATATATTTATTTATTTATTTCCAAGGAGTAGCACATATCAGAAAAATTCAGAAGAATAATTTAGGTACCTAAAGAAAAGTAACATATGGGTTAGCCGATTTGAAAATGGGAATAAATTGCTAGACTGAATAATAAAAATCTTATATTTTTATTTTATATTATTTGCATAATAATTAAGGGCCTTAATTCTGCCAAAGTGGCGCCAGCGTCAGTAAATAAAACATATCCAGCTAGGTATAGAGCTACATAATTTATCAAAAATTCGCTGAACATAGGTAAGTACCTAGTCCAGATTATCTAGATTTTTTTTTTTAATTTTAATTTATTCCCCTCCCCTATCTATACATTTAAAGTTATGTAAAAGTAGCATCCCACTTCCAGAAATGCTAGAGAGTTGAGCTTTGGCAGACTGATAGGACCTATGATAAAACTATAGGAAAAAATCAAAAAACCCCAAAATTTTAATTTACTTCCCTCCTCTATAAATGTAAAGTTAAGTAAAAGTAACATTGCCTACTTCCAGACATGCTAGAGAGCTGAGCTTTGGAAGACCGATAGTAACTATGACAAAGTTTTAGAAAAAAGTTAAAACACCCCAAAATTCTAATTTACTTCCTTCCCCTATAAATGTAAAATTATGTAAAAGTAACACCGCCCACTTCCAGAAACGCTAGAGAGCTGAACTTTTTAAGACTGAAAGACAATATGATAAAACTATATGAAAAAATTTAAAAACTCCAACATTTTAATTTACTTCCCTCTCCTATAAATGTTAATTTATATTAAACTAACATTGCTCACTTCCAGAAACGCTAGAGAGCTGAGCATTGGAATGCTGATAGAAATTATGATAAAACCATATGAAAAAATTTAAAAAGTCCAATATTTTCATTTACTCTCCTCCCTTATAAATGTAAAGTTATGTAAAAGTAAGATTACCCACTTCCAGAAACGCTAGAGAGCTGAGCATTGGAAGACTGATAGGAACTATGATAAAACTATAGGACAAAATTTAAAAACACGACAATTTTAATTTATTTCCCTCCCCTATACATGTAAAAGTAACATTGTGCACTTTCAGAAACGCTAGAGAGCTTAGCATTGGAAGGCTGATGGGAACTACAATAAAACCATGGAAAAAAATTTAAAAAACCTCAAAAATTTAAGTAAGGCATTGCTAAAATTCCGCATATTTTACTACTTTAAAAATTAAGTATTATCCAATTCCTTTAAAAAAGAAGTGAAATCATAACAAAAACATTTAATCTAAAAAAAGCCAAGTACGCGAAAATGGCACACATATACTATACTATAGTAGTGTGAGCTATGGTGATCCTAATTTTTTCGAGAAAAAAAAGTTGCTCCGATTTCAAAAATTTTTATATATCTTTGCGTTTCAGATGATTTTGAAACTTTTTTGTTGCGCCATCTGTCTGTCTGTCGGTCTGTCTGTATGTCTGTCTGTCTGTCTGTCTGTCTGTCTGTCTGTCTGTCTGTCTGTCTATCTGTCTGTCTGTCTGTCTGTCTGTCTGTCTGTCTGTCTGTATGTCTGTAACGACCAACGCGCATAACTCAAAAACCGCTTGGCCGATTTTAATGAAATTTGGTACCTGGGCTAGCAGAGTATTTTTTTAGTCCTTGCCGTATATTCATCTTGTAAGCCTATTATGACATCAATAACGTGCTTGTATATTTTATTTGTTATTTTCTTCCCCGTGACATCCAGTGTATATTTTTCTTATTTGCATACATATACCTGTAACATATTTGCACACTTTTGTGACGTCCCTAACGTCTTTGTATATTTTATTTGTTATTTGTTTCCTCGTGACATCCAGTGTATATTTCTTATTTTTATAGAGGTACTTGTTACATCCGTTATTTTTATGAAACATTGGCAACTTTGCTGGATGTCACAAGTTAACAAAAATATTTAAGGATGTTACAACGTCAAAATTTTTTGTATATACAATGGACGCCACAAAGATATGAAAAATGGTATTTCTAAATTTGTGAGTTTATACAAATATTTTTATGGAATTAAAAATAAAATATTTTTTATTACATTTCATATTTTTTATTTTTTGATAACACCAGGTTTTAAAGTGGATGTCACAAAAACCAACTTTTTGCTGGATGTCACAACATAGAACGGTCGAGTATATATATATATATATATATATTTGTATAAGAGCTGTAATACAGTTTGAAATAAATATATTAAATTGAATTGAATTAAAAAAATTTCTTCCAGACCGGATTCTTTCGCAATGGTACCGAGAATTGAGGCAGCATGGCCTCTTTGTATTGCTAGGCTGATCCTTTGGGTGATGAAGCTTTTAGCCAATTTACAAAAGAGACTCATTAAAACTAAATAACGAATTTAAAAAACTAAAACTAGAAAAGTCAAAATGACTACAGGGAGAGGTAGTTCACAATTTACGTTTAAAAGAGACGAACAGTGCTGCAAGAGGGACAGAAGGGTTGGTTTAAAGAAGAATTTTTAGGTGGCGCTCAGGCTAACATGTCCTTATAGCGTACATTAGACAAAACGAAAAAACAAATTAAAAATAATTATTTAAATTTCAACACAGTTAAAAGAAAACCCGGTCGTCTGCAAGTGGAGCTGCAACAATAGATCACGCTAAGAGTAATATGATGCTGCAGAATCTGTGAGAAGAAAGCCTTATACGAAATAAAAATTATTGTGTTCAAATACCTAACCAAAAAAAAAATCCTGCTTTTGAAAATTATGATTTGGAAGTAAAAGATTTATTTAATCCTGCTTGATCATCTAAGGCAGAAAAGTTCTCCTTTTTTGTAACTCCAGAAATTCCTGTTTGGTGTTTGGTCACCCCAAAAAAATATTTCCTGTCTGGTCACCCTTTAAAAACTATGACCACTATACCAACCAATTTGACCAAAACAAGAATTTGAGATGTTTTGTTTACAGATAAACATAATCTTTTTAAGAAAAATTAAATTATTTAAAAAGAAATAAAATATTGTAATATTTTTACCAATTACCACCGCCTAGCATTTCTATCTGGTTGAAAAGTTTCTTTTAAATTTACCAATATCACGGCCTAAAAATGACATCACTTAAAAAAAAAAATTACTGAATTTTACAAATGAACTAAAAACAAATAAAAAAAAGTTATATCTATATTTATCTCAGTTAGACATTTCTTTAGGGGTATTATATCTTGTTGGCCTTCCAAATACATTTTCTCTGTATTCGATCCGGAGCAGGCAAAACTTCTCATGGCTCAAACATAAATGTTTGCACTCCAGTGGCCATGACCAAGCCATTACCTGAAACCAGATAAAAAAAACCGAAGAAAATATTATTAACCAGAAAAACTTTAATTGGTAGAAATACCCATAGGTATATTTAAAAAATGCACTCCTAAGCCCAACGCTGTATTCAACAAAAAAAAATTGACTAGTCACGAAAACACAACTAGACTCGACAAACAAAGACCTAAAAAAACTGCCCCAAAAAAGAACCACAATGAAATGCTAACTGGATATCTAAAGTTGATGTCCAGCCAATATGTAGCTCTAGGGATTTTAGCCTTTTGTTTCCTAAACTTCCGAGCTAACACTAATTACCCACCTCTGACTCGATGTAACTGTGTGACATAAGATGTTAAGTGCCATCAACAGTTACCTCCAAAAAACAAGAAAAGAAAATGACAATGCAAAATAAACTCACTTTCTTCCCATCTTTATTAATTCATACTTTCAACGAAACAAAACTACCAGCTGTTAAGCTATATTTACTTTAAAATATTCCAACTAAGCGGCGATATCCGACAAAATATTAAAATCAACAAAAAAAAATAGGTTGTTGACCTATATAAAATAAATTAAACTTTTTATTCAAAGGGGGGAAATCTAAAAAAAATAATAGGCGAAACAATTTCTATTTTATCGCAAGCAGGAAATAATAGGGTAATCTTAGTAGTAGGCAACTATAAATAACTTGTGAAAAAAAAATGATAGAAAAACACACTACTTATGTCATATATTTAAAACTTAAAAAGACCATGTCCGGAGGTCCAAAAAAAGTTATTTCCAAAACCAACAATGATGAAAAATTTAGTTTTTATTAAAAATATTACTACTATTATATTACACTTAAAACCACGTGTTGGTTAACCAAAGGTGTTAATGGAAATTTTTCTAAAATACAAACCAACCAAGAAAAAAACCTACGTTGGGCGCAATTTGCGACGCTTAAAAAACACGTTGGTCGATGTTAGCTCCCGCTAAATTTCGCGGTTGTTTTTTAAATTTTTAAAACCACACAATATGATGAAGGACAAAGTTCATTCGCGCATTTTTGGACATGCGCACCAAGAATCAGAGAGATCCTTTGTCAATCGCCTCGAGAAATGGCGTGTTAATTTCGTTCTCTAACTATTTCAAATTTCTACACCTGAAAGTGCTCGATTTTGGTGTACTGAAGCATAGAACTAGAAACATCAGCCCTTCAGCTACGTGGTGACATCATTAGATCCAGATAGGGGCCCCTTGGAAGTGGATAAATTGGCTGCAAACTGGTGAGTGCCTTGTTTCTGATTGCCGTTGTGTGGCACCAACAATTAACCTATGGACGTTTGATTATTTCGTAATTTCATATCAATATATTTATGTTTGTTCGCGCTTTCATTAATTAAAATATTTACAGTCCATTGCAGTTATCGTTTTTTCTAACCGCGGGCTAACATAAGTGTTCCTTTCGAGCCGAATTATTTTAAATTTACTCCATACGACGGTATTAATAAGTCGGCCATTTATTTTTCACAAGCCGAGATCAAGGCCTTGAATTTTGCCAATCGTATTGAAACGGCGGTATCGGTAGCGGCGCGCGCGTAGTGTTTTTCGGTCCGCTGCTATGGTAACGTACCGTGGTCGTTTCAGTAAACAAAATCGAGGATCAATCAAAAAAAACAAACAAACAACATTTCTCATTTATGTGTTAAGTGTGTTCCATATCATTTCGATATTTAAAACAATTTTCATCCATTGCGATAAATTAGTGCATATTTTCGACAATTCGTCATTTTTCTATTTCAGAAGCATTAATTTAGCGTTAATTGTATATTTACCGACATTTCTGTGATTAGATGTGTTCCATATGTGTAATATATTTGTTTCTCTCATATCTGCAAAATCTAGGGTCGCGCCTATAAAGTCACAAACTTTGGCTAGGCTAGAACTCCTAGGCGCATTTCTTTTAAGCGAATTAATTGACTTCGTTTTATCTAGCTATAAAGGAAAAATAACTTTTACATATATCGTTACTTTCTGCGATTCGCAAGTCGTATTGCACTGGCTTTCATCCCCTCCTAATCGCTGGCAAACCTTTGTTGGAAATCGAGTCAGTAGAATCCAAGAAATCATTCCCTCAAATCGTGGCGCTACATTCCTTCTGCTTTAAATGCAGCCGATATTGCGTCACGAGGGGCCACCCCTTCACAGCTCATGTCACATGACACGTGGTGGAACGCACCGTCGTTTTTGTGGTCTCCCGAAAACGAATGGCCCGATTTTCATAAATCAAAAATGCCGATTGATTTCGGAGATATTAATCTGGAGGAAAAGCCAAAGGTCTGTTGCAATGCGATAATTGACGTTAACTTCTTAGATCAGCTTCTTATCAAATATTCATCTATATCAAAAATTCAATGTATCATTTGTTATGTCCTTCGAATAGTTAACCTTTTTCAAAACCGTTCCTATCAAAAACCCACTAAGCCGCCGGACCAAAAAGTTATTTTTGAGAATATTGTTTTTCCTACCACCGGTGAGATGCAAAGTGCCTTACCATACCTTCTTATCAAACGCGTTCAAGGTTCTTGTTTTTCTGAGCTTTTTTCCGCGTTATCTAAGGATAAACCAATACCGAAAACTTTTCGAAAACTTTCGCCTTTTCTTGATGAAAATAATATCATTTGAGTCGGTGGCAGATTACAAAAATCTGACCTTTTGTCTTATTCTGCAAAACACCCCGTCTTACTTTCGAGTAACCATCGTTTAACTACTCTTCTTATCGAGTCCGCTCATCGACAATACCTTCATCCTGGGTTTAAAACACTACATAATCTGCTTTTACAGCAATTTTGGATATTATCTGCCAGATGGGCAATTCAAAGAACCATATCCAAGTGCTTGCAATGTTTTAGAATCAACCCTAAACCCTATTGACCGCCCATAATGAGTTCACTTCCCGCTCATCGAATCAATCAACTTAAACCTTTTTCGAGTGTAGCTATCGACTTTTGTGGACCTTTCTTTGTGATTCCTCATCGTTACCGTGGTTGTAAAACTTTCAAATCGTATGTCTGTGTGTTTGTCTGTACGGCCACACATTGCGTGCATTTGGAATTGACCATGGAACTGTCCACCGAAGGGTTCGTAGGTGCATTCCATCGATTCATTTTTAGACGTGGAAGCGTGACGCAATGCTGGTCAGATCAAGGCAGTAATTTTATAGGGTTTCGTAACCAATTACTTGATTACGCAAGAAGTGCGGCCACCGGACTTTCTATTCGTTGGCATCTGGGACCTCCTCTCAGTCCACATTTCAATGGCCTGGCAGAAGCTGGCGTCAAAAGTTTTAAAACTCACTTTGTTCGAGTAGTCGGCGACCAGAAGTTGTCCATCATGGAAATGTCCACCCTTACATGTCGCATAGAAGCCGTACTTAATAGTCGCCCTTTATCTCCTCCCTCTTCAGACCTACACGATCTTCAACCTCTTACCCCTGGGCATTTTTTGACCCTTGAACCCCTTAATTCAGAAATTCCGGAGTCAGATTTGTCCGAGGTTCCCCTAAATCGGCTCTCGAGATGGCAACTAATCCAAAAACTACATAATGATTTTTGGAAACGGTATTCTATAGAGTATTTGCATACGCTACAACAGCGACACAAGTGGGCTGAATCGTCCCCAAATATCAAATTAAATGATTTGGTTATCATAACAAGTGATCACATTCAATCACCTTTGAAATGGCCGGTCGGTCGGGTCATCGAACTGCATCCCGGCGGGGACGGTCAGGTGCGTGTTGCGACGGTACAAACGGTTACCGGTGTTTATAAGCGGCCAGTTGTAAAACTGTGCCTCTTGCCAAATTAAAAGTAATTTTAATTTTTCTACCTATTACCGGGTATTACAATAGGTTTTTCTTTATTTTTATTTTTTTTTTTGAATTTTTTGTTTGTTTGTTTTGCCTTTTTCGGGATTTCGTTATCTCTAAATAATACTTATCTGTTTTCATTCATTTATATTTATCGGTCGATCATTTTTCTTATATCTATATCTGTCCGGTTGAGATTCTAAAATTGTGTGTTTTGGAGGGCAGTTATGTTAGCTCCCGCTAAATTTCGCGGTTGTTTTTAAAATTTTTAAAACCACACAATTGGATGAAGGACAAAGTGCATTCGCGCATTTTTGGACATGCGCACCAAGAATCAGAGAGATCCTTTGTCAATCGCCTCGAAAAATGGCGTGTTAATTTCGTTCTCTAACTATTTCAAATTTCTACACTTGAAAGTGGTCGATTTTGGTGTACTGAAGCATAGAACTAGAAACTTCAGCCCTTCAGCACCGTGGTGACATCATTAGATCCAGATAGGGGCCCCTTGGAAGTGGATAAATTGGCTGCAAACTGGTGAGTGCCTTGTTTCTGACTGCCGTTGTGTGGCACCAACAATTAACCTATGGACGTTTGATTATTTCGTAATTTCATATCAATATATTTATGTTTGTTCGCGCTTTCATTAATTAAAATATTTACAGTCCATTGCAGTTATAGTTTTTTCTAACCGCGGGCTAACAGTCGACATTTGCAACGCTTATACTTTTATGTAATTACTCTATTAATTACTAAGTAATTATATGTAATTAAACAAATATCTGAAAGCAGAACTGTATTTTCCAGCTAGGTAAAATATTGGCATGCCCGGTAACTTCCGAGTCCTCCAGATTATTTGTGTAATTTAAAAAAAAAACAAAAAAAAATTACTTATAATAAGATAAAATTTTAAAAGGTTCTAAATGAATTTTTAACCTGGAGTTAAAAATAAACCAAGTCATAAACCAACCTATTTATTTTCAACCCGCTGGTTAAAATGACACAACGAACGACATCTCCAACAGGGTACAAAGTCTATCACAGTGTACCTACATTAGAGTCAGTAGTGGGGAGAGTCGATTACCTACTTTAATGGTTTTTAAAAAACTACACTTCCAAATTCCATCTATCATAGGGGAGACCCGGACCAGATATCTTCTGTCATCATTCTACGTTGAAGAAAATGAGACAGACAGCAACCCAGTCCGAGATATACCCTATGAGGTAAAACAATGTTCGAAAAAGACTAAAAAAATATAACCTCATTTTGTGTTTACCCTATCTCTTTTTTCCTCTGCAAAGTTGATCATTGGGCTGTACAAATAATGCAAAAGTTTTAGAACATCTTGTTTATTTTATTCTGAGGATGATATCGAAAAGATAAAAAAAAATCATTTAACAAGTCAGACCAAAATAGCAAATCGATTTAAATATACCGCAAAACTCTGGTTATGACGTCATATCCATTTCCTTGCGTTTATAAGAAATGAAAAATTATGCTAAAAAGATTATATGAGAAAATATATATCTAAAATGTTTACTTGCTCCTACCTTGGTCCTTTGATTATCTTTTTTTTAGTTACGGTATATGGTTTTGCTAAAGTATTGTTGCATTTCCTCACCGCACCGGGTTTTGTGTCCTGCTTACGCCCACCCTGAAGATTTCTTAGCACATGGTGCTAGGGCAGCACATATTTTAAGTATGCTGGATACATGCCCCGGGCGTAGAGCCCTGTGGAAAATGAAATATTTCAGTCTCCCGGAATTCGTTGGTTAGAGGTTAGAGGCTAGACTCAATAAAATAAAGCAGATGTCAACAGATGAACCAAAACAACCCTACATACATTTCCCAGGGTTATTAGTGCTACGGCCGGATTTCCACCAGTACAAACGTCCAGGTCGATGGTGGAGTGGACAGCACTGTCGACAAAGGAGAAAAACAATACATAGTTTTTATCCAAAACGTGGTTTTTAAAAAAAATATATATAAAATTCTAAACAAAATTCCTTACGTCTTTTGTAGAAGAATGACGGTGGTTTACACAATTTAACGAACAATAGTTACAATTTGGGAGACACTAAGAACTTAATGTTATCTTAAAGAATCCCCAAATAAAAAAAATCAAACTTACCAAATTCCTTTCCAGTAAAAAAAACGTGGACCGCCTTGTCTGCCTTAATCCAGAGGATGTGAGACCTACTCAAAATATTCAACAATTCGACAGGTCCCACAATTTACCGTCTTTCGTATAATTCTGCAAATGCTGGCAGTGCCAAAAAAACAAAATAAATGGCGAACCACAAAACGGCCCCAGCGGCGAAGCCAGTTTCTTTTGGAACGGAAAGGGGCAGACCTTGTCCAAAAGTAAACAAGTCTTACTAAATCAGTTTACACTTGATAACGGTTAGAGATACTTACTAACCGAAACGTCATGTTTTAAAATAAATAAAGACAATGGAAGTCCGAAATTTTATTTCTACACAATCATTGTCTACGAGTTTCAAACAAAGTCTTACTTTAATTGGGTGAAGTAACATAGTACCAATTGAATGTTCCCGGTAAAATGCAAATAATTGAATTTTGTTGCTTTTAAGTTGGCCAACCTGCTAGCGTTGCATTTCCCCAAAAACCGACCAATCAGCAAGCACATTAGTAATTCAGTAAAAAGTCTGTAGGGGGCAGCAGCAACGGAGTAAATATTCCAAATTCGTCTATTGCGCATTGCGGTGTTGTCAAATTTATTTCTACGGAAAACCAAAAAATGCTTCCCTATGGATTTATACGCGAGGATTTTGAGGTGCACAGATCAAACCAAATGTCAAAACGGACCATTGCCAACATAGAAAGTAGGGGAAAAATAACCGGTTAGGCTATAAGAAGTTTAGGATTGAAACCATCAACTGCAAAATCAATTACTGGAAATCAGAGCCTGCATCAACCAAGGAATATTCGAATACTCAACTGTAGAATTTATTTGCATTTTAGTTATATTTTTAGGCAAAAGTTTTTCTTTGTTTTTTATATATGTTTTCTCTAAGATTCATACATTTTGACGCCATTTTTGTAAAATATTTTTACTTTATTAAAGTTGTTTTTGAACTTTGAACTTAAACATACGCCATCCAACCACTGCTTAAACTCGACATGAGGATGCTCAGATGTTACGTTTTCTCCCCACTAGCCAGCCCTACATAACCCTTCAATCCGACTAACTGAATTAGATACCAACTTTGCTCAACCATAACTATATATTAATCTATACAACATTAAATCACGACTCTGTTTATTCTTCCAGTCCTGGCTCTTATCCCTCGTTTATCCCCAATTTACAAAATTGCATGACTTGCACTCATTCTATCCTCTCCTCTGATCAAAGTAGTAAAGATATCAAAGTGGGCGGAGCCTCAGTTTCTTCTGGTCAAACCTTGGACCTAAATATGTTTTCATGCTACCAAAACTAGCCAATCCGTGAAGAAGAGAGAGAAGAGATCCGGGAAGAGAAACCATTGTACCAATATCCTCGAAAATATAAATAAACGAACGTCTCAAAGACTGTTCGTGAAAACATCAAGAATCATTTGTGCTGTGGCAACGCCGCTAAGAGCCACCGTCTATACCAGGTAACATTGATTAGAATAATTTCGTTTATTTATCAAACATACAAGGTAGCAAACAGCTGATTGTTCAGTGCTTAAAAGTCAACAGAAAATTACGAGATTCTAAAGATGTTTTTATGTGATTTTTCCCAACCAACCTGTGATCTCAAATTCCAATTACAATGCCTAAATAATGCCGCACAGCCCTTACAATAATAGGAAGGAGTGCCTCTTCCATAAGGTAACTTTTTGGACAATGTATAACCTCAAAACCCAGCTCTATAAAATACTCTTAAAGCGTTATATAGAAAAAAACGAGTCGAATAGTGTTGGTTATTTACAGAACAAGACAAATATGTAACGTACGCCTTAAGCCTAAAAATGACACGTTACATATATATACTTGGGTGTCACATTTGATAAGAGAGAACATACTGTAAAGAACTGGAAAAAAGAATAGTATAAGCACAATAACAATATTTTATGGAGCCAAGAGATAAAAAAGAATGTAAAATTTAACATATAACAATGGTGAAAAGCACGCTGTTGAGAGAGAGAGAAATGAGAATATCTAGAACAGATCACATAAGAAATGAGATCATAAAATAAAGAATGGGAATCAAGGGAATCATAACGGATGACATCACTAACAGGCAACTGATATGGTACGGCCATGTACAACGGATGAACGACGAAAGATTACTAAAGCAGGTCCTAGAATGGCAACCAATAGGGCGCAAAAAAAAGAGGGCGGCCTAAATTTAAATGGCAACAGCCAATCCAAAGATGAGTAAAAAAAATCTGACAGAAGATGATTGTCAGGATCGAAGGAGGTGGACAATAGGCGTCGGACAACGTAGAAAATCGTTCTAAACGACTAAATAAAAAAAACTAGTACAGATCAAAATAGGTACAACAAAAACCTCTTTCGGCACATACCTCAAAGCAAAAGCAAATTTTACGTATGTTCACGCCTCTTAAAATACCGATGTCGACCGTTCCAAACTACGGTAAAATAAAAATTACAAATCATTCCTGGCTTAGCAGGGACTTGAACCTGAAACTTCTATCTATGTATGGCAGTGGCCTAACAATTGAGCTATCAAACGTAAGTATAAACTCATCGTTAGTGCCACAGTATACGAACCCTAGTTTTTAGGGTGTTCTTTTATTCCTACTGTTAAGGTATGAAGTCAAATTAGACGTAAATCAACGTCTAAAAGTTTGAGATCACCCCTGTCCTCCAAAATTCAAATTTTCATTTACACTATACAAGATATAGAGACAATTTTCCTTTAAATAATTAAAATTTATTTTTCGAAAATCTCTTTCCCCACTAATTAAATAAACAATAGTGGCGAAAGAGGATAACTTGTTTAATTACTATTCAATGACTTTACCATATAATATGCAATATTTTCTAAAAAAATAAAATAAGTAAAAAAAATAAAAGAATTTATTAAATTAAAACATTCAATTAAAATTTAAAAGAAGTTCAAAAATATTTTGAATGCTGTTTATTTTAGGGTTACCATCCGGGAGTCCGAACAGCTGGAAAAAACAACCAGATTTAAAATTTAACTTGACAAAATAGAGTGTTCAGAAGTACAAGAAAATATAATATAATAAAGTTGTTTAATATATGATAAAAAAAATTTGTAAAATTTATATTAAAGAAAACATCGACTTTAATTCGATAAACGCCCTCCAAAAAAAATGGCCGGAATTTCGAGTCTGTTTATCCTAAAGATATTCTAGATAGATGGTAACCTTATTTCTTGAATTATTGTGTGATTCATTTGGGTTCATGTAAAATATTTTATTGTAAATTTACTGTTGAACTTTTTAAACTGGAAATATTTAGGTAAATACTTTTACATTAGGATTATAGCTTATAGTTGAAGTTACGTTCCTACTGATAAAATTGTAGCATTTTCTTATGTTTTAAAGTTAAAAGTTAAAGTTAGTGTTGCACTAACAATGAGTGTGTTCGGTAGCGGTAGCTCAATTGGTAGTGCGCCGGATGTTGACGTACATAGCACCAACATAGTCCTAGATACTTGTTTCTGGCCTTAGTTTTGAACTAATGTGTAGGTTTTGAGTAAAACTTTTCAGTATTGCACTTTGGTATTTAAAAATGCACGACATTTGTTGAGAGATTGTTAATGATGTTGAAAAAACTGTAGATTTTTTAACACCATAGCAGCGATAATATACTTACTTTTCCAAAAATCCAGAAAAATATTCATAAAAAGTTAACCTGCTTATATCGAATTTGTTTTCGTTTGCACGTACTGCTACAATTTTCGGCAAAAAGTTACTGATGTTGTTCGGTAGGTTATATTGACATTGGAAACCACAACTTAAATTTATGGATCTTCTTGGCAGGACTACTGGAACTGTGAGGCCGTAGGTAAACTAAAAAACATGGCTGAAGTTAGCTTGGGATTCGGATTTTAATCTGCGGTAACGTACAGTCGACCAGAATATATTGACTAAAAATGGTTTTAATAAAATCAATTGACTTATAGGATAGAAAATTATTAGGATTAATCAGTTTAATTTTTTTTTCTAAATTATTGCACCTCGTGCCCAAAAAAAAACCTTTAAAACATATAAATTTCAAACTTTTTAAAAATTTGTGTATTTAAAAATAATGTTTGTCAGATATTTCTTGTGAAAGTAAGATCCAGGTCTGCTACAGGGTGAGTTCATAAACTATTATAGAATTGTTAAAAAAAGTTTTTTTCTACTTAGCAATAAAAAGTTGGAAATAGCCCAAAAACATACTATTAATGGATAAATCAAATTTAGGCTCAGAGGGTGGGCTACAGGGTGATTAGATTAGTAGTAAAATATTGTAAAAATCACATTTTCAAAAAACAACGCTGTCACGAGCTGTCGTTAGCAAAAAACAGTTGGGAACACGTTGAGCAACCATAGCATTAGTTGTTTGTGTTACGTGAGCTACAGGGTGATATCGAAATTAGTAGTGTACTTTTCTAAAAACGCTGTCACGAGCTTTCGTTAGCAAAAAATAGTTAGAAACACGGTAATTAACCATGCCATTAACTGACTGTATTACCTTCAGATACAGGAAGTGGGCTATAGGTTGATATCAAAATTAGTCGCTGTCACCAACTTTTGTTTATAAAAAATAGTTAGAAACACGATTAGCAATCATACCATTAACTGACTGTATTACAACGCTGTCACTAACTTCCGTTTCTAAAAAATTGTTAGCAATACGATAAACAATAATACCATTAACTGACTGTATTACCTTCAGATCCAGGAAGTGAACTACAGGATGATATCGAAATTAATAGTAAAATTTTGTAAAATGCACATTTTTAAAAAACAACGCTGTCACCAACTTTTGTTTGTAAAAAATAGTTAGGAACACGATAAACCATCATACCATTAACTGACTGTGTTACCTTTGGATCCAGCAAGTGAGCTACAGGGTGATATCTAAATTGGTAGTGTGGTTTTCTAAAATTCAATTCATTAAGTTGTCAGGAGTTTTCCTTAGCAAAAAATAGTGAGGAATACGTAAAAAAATTGACTCTACTACAGAATAGCACCTTAGAAAATAGCGCTGCTAGAAAATGGCGCTGCCAGAAAATAGCGCTGCTGCAAAATAGCGCGCATTAAAATATGAATGAAATTTGGTACCTAGGTTGGGTCTTGGGTCGAGATGGTCCCATTTAAAAATGAACAAAATCCACCTAACGCAAGCCAAATAAAAGGGTGGGGGTAGATTTTAAAAATTAGAGTTTATGTGAAAATATGGCGTGTGTGATATCGAACGAAAGGTAATTGAGTCTGCAGTTAAACAAAATGCATTTTAGTTTATTAAAAAAAAAGGGTGGGGGTAAATGTCAAAAATTAGAGTTTAAATGAAATTATGGCTTGTGTGGTATTAAACGAAAGGTTATTGAGTCTTGAGTTAAACAAATACATTTTAGTTTAAAAAAAAGGTGGGGGTAAATTTAAAAAATTAGAGTTTAGGTCAAAACATGGTTTGTGTGGTATCAAACGAAAGGTATTTGAGTCTGGGTATACCACTGAAATACGTGATCCCTACTAAACACACCTAGTACACCACTGAAATACGTGGTCCCTACGAACCCAGTACACCACTGAAATAATGTAGTCCCTACTTAACATACCTAAGTAAAACCTCACTATGGTGGTTACGCTTTATGGCCCATAAGGCCAACTCTCTACGGCCTATAAGGTCTATTTCTTATGGCCGCTAGGTCAACTCTCTCCAGCCAGCATCCCTCTTTTTACATTATTTAATTATTTATAGCAATAACCTCTATTCCTGTTAATCTGTTTTCTTATATAAAATACATGTATAAATGTGGATTCTTTATACTTAATTTTCATATTCCCCTAAATCCCTCAGTCACAAGGGCACTAAATAACAAACCTTGTGACATATATGGTAGAGATACCACTTGTCACAAATATAGTAGTGACAATATTAGCTTACACGAATACTATAATTAAAGTACCTAGTGTGAGCGTAGGTGCCCATATATTAGCAGAGTATTTTTTTTAGTCCTTGCCGTTTATTCATCTTGTAAGCCTATTATGACATCAATAACGTGCTTGTATATTTTATTTGTTATTGTTGTTATTGACATCCAGTGTATATTTTTCTTATTTGCATACATATACCTGTAACATATTTGCACACATTTGTGAGATTGTATATTTTATTTGTTATTTGTTTCCTCGTGACATCCAGTGTATATTTCTTATTTTTTTAGAGGTACTTGTTA
This sequence comes from Aspidapion aeneum, assembly GCA_963576565.1. NCBI lineage: Eukaryota > Metazoa > Arthropoda > Insecta > Coleoptera > Brentidae > Aspidapion > Aspidapion aeneum. The sequence continues at coordinate 23,937,046 of OY755046.1, forward strand.
CATCCGTTATTTTTATGAAACATTGGCAACATTGCTGGATGTCACAAGTTAACACAAATATTTAGGGATGTTACAACGTCAAAATTTTTTGTATCTACAATGGATGCCACAAAGATATGAAAAATTTTATTTCTAAATTTGTGAGTTTATACAAATATTTTTATGGAATTAAAAATAAAATATTTTTTATTACATTTCATATTTTTTATTTTTGGATAACACCAGGTTTTAAACTGGATGTCACAAAAACCGAGTTTTTGCTGGATGTCACAAGATACAACGGTCGAGTATATATATATATATATATATATATATATATATATATATATATATAATAATAATAATAAATTACTTTATTGAGAAAAATAATTTACAGACTTATTTGTTACAAAGATAATATATATATATATTTATCGGTTTCACAACGTTCTACGTCTTCCGATACCCAATCTCCACTCGTTTCTGTTTGCCCATAATTCGTCATCTAGGCCTCTTATTCTTATTTCACTGTCTATTCCTTCTCTCCAGCTTCTCCTTGGCCGTCCTCGTTTTCTTCGGCCAGTTGGTTTCTATTGTAGTATTTGTTTAGGTAGTCTTTCATCATTCATTCTTTGTACATGTCCGTACCACACCAGTTGTTTTGTTCTTATATCATCCACTACCGTACCTTCACCCACTGTCATAATTTTTCTTATTCTTTGGTTTGTAACTCTTTCTCTTTTTGATTTCCCTGCTGCTCTTCTCCAATAGTCCATCTCCGTAGCGGAAAGCATTTTTTTTGTTCCATCCTTGATTGGTCATACTTCTGAGCTGTATGTAATAATACTTTTTACAATGGTGTTATATATAAGCTTTTTGTTAGGTTTTGATATACTTTGGTCCCAGATTCCCCCTTCCTTGTACGTTTCGATCTTTTATAGCTTTGTCTAGTGTTCCGTCAGTTGTAATTTTTAGAACTACGTATTTATACTCATAACAGGACTGAATTCGCTGATCATCGGCGAAACATAAAGTATACAAGGTGGTTTCGTCCAACGGAATTCCCATGTTTTGGCATTTTCTCTTCTATACTTTAAGGACTTGTTCCAAGTATATCTTGAAGGGCGTAGGCGAGATACATCAACCTTGTTTAAAACCTTTATTTACTTGAAAGCCTTTGATTACTTTTGCCTTACTATTGCGGTATAACTCCTTGATGGCCTTAATTAGTTGTACCCTTATGTTTGTGTTTTCCAACGCTTTCCAAAGTAGATTTAGTGGTATACTATCAGATGCCTTTTGTAAATCGAGGTAAAGCAGATGCAGCTCTTGTCCGTATGCCATTTTCTTTTCAATAACTTGTGTTATACAAATGAAATGATCTGAAGTCGATCTACCCGCCCTGAAACCGGCTTGTTCTTCTGGCTCCATGTCATATATCTTTCCTTCCTTTTTTGTGTATTGTGAATATATATGAGGTTTTCCACTCAGTTGGTACTACAGTTCCATTAAAATATTTTTGGAAGAGATTCCGTAATCTCCAAAACAGTTCTTGAGTGCCATATTTAATAAGTTCAGCTGGGATATTTCCGGGTCCGGCAGATTTATCGCTTTTTAACGTTGTGCACACGTTTTTGACCTCAGAGATTGTGAGGGGTACTGGAGATCCCATCGCTCTAATTATATTGTCTCTTTCTTCTTCCTTGAATTCGGCGCTATCTTCAGTTAAAAGTTTTTTAAAATGCTCATCCCATTCTTTGTCTAGTATTGGTGAAATCATATCTCTGCATGTTTCTTTTTAATCAAGCTTATAGTTTTCCAGCTTTCGGCACTTCTCCTACCTCCTAATCTATTTTCTGGCATATTTGCGTCCACGAATAATCACTGATCATTCTTGGCTCTGTAACGAAATAAAGCATATCAAAATTGCGCGTATCAAAATAGCGCGCTCATTTGAGCGCGTAATCAAAATAGCGCGTATCAAAATAGCGCGTGTTCAAAATAGCGCATATCATAACGGCGCGTGATCAAAACAGCGCGTATCATAATGGCGCGTGTTCAAAATAGCGCGTATCAAAGTAGCGCATATCAAAACAGCGCGTATCATAATGGCGCGTGTTCAAAATAGCGCGTATAAAAATAGCGCGTATTCAAAATAGCGCGTATCAAAAAAGCGCGTGTTTAAAATAGCGGGTGTTCAAAATAGCGCGTCTTAAAATAGCGTGTCTAAAATAACCGCGTTTTGAAAGATCGCCATTACAAACGTCGCTGTTACCAAATAGTTCGAGTACGGGGTTTCTTTCTAACATATTTTTTCAAAAAAAAACTTTCCTGACTTTTTTTCCGGGATCCTAAAGGGTGTAACCAAACTGAACCGAACCGAACCGATTTAAACCCCACCGAACTGAAATGAACCGAACCAAACCGAAACATTTCTTCAAAAAATTATTTTCCTAAATTAGCTTCCCGATTCTTATTTTCGTAGGTTTCTATTCTAACCTGTGACTTGGGGACATTTTTGTTGGTGGAAAAAGTTCAGGGAGTTACTCGAAAAAATGTTTGGGTTCGGTTCGGTTCGGTTTCGTCCGGTTCGGTTCGGCTTGGTTACACACCCTCTCCAGGGAAGTTTTTTTTTTTTTAAATATGTTAGAAAGAGACCCCTTAGTCGAACTATATGAGTTGTGTTAGGTATAGCAAGCCATCGGTTTATTTAACGGTTAAGTAGGTATAACATATCTGACCTTGCTCAAGCTGTTTAGGTGAATATACCTAAGCAGACCTGCGCTATTTTGTACACGCGCTATTTTGATACGCGCTATTTTAAACACGCGCTATTTTGAACACGCGCTATTATGAACACGCGCTATTTTGATACGCGCCATTTTGATACGTGCTATTTTGAACACGCGCTATTCTGAACACGCGCTGTTTTGATATGCGCTATTTTGTTACAGAGCCATCATTCTTCTCAACTTTGACTGCGCGATTTTGTATTCTTCTCTGCTTCTATCTGTCTTTTGGGATAAGTAGGTGTGATATAATTTCCTTTTTTCCTCTATTTCTCTTTCAATCTCAGCATCCCACCAGTATGGTTTTCTTCTTTTGGAAGATTCTCCCACTAATCCTAGAGCTTCTTTTGCAGCTTGATGGATGCTTAATGTAATACTTTTGTAGTCTTCATCTGGAGTTTCACCTGAACTTGTATTAAGTTTTTCGTTCAGTCTCTTTTGTATAAGTTTTTACGCTGTCATGTTCTGGCTTAGTAGATTATATTTACAGTGATCAATTTCTTCAATCACTGTATCATCAAGATGTTGTTGATGCAGGCTTCGGCCTTGATAAGGAAAGAGAATTTTGTACTCCAGAAAATAGTGATGTTGATCCACGCTTTGCTCTGACATTTTGAATTTTTAGTTTTGTCTTTTGTTTAGTGATAAGATAATCAATGACGGATTTCAGGTTTTGTGAGGGTTTGGTCCAGATATATTTGTGTATTTCTTTATGTTGAAAAAAACCGTTTTGGATTTTTAGGTCTAATTGCTCACATACTGTAATTAGCCGGTTTCCATTGTCATTAAGAACATCTTCTCCATATTGGCCATCTGTCAGATCATTAACTCTGTTACCGGTTCTACTATTTAAATCTCCCAATATGACAATTTCTCTAGATGTACTTACTGCTGATATTTCATTGTGTATTTCTTCAAAAAAATTGTCTTTCACGGCTACATTTGCATCATCATTATACGCATAGATTCCAAAAATCGTAAGTCTCATTCCTTTTATTGTTATACTCATTTTAATTAGCCTTTCATTTACTGCTTCCCAGTTTGTGATAAATTTTCTAAATCTTTTGTTGACCAAAATAGATACTCCTTGTTGAGCATGATTTTCTTTTGCCACTCCGCTATAAAAATGGTCATATTGTCCTAGGTTTTCAGATCCTGTTCCTTTCTTTTTCGTTTCTGTTGGTGCAGCAAGGACTACCTTCATTCTGCTAAACTCGTGTACTATTTCATTAACTTTTCGACCCATTCCTTGCACGTTCCATGTACCAATAATCATATTCCTGTTTCTTTGCTTGGTTTGGCTTTTCTTTCCGAGGGGTTTGATTGGGTTTTTTAAGAGTGTACGTTTTTTCCGTGTATCAGAGAGTTAGTCTGATGCCCCAACCCCCAACCTGGGGGACCAGGTGATTTTCGATCGAGGTTTTCTTCCTCCTAGCCTTAGACGATTCCAATGCCGGTACTACAAGGCAGCATCTTCTTCACCTGTGATCCTAGGCAGGAGCCCTTACAGGGTGCTATCATCCGGGCCATGTGAACCCTGTTTTTTTTTACGAGGTTGTTACTCCCCTCTCTCCTCCTTTCCCGTTAGTGCAATGTGATCCCAGGCTTGAGACTGGTATAGCGGAGTTATTTTTAAATTCAGTTATTTTTAAATTCACGGGTACTAAATTTCACGTTTAAAATCAACGTTTTTGAAAAGCAAGGAGGAGGTGAGCTACAGGGTGAGATGACTAAATAAATCAAAAAATCTTCACATGTACTTACATAAAAAACTTATATTTTATTTTCCAATTTCACAAGTTATTTTAATAAAATTTCGGTACTAATATTTATTAGTTAATATAATCAAATCGACCTAAGCCCCCAACCTTGGTCAATAAAAAGTTTATAAATACACATTTTTTTTTTTATTTGTCAAACACACTGTGTTTTTTTTATTACAATCTAGTCAGTAAGACTAATTAGCAATTTTGTTTTAACTTAATTTACTAGAAAAGTCAGATTTAAACTTAGGGTTCACTCAACAGTTCTCCCCGCTTTGTTTAGTCTGTTACTCACAATTGTGTTGTGTTTATAGCATTATTTTGTTTTATGTGTAATTCACTTAGTTTACTAGCTCAAACGGCTTCACTCTTTTTAGTCGTCGAACTAGCATAGTATTGTCTAGAAGCTGTATTGCTTCCACATTTACATGCCGATGGAGTCTATCTTCATGGCTTTTTGCGTACTTTTTTATAGTCTCTGCTACAGTTTCGATTTTTAGATCTCGATGAAGGTCACTATTTCGAACGTACCAAGGTGCATTCACAATGTTTCTTAATACTTTATTTTGAAATATCTGTACAACTAGAATGTTACTCTCTTTAGCACAACCCCATAGTTGAATACCATATGTCCATACTGGTTTCAGTATTTGTCTATAAAGCAGTAACTTATTATGAATTGTTAAATTGGACTTCCTTCCAATTAGCCAGTTCATTTTTCTATACCTTATCTCAAGTTCTTCTTTTTTTTTCTTAACATGTGCTTTCCAGCGCAATTTGGCATCAAGTGTCATACCTAGATATTTTGCCTGATTCGAATATGGTACTGGAATGTTGTTAATTGTTATTTGTATGTGATTTATATTTTTGTTTGTAAAATCAACATGAATTGATTTGGTTTCATTTAATTTAATTCGTCACTTTGTGGTCCAAATGTGAATTTGGGTGACTGCATCCTGAAGTTTTTCTATGCATTTTTCAATAGATTTTTCTACCGTCAATAAACCAGTATCATCGGCAAATGTTGCTAAGTGACAATTTTCTGGCTTTGGGATATCACAAGTGAATAATAAGTATAAATAAGGGCCTAGTACGCTACCCTGGGGCACGCCTGCTCGAATTTCTCTTAAATTTGAGTATGAGTCTTCCTGTTTTACTCTAAAATGTCTATCAGATATGTATGATTCCAAAATATCCGAATATTGTTTTGGCAGAAACCTTTTTAGTTTAAAATTAAAGCCTTCATGCCACACTTTGTCAAATGCTTGTGCTACATATAGAAAAACTGCAGAACAAAATTTTCCCTCTTCTAGTGCTTTTTCTATTATATTAGTAATTCTGTGTACTTGATCTATCGTGGAATGCTTGTCTCGAAAACCAAATTGATGAGATGGAATAATTTATTGTCTTTCTATGATGGGTTTTATTCTTTTAAGCAATAATTTTTCATAGAGCTTGGATATAATTGGCAGCAAAGATATTGGCCTGTAAGATGACACGTCATGGAGTGGTTTTCCCGGTTTTGGAATCATGATAACTTCTGCAACTTTCCACAGTTTAGGTACATACCTAAGCCTAAAAGACGCATTAATTAGGTTGCATAGTTTTACGATAGCTTTTCTGGGGAGTTGTTTTATGACTACCCCGTTAATAAGATCATACCCTGGGGCTTTTTTCGAATTAATATTTTTGATTTCTGTTAATATTTCTTTTGGTGATGTAAGCTTAATATGGTCCTCGATTTGATGGGGTTCATTTAAATGAAAGTGTTCATCTGGTGCTTCGTGGGGCTGAAATGTTTTTTCTAAATGACTTGCAAAAATATCTGCTTTTTCTTCGTTACTCCTTGCCCACTGGTTGTTAGATTTTCGTATGGGTGGAATTTGGATAATTGGTATTTTAAAATCTTTGGTTGCTTTCCAAAGGGAATAGTCGGTATTTTTATCATCTGTAAGTTCATTAAGAAAATGGTTAATAGATTCATTTTTTATTACTAGAATTTCTCGCCTAATGCGCTGCGTCATGTTGTTGAGATTTGTTTTGTCCCGAGGATCACGGCTTTGTTGCCACTTTCTTCTTAGTTTCCTTTTTTCCAATATAAGGTCTCTAATTTCCTTTGGATAGTTTTTTCCCTTAAAAATTCTCTTTGGTTTTGGACTATTTTCCCAAGCTGCTTGTTGAATATTTGTAACAAAATAATCAACTTCTTTATCGATTTGTTCTGGCGTTTGCAATGGTACTGATAGGTTTATTTTTTCTGACAGACTTTGTTTAAAACTAATCCAGTCAGTCAGTTTATTAACTAGTGAGATATTTGCTTCTTTCTTTATTATGTATTTACTAAGAGTTAGAATAATAGGTGAATGATCTGAGTGTAAATCAAAACTTTCTTCTATATCTACAAAACTTAAAGATATATTTTTTACTATAAAAAATCAATTAGATCTGGAATTTTTCCTGGATCTGTTGGATAGTATGTGGGCTTACCAGTTGATATCGGCTCAAATTGATATTCACTAATAGCTTGCAAAAGTTCTTTTCCTTTAGAATTCGTCAGTCTAGATCCCCAGTAGGTATTTTTTGCATTAAAGTCACCTCCAATTATAAAACGGTTTCCTAATTTTCTGAGAAAATTAAGATATTGATTTTTCTTTAGTAAGTGCCTTGGTGGTATATAGACAGCACTTATGACTAATGTATATGTTTTGGTTTTTACACTTACTAATGTAGCTTTAATCTCTATGGTTTTATATCCCATCTCCTCATAGTGTGATATATTTTCTTTAATTATTACAGCACTTCCCCCATGTGCAGTATTGCTAGGGTGAGTTGTATGATACACTTTATAACCTTTAAATTTAATGTGAGACTGGTTAGTGAAATGCGTTTCTGACACAAGACAGACGTCAATTTTTTCTATGTCTAGAATAACTTGCAAGTCTTGCTGATGTTGCAAGAGACCATTGGCATTCCAAGCTAGGATTCTAAGATTACTGACCATTTTGAGGCATATTGGTAATAAATACACATAAGAGAAAAGAGAATAAAGAAAAATTGTGTGACTGAAGACCACACGGCACAATTGTAAACTGCAACAAGGCGAAATTAATAATACTGGCCTTCATCTGCTTCATCATATCGCTCGCTGAATGTTCCTCTCACAGTTAGTCGACTCGAGCCGACTTCACCCGAATCAGCGATACATAGACAAAAACTGCTAAACGCGCCGAAAGAAGTTTACACTTCAAAAATCCTGACATTTATTTAGGTACCAAACAACTTGCTTCGTTGTTATTTTATAAATTCACATGTTATTTTAATAAAATCTTGGCTTTAAAATACATATCAAATTTAACTAAACCAAACCGAACCAAACTCATATAATTGCTAAATTTACAAATACACATAATAATAAATCTAAGAATCTTTACATTTATTTACATAAAAACTTCGTTGTTATTTCACAAAGAACCCGCTCCCGACCTCCTATAAATTTGGATCTCAGCATGCAAAAAACGTATTTTTTAAACGAACCAGACCAAATTCAAGACGAAATTAAATTTCAAGATACTGTAGCTTCACTGAGTTACAATGTGATGTGCTTCAGTTGCACAATTTATCAATATGGTCAGTATTTGAGGTCGATAAAAACCTTGCGCACCTAAATTTTATTAAAGTAACTTGTGAAATAAGTTTTTTAAGTAAGTATAAGTAAAGATTTTTGGATTTATTTATTCTTTTCACCCTGTAGCTCACCTCCTCCTGGTTTTTCAAAAACGTTAATTTTAAAGATATTTACTATTTAGATTTCACCTATTGGACCTACTGGACCTAAATGTATTACATTCCCTACTTATTGCTAACTAAACTTCCTGAAAAAGCTGTTTTTCAAAAATGTGATTTTTTAAAAATATTACTACTATTTAGGATATACCCCTGAAGGACACTTTCTGGACCTAAAGATAATACAATCAGTGACCGGTATAATTTTTGCGTGCATCAAAATAGCGCCTTACAAAACAGCGCTTCTACAGAATAGCGCCTTTCAAAACAGCGCTGCTACAAAATAGCGCTGCAGCAAAATAGCGCGCACCAAAATAGCGCTTTACACAGCATTGATTTTAGAAAATACAAACAAAATAAAATTTATCGTAATTTTTCAACTTACCCTCGTATCTCTGCTCGACGATCTAAAATACTTAAAGATGTTAGTGGACATAATGACATGCCAACGGAAATCGGCACAGCACTGATTTTAGATAATACAAAAAAAATAATATTTATCGTAATTTTTTAACTTACCCTCGTATCTCAGCTCGACGATCTAAAATACGTGAAGCTGATAGTGGACATAATTCCTCACTGATAGTGGGTCTTAGCCATGCCAACGGAAATCGGGTACAGCGCTGATTTTACAAAATACAAATAAAATAAAATTTATCGTAATTTTTCAACTTACTCAGCTCGACGATATAAAATACTTGAAGCTGTGTACATAATTCCTTACTGGTAGTGGGTCTTAGCCATGCTAACGGAAATTGGGCACAGCGCTGATTATAGTAAATACAAATAAAATAAAATTTATCGTAATTTTTCAACTTACCCTCATATCTCAGCTCGACGATCTAAAATACGTGAAGCTGATAGTGGACATAATTCCTCACTGATAGTGGGTCTTAGCCATGCCAACGGAAATCGGGTACAGCGCTGATTTTAGAAAATACAAATAAAATAAAATTTATCTTAATTTTTCAACTTACTCAGCTCGACGATATAAAATACTTGAAGCTGTTAGTAGACATAATTCCTTACTGATAGTGGGTCCTAGCCATACCAACGGAAATCGGGCACAGCGCTGATTTTAGAAAATACAAATAATATAAAATTTATCGTAATTTTTTACCTTACCCCCGTATCTTAGCTGGATGTCCTAATATAGGGGAATGTGTTACTAAAAAATTCCAAACTACTACTAGGTCACATTCACCTCAGCACCAACCGTACTCAACATTGATTTTAGACAATACGATTTATCTTTTTAACTTACCCTCGTTTCTTAATTTAATGATTTAACTCACTCAACAGTTCATATAATTTCCAGTTATGTCTGCATGTCTCAATTATATCACAACTATCTTATCAATCCAATGGTTGGGGCATTATTTTCCTATACAACATTTTACTGTTGAAACTATAAGTTTCTGACTATCCCCCGTAACACCAGGATCGATAATTTCTATTTTTTAGTAATATCCGACTACCTTAGCATCATAAAAAATTCTTATGTCGTTAAAATATGAAAATAAGAATATGCAGCAAAAACGAACTGGTCCCCTGTAACTTAAATGAATCTGAATCTGAATCTGATGCTAACTTTCACCACGTTCAGCACGTGTGTTTTACTCCCGAAAATCGGCTTTTATTACAGTCAAATCTAAACAATAATTTTAAAGAAATGGTGCAAACGATGTGTTAGCAACTATACTTTGGGACAGTGCAAGATGCACTCGATTGCTGCATGCAATCATACTGTTGTTAGTGATTCATAATTAATAATTTTTAGACTAATGGTGCGATCGTTTAAAGAATAAATCTTGTCGAGGTGTCCTCAGATAAAATTATACCTTAACACGTTTTTTGTTACTTTATCAAAACTCGGATTTTTCGTTAAATTAATAGTGCCAAATAAATATATAAAATTTAAAAAGGTTTTAGAACAAATTTAAAATGCAATGCCTGCTCGCAAAAATTGGGAAAAGCCATTTACCGCATACAATGTGTCACTTGCAAATTCAATTCAAATTCAAAAAGTTTATTTCTAAATTATATGCAATAAGTAAATTGGATCGTCATCTTAGTTACTAAAATCATGCATACATTTATAGGTATGTAACTCTATATGTAGGTATATAACTTATACTTTATAATTAAAATAATTGTTAAGATATTTTCTACAAAAAACTGTTAAAAGAGCTTTTTTGTCTGGTAAAATAAAATGTAAAATATTAAAATTTTTTATAACACAAGTAAAAAAGTTAAATTTACAGCACTAAAATAAAATAAAACACTAACATAAAATTTGCACAAACAACCTTAAAAACAAAAATATAAACATGACTGAAAATAAAAAATTAACTATTGCCCCACAAATTCATTATAATTTAACAACTCACTTATACTATAGGGTTCTATATTGCAAATTAATTTCTCTTTTTTATAAAGTTGGTAGCTTTGGATACCTTTTAGCCTGTTGAGAAGTGTATTAAAAAACTTGATAGCAGCATACTGTGGACTCCTTTCAGTAACAGTTAATCTATGTTTTGGGTATATATACATGTTTTCTTTATTTCTGGTATCAAACTTTCTAGTGCATTCATATTTGCTAAAAAGAAGCGAGTTTTTCTTTAAGTACAGCAGGCACTCCAAGACATAGACACCTACAACAGTTAATAGGTTGATATCCCTAAAATGACCTCTACAAGATGCGTAAGGTTGAATTCCTACCAATAATCGAACAACCCGTTTTTGTATTATAAATACATCATTTATATGTAGTATGCAATATTTTAATTGTGAGTAAAATATGCCGTAGTAGATAGATTTCATAGAGTTGTGACGCCTCAAAGTTCTACACAATACTCTAATCGCATAGCATGCCCCGAAGAGTTTTTTGCATAATTCCCTTATATGTGCAAAGAAGTTTAAATCCTTATCAAGAGTCACCCCCAATACCTTGGCGTTATTTTCAAAATTTAATTTTTCACCTTCAAAGGTAATGTTTGGGGGAAAGTTTACATTAGATGACATTTTATTTTTGTTGTTAATTGTAACTTGTTGTGGTCTTTCCTTTAAATATGAGTGTAATAATTCCAAAGCTTTACCCCTAACAGTGGTTTTATTAAAATTGCACTGATATTTTAAAAGAAGAAATTCAAGAAGCCAAGAAAAAAAAAACAAAAAAATAATCTGGTCCTGTGCAACATGCAGTGGCGGAAAAAGCGAAGAATCATCTTCTGACCTCTTTTCAGATTCTGAAGCCATAGTATCACCTGAAAATCGCCGATCGTCATTTTACTTCAAATAGCGGTTCAAATAGATGAAATGAACCCAAAAAAAAAATCAAAAGATATACTTAAAAGCATTGCCAGAAAAATTGAGAAAATGGAAGAATCACTTAGTTTAAATAACCATTTACTTGAAGAGCTAAATACTACTGTTAAAGACTTAACGGTGGAAAACAAAAATCTAAAAAAAAACAAGATAAACTACAAAAAAAGTTTACTTAACTAGAATCTGATTTTGAAAAACTAAGAAACAACAAAACTAGAGAGTAGAAACAAAACAATCTTATAGTAATAGGTCTTTCAGACGAAGAGCACAAAGCAAAATCAGATATTCAAGCTGTAGCTAAGGCCCTAAAAGTCAATGTAGTAGAGAATGATGTTTCAGTTAGGATTCTTCCTTCCACAAATTCTGCTAAACCGGCTTTGGTAAAATTTAGGTCAAAAGATCTTAGAGACAAACTATATGTAAATCGAAGAGCACTAAAAGATAAAAAATCTTCAGATATTGGACTAGAGGGACAAGAAAGAAGCATTTACATTAATGAAGAAAACCCTAAAGAAGTTAGAGAATTATTTAACAAAGCACGTGACCTAAAAAAAAATGGTTTTAGATTTGTTTGGTGCAGAGACGGTAAAATATTTTGCCGCAAGACTTAACAAGCTGACAATATCCGGCTCAAAAATATAGCACAAATAAACAGTCTACTGACTGGAAAAAGAATGTGTACTACGTTTTTATTTTTTAATGGCCAATAATCCTTTAATTGATATAATCGAACATTTAGATCAAGAATTTTTGAATGAGAATCAACCATCCGCAGAGAACATTGATAATTTTATAAATAAAAAAAATAGCTTTTTATGACACAAGATATCCAATTTTACAAATTTTGCATAAGCGTAGCGTTTTTAAGCACTTTGATAAATTTCTAATTTTTTTAGATTCAATTCAACTAAATAATATAGATATCATTATTTTGGGAGAGACTAGGTTTATTCCTGATATTAAAAACTTTACAATGCCTGGGTTTTCAACAATCTTTAATAGTACACTTAATCAAAACGATGGCGTTTTTCTATTTATAAACAACAAAATCAGCTTTGATATTACACATACGGATTTCGACATAATTTTGGGATCTGTGTGTACAATAAAAATGACCTTTCATGTCATCGAGAGGAGAAGCTAGCATCAGCGAACCTCGATATCATATGGCTAAAATTCACCTTAAAGTCATCGACCAAGTTGTTTTATTTCCACCGGAAATTACAAAAAAAACACCCCTCGAAATTTAATTTTTTTTTAAATTTATTTTTCCCTTAGGCTGTTGTCTTTCATTTTCATCAGTTTACATGTTTTTTTCCTTTCTAGAAATTATTTGCACTAGTCGATAAAACTTTCTTATGTTCATTTTTATCCAACTTGTACATTTTATGTTTTTAAAATAAAATAAAGAAACATATTATCGCATAAACTCGCAAAAAAGCTTTATATTTTTATACTAGTAAGACTTTTAGCAACTTAGAAACGAAGTTTTCGTTTTAGCCTTCTTTAGCCGTCATATTTTGTTCTTCAGGAAAGTTAAAATAATTTGCCAGCACCTAGGTAAGTAATAACTTATCCAGCGCAATTCTTAGTACACATGAGCAATCAAACCAAAATAAAACCTAAATACAAGATTTTCGACTAACACAATCAAAAATTTTGTTTATGAACTTCTGTGTAAAATATCAAGATTAAAAAACGTTATAATAGTAGAATCAGGCTTAATTTTAAAAAGAAATAAATTACAAGTTTAGCTACATACACAAAAATAACTATGGAATTTAATTTTTATTAATTTAATTTTTCTCCCTAGCTGATGTATTATTTGCAAGGTAACATCTTCAATATTTCTAAAGGTTACTTTTTACCACTTAGTATTAAATAATTGAAGGAAAGGGTGTCGAGCGTGTTTATCCATTTCGTAGCACATGCAATTTTGTCAAGTTAGCTTAAATTTCTCTCCCTAAAAATTTGAGTTACAACATTGTTCATGACTGCTACTGCTATAAAGATAAGTAGCTATATGATTTATATTTGACTGCTAATAAGTCAGCAGCCATACGTTTTAAATAAGAGACACTGTATAATTTCTTACTTGATAAACGGTCGCTCTCGGAAACAACAAGTACCTCTTTGACAAATGATGGTCGTCGATATTACCCGAAACTATAAATACAACACTGAAAATTAAAACCCAGCAACCAATTTTTAACATTTTACAGAATTTTTTGATTGGTAGGTATTACTAACTTTGGTTTTAATTGGTAATAATTAATATTTCAAATATTTTTTTTCTTTTAGCAAAATATTTAGATACATTTGGACGTGAAATAATAAATTTATTTACGTGAACCTTTTGTTACAGTTAAGTAACTTACATTTGTTTATTTTTTTGTTAGCATGTGACAATGTTAGAAGTAATATTGATTTTAGTTATTTAACTGCGGGCCCATTAGATGTAGGGGAGCATTGGGAGAACATAAAATATTAAAATTTTTTATATTTTTATTCTAGTAAATTAGCATATTTTTGGCAACATGTTCCGACAAAAAAATTAGCAAAACGTTAAAAAAGTTTTGTCGCAGAACATGCTGATGAAAAATGGCCATTTGACCATTTTTCATCAGCATGTTCTGTGATCACCATGGTGAAGTTGAAAAAGAAGAAAAAAAGATTTTCTTTACTTTTCAAAAAGAAAACATTAGATTTTTTAACTTTAGTGATGTAGGTGCACAACCAATTATTTTTCACTATGTGATATAGTTTTTTTTCCTTTCTCCACATTCTTTCCTGTAACAATGTTTGGATTGGAATTGTGGTCCACAATGGAGGGCCAAGTTCTTTTTGTATAATTTTTTTTTTTTTTTTAATTCTCAATTACCCCTTACATAAGTTTGCGAAACATGTTGGGTGCTTAAAAAAATCCAAGCAATAAAGACAATAAAAAATTAGTGGAGAAAGACCCTAGAGTTTCATTTGACTTTATAATCTTTAATCTCCACAAAAAATTACTTTTACTTTCTTTAATGATTTCATGTCTTTCTTCATATATTGTAGTAGTTTTTGTGGGTTATAGGAAAAAAAGTTATATAAAAAAACAACATCGTCTTTTTTGTAAACTAGCTAATTAAATATAAGTCATCTTTTAATTTATAAATATTCAAAAAAATAAAAAATCACTTCCTACTGTTTATAAATTGTTTAGTAAGATTAGTAATTAAAATTGATTTAAAATTTAGGCACTAACGATATAATTTTGTTCCAAAAAGTTTTTTAGTTTCTTTATTTTTTTAAATTCCCTTTTAACTTCATTAGCAATATTTTTTAGAGATACGACTATTTTTAACGGTTAGTTAAGCTGTTCTTGGTGAGTTTCGTTAATTTGTTTTCAAGTAACTGATATAGAGCTGATATATCTCTATTTTTTCAGTCTTTTCCTTGTAATGGTTTATCGTTTAGCATAATTTAGTGTAAATTGAAAAAATAGTCCATTTTTCAAAGTGGAGTTTGCAAATTACTAAGAAAAACTGAATGTCTTCTCCACTAAGTCTTTATTGTTTCGGGTTTTATTTAGGACATGTTTCGAGTCTAAAGAGACCCATCATCAGCTAAAACAAGTTAAACAAAGAAGTGTAACTACATCCGAAGTAACTTTAGTGCATATTAAATAGATTAAACCGATACCCCCTTAAAATGTAACATACCTTTCAAAAACCTTCAAAAGACTCTCATACCCCCAGCAAGCTAATGCGAGGATTCAAATAGATGCTATTACTTGTTGAAAATCCAGCGAAAAAGAGGTATCCTGAACAGGAGTGGGTAGTGGAGAATTCTGTAATTCAAAAGATATAGAATTGCGTTAAAGATAATTTTAAATTTTAATATTTGTCTTTTCAGAGTGATCAAATATATCTTACCACATTTTTTTGGTTGAAGGCACTAATCAACCATCCAAACTATATCTTTTATTTATCATCTTAACTATATTTAATTTTAATTTAACTTATTTCATTTTTATTTAACTTATTTCCATTTTTTTTGTTAAATTTGTGCTTGTTACGCCACCTTGTTGAAAAAGAAGAAAAATAAATTATTTTGAGGTTATGACAGTATATTCCACTTCCGGGGTATGTTAACCCTTGCCTTCAACCAAAAAAATGTGGTAAGATATACTTGATCACTCTGAAAAGACAAATATTAAAATTTAAAATTTTCTTTAACGCAATTCTATATCTTTTGAATTACAGAATTCTCCACTTCCCACTCCTGTTCAGGATACCTCTTCTTCGCTGGATTTTCAACTAGTAATAGCATCTATTTGAACCCTCGCATTAGCTTGCTGGGGGTATAAGAGTCTTTTGAAGGTTTTTGAAAGGTATGTTACATTTTAAGGGGGTATCGGTTTAATCTATTTAATATGCACTAAAGTTGCTTCGGATGTAGTGACACTTCTTTGTTAACTTATTTTAGCTGATGATGGGTCTCTTTAGACTCGAAACATGTCCTAAGTTCTTAAGTTCCTTAGTTAATTTTGGAGTTATGGCCCCTCTAATATTACCAAATTTTAACTTTTTCAAAAGTAAAGCAGCAGCAAAATGGATTTTGCCATAATAAATTAGAACTAGGCGAGCAACAAAATTCAGTTTCTATTTTATCTTGATAGCTCTATCTAGTGACGAGATATGACAGGTCTTCTCTCTCTCTTTATCAAAAATATTCTTTCCATATTTCTGAGAAACGGCTACAGCAAAATATTACTTCTTTCACAACTATTTGGTACTTATTATCATCTATCCGACGATATAAGAAACTCTTGAGTCTCTGGGTTCTTTTTCGAGCTATGGCCCCACAAATGTTTCGAGATTTCAACTTTTTCAAAAATAAGGCAGCAGCAGAATTAAGTTTACTTTATCAAACAAAAAAAATAGCAACAAAATCAATTCTTTCGTAGCTTAGTAATACTAATTATGTCTGGGCCTCGTCTCATAAAAAAAGTTCTTTGTAGTACCCTCGTATTGTACTACCTGATCACAAATTTCACAGCTAAGAAACGCACTCCCCCTGTAGTATACTCTAGGTGGCTCTCTCATCAATGCTATAAACTTCAGTCTTCGTTTTTGTGCTGCCGGGCTCACGTTGCTTCGTGAATTGTGTGTTTATTTGTTATTCACGGAGTTTGTTTTGAAAAAATGTCAGCAAAGAATTCAAGAAAACGTTCTAGAAGTGAGAATAGTGACAATATTATTATTCTGCGGGTTTAAAAAAATTGATTGGCTGTAGCAAGGCAGTAAAATAGATTCAGGTCACCATCTTATTCCTCTGAGAGTGAGAATTCTGATGAAGTATGATAATTCGGAAGAAGGGTAAACTGACAGAGTTGATTATTGGTAGCGAGCTGGACCGTGTCAGTAAAACTGCCAAATATTTTAATAAATCAGGGGATCAATTTAAGATCCAAAAGGAAGTACCCGATTTACGGTTGTTATCAGTTATACCAAACTTCTTGTGGTAGACTAAAGAATTTTATTAGTAAATGTCGTGAGCTTAACATTAATAATAAAATTATTGCATATATTAAAGGATAAAAATCCCTTTATGTGAAAAACCACATCAGATTTTTGAACGTAAGGGGGCAATTCCTTAAAATTTGAAATAATTTGAAACAATCTGAAAAAATTTGACGCCTCAAATTTTAGCCCTAAATCATGGCAACATCGTAAATTTCAGTTTCTTGTACAGTGTCAAAAACCGAAAAATGAGGAAAAATATAATCTAAAACCTACCTTTAAACTCGATTGCTGATAATTCAATATTTTTCCGGGATTGTTGATGATGCACAGGTTCTTAAAAAATTGTATTTTTCCGGAAAAAAACAATAACAAAACAATGAGACGTTTTTCTTATTTCGTTAAAGTTGGATTCAAATAACACGAATATGACATGCAAAGCGAACCAAACCAAATGGCTAAGTACAGCCGACCACAAAATCAACGTAATATTATTTTAACCAAATCAAATGAATTTTAGGAAAGAAAACGATTAGGGTTGATAAAATTATGAAAAAAAAAATAATTTTCGGATTTATTGCAACCCGTTGCCCTAAAAGTAACCTTTGAATATATAAATATCAAACTTGTTATTATTATTATCATATAATTAAAAATAATGTTTGTCTAATATTTCTTATGACCAGGTATGAGAAGAGATAGAAAAAAAGTCTGCCAAACCCAGGTTATAAAGGGTAGGTTCAGGTCTGCTACTATTTTAAGGTCACCCTTAAAATCTATTATAGATTTGTTTAGAAATTCTAGTTCTCTACTTAACAATAAAAAGTTGAAAATAGCCCAAAAAGTTCAACTATGTATTAACGGATTATTTCTAATTTAGGTTCAGGGGGTGAGTTACAGGGTGATATCAAAAATAGTTGTACAATTTACATTGTTAAAAACAACTTTGTCAGGACTTTTACTTAGCAAACAAGAGTTAGAAATACCTTAAAAAATCATATCACTAACTTATTGTATTACCTTTAGAGCCAGCAAGTGAGCTACTGGGTGATATCGAAATTACTAGTGTTTTTTTCTAAAAATCACATTTTTAGAAAACAATGTTGTCAAGAGCTTTCGTTATCAAAAAATGCTTAGGAACACGTTAAAAAATCATAACATTAACTGACTGTATTACCTTTAGGTCCTTGGAGTAAGGTACAGGGTGATATCAAAATTAGTAAAACACTTTTGTAAAAATCACAATTTTAAAAATCAACTTTATCAGGAGTCTTGGTGAGCAAAAATAGTTAGGAATATGTAAACAAACTACACCATTCACTAACTGCGTTACATTTAGGTCCAGTAGGTAAGATACTAGTAGTAAATTTTTTTATACATCATATTTTTAAAAATAACTTTTGGCCTCACCTTACTGTTTACAAACCAAGAACATATAAGTTAGGGTTTCTTGAGCGATCTATTAAAAGAATATTACGTTAATTACTTTTCCGCACAATTTTACCTTTTCGCATCATTTTTACTTTCCTCACGATTTTTTTCCGCACGTCCAAATTGCAAGAACCTTCCCGTCCACAATCGTTTTCAAATGAAAACCCGTTCTCCTACACACAACTTTCATTTTCAAGAAGTGCTGCTGTACCAGAAGCACCGAATAAAGAATCCTGTAATGTGTTACAGCCTGTACAGACCAATATACCTTCCTCCATTCACTACAGTAGTAATTCTAAGCAGCAAACTGATCAAGGCATTTCTGTAGTGGGCCAAACACCAACCAATCAAATTCCAATAAGAAACGACGTTATTCAAGATGTTGCGGCATCTGATGTATATTGAAGCATGCAACAAACAGAAAGTGCACTTTCAATTTCAATATCTACCATCGTTAACATTTTCGTTATTGTTAATTAAATGTTCTTTACATACAGTTTCTTTTTAATATATCATAATAAAAAAATCCTGTTTTATTATTTTTCCGTGCAAAAAAAAATTAAGTAAAAATAAAAGTTAAAAAAACGTACGGAAAAGTAACTTTTCCGCACTAGTGTTGAAAAATTTCTTTCCGCACGATTTTTGTTTTGTTAAAAATAAAGATATTTAGGACTCATTAAATGATTTATGTAACTATTCTATCTTACGTATCATTTTCTAGCATTATTATAAAATCTTTGCGAATTAAAACATGTTTTTTGATAAAGAAGATGGACAAAAACACTCGTAGGAAAAACATTGTACCTAATTCTTGCGGAAACTATCCTTTCCTTCCTTGACGGCTTGCTCGAACTCCGCTCCGCGTCGTTTGTGCAAGTGCCGTCGCGTGCGGAAAAGTACCTCTTTCCGCACTTGTTAGGTAAATAACTATTGTACAAACAATTAAAAGCCTAAGCGATACAAAAAAATATTTATGTAAAAGATATTTAAAATTTAAAGATAAAAGACCTTAAGTGGGATGAAACTACTGCTTTTGTTGATTTGGAGTTTTCAGTAAAAATAGCTAAAGAAGTAAAGAAATATATCCCTTTATCAGACAACCAAATAGCTATGTAGCGGTACATGTATTAACAGATTTTTTGAAAGAAATGCAAAATATTGAGTCGCTTCACTTTGGAAGAAGTCTATATACAAGTAATTAAATAAAACTAAGAACGACGTACGGGACAAAAATATTTGTGTGCAGGTTGTTGTTTGTCAATGTAAATAAATGTAATATTTATTATGTGTATTTGTACATTTTTATATTGAGCAAGCTTAATAATTATAAGGATTTGATTTGGCTCGGTTTGGTTATGTTAAATAGATAACTTGGGTGTCAAATTGTTGCCTAAAAAACATGCACATTTGTGAAATAACAACGAAGACAGTTTTTTCTTGTAAATAAATGTGCAGATTTTTATATTTATCGTGTATGTTTGTAAATGTTTACATTAGGCAAGCCTAGTGAAGGCTTTCGTTTTGTTACATTAAATATATATTTTAGGGCCAAGATTCTAAAATATCTTGTAAATTTGTTAATTAACAAATCAAACAAATGTAAAATATTTGTAAACAATTTTTGATTTACTATTTGTATTTGTTAATTTTTTTATTGACCAACTGGTTCGGTTTGATTCTATTAATTGTATATTTTGGATGAAAAATTTTTGTCAAATAAGCATGTAAATTTGTGAATTAACAACGAAGGCAGGCAGGTTTTTCTGTAAATAATTATTGTACATTTTTATATTGACCAACCTTATTTATATGGGTTTGGTTCGGTTTGGTTATACTTGATATGTATTATAAAGCCATGATTTTTTCAAACTAACTTGTGAATTTGTAAAAGAACAACGAACCAAGATGTTGTTACGTAAATAAATGTAGGGATTTTTGGATTTCTCATGTGTATTTGTAAACTTTTATTTTGACCAAGGTTAGTTAGGGGCTTAGGTTGATTTGGTTATATTAACTAATAAGTTTTAATGTCAAAATTTTATCATATTAACTTGTAAATTTGTCAAATAAATAGTAAAAGTTTTTCACGTAAATATATGTAAATATTTTTGGATTTATTTATTCATTTCACCCTGTAGCTCACCTCCCTTGTTTTTTAAAAATGTGATTTTTCAAAATCTTTACTGCTATTTAGATATCACCCTGCAGCTTACCTACTGGAAGTAAATGAAATTTAGTAAGTGGTATGATGGCTTAACGTGTTACTAACGATTTTTTGCTAACAAACGCTCCTGACAACGTTGTTTTTTAAAAACGTGATTTTTACGAAATTTTATTACTAATTTCGATATCACCCTGTACCTCACTTCCTGGACCTAACGGTGATACAGTCCGTTAATGGTATGATTGTTTCACGTATTCCTAACTATACTTTGCTAACAAAAGCTCCGGACAACCTTGCTTTTTAAAAATATGATTTTTAGAAAATTTACACACACTAATAATTTCTATATCACCATGTAGACCTGAAGGTGATAAAATCTGATAATGGTATGATTGTGTAACGTGTTTCAAATAATTTTTTGCTAACGAAAGCTCTTGATAACATTGTTTTTTAAACATGTGTTTTTTAGAAAATTACGCTTCTAATTTCGATATCACCCTGTAGGTCTCTCACTTCCTGGATCTAAAAATAATACAATAAGTTTCTTACTCTTATTTGCTAACTAAAACTCCTGACAGAGTTGTTTTTTAAAAATGTGATTTTTATTAAGATTTACTACTATTTTCGATATAACCCTGTAACTCACCTCCTGAACCAAAATTTGATCTAATCCGTAAATAGTAGTTTTTTGGGGCTATTTTCAACTTTTTATTGCTAAGTAGAAAATTAGAATTTTTTAACAAATCTATAATATTAGGCACACAAGAAATTTTACATAATTATACAAACATTATTTTTAATTATACGAATTTATAGAAAGTTTGAAATTTATGTTTTAAAGGTTTGTTTCTTGGGTCCGGTTAGGGGTGCAATAAAACCAAAAAATATTTTGAAATCTATTTTCAGATCGGCTGTACGCAGTTGTCTGCCTATATGTGCGGCTCCCTCTAGGGAGCGTTTTGCAAACTTAAGTTTTCCTTGCACAAGGTGACCACCATTTTCCTCAGGTGGCGACTCTAGCAATTATTCTTAGGGTCACTGCATCCTGAAAGTCTGGCGTCTCCCAACGAGCGGATAGTTCACAACTTGCATTCCACTTGCTATTGGTTGACATAGTCAGGCGGGATTTTAAAAATTAAAACTCTCCTGTCCTCGTTTTGGGAGGTTGAAATCGGTGTTAAACCAAACTGAAACAAAACCTAACCGTGGTCAATTGATGGGAAACGTATCCTAACCGGGGCGTGTCTGGACAGGTTAGGATACGTTGTCGAATAATTTAAGGGTTAGGTTAACACCGATTTCGACAGGAAAACAGGATAGGGAAGCTAATTAAAAAAAATAAAATATGTTTTTAAAAAACAATAAAAAAAAAACTCATCGGCA
Organism: Aspidapion aeneum; assembly: GCA_963576565.1. NCBI lineage: Eukaryota > Metazoa > Arthropoda > Insecta > Coleoptera > Brentidae > Aspidapion > Aspidapion aeneum. Next base: position 23,959,172 of record OY755046.1, read on the forward strand.
TAGATTTAGTTAAATTCAATAGGTATGTACTGCACAAACCACTAAACTTTTTAATCACTTACAACTAGTATATATTCGTATTTTACGCCGAAAGCTGTAAACATAAAGTTTGTTAAATGCTTGACTGGTGGCACCATCTCTTAATATAATATAATAATAATCTTAAACGGCAATGTTCAACATCAAAAAGTCAGCTGACTATTTCGACCAATAGCAAACGGAATGCAAGTTGTGAACTAGCCGCTCATGTCTCCCAGGGGTAGCGACACCAAACATAACCTCATTTACGAAAAACGAAAATCCGACACTGTCAGGAGCGTAGCTTTTTTTATGTTTAAAAAAATTAAATGGTTTACAAATGTTATGTAAAGAACTGTCCGTCACATCCGGTATATAAATTTTACTGTCCAAATTAACAAACCTAAAAAAACTAAGTTTTTTATGATTTCAAATTTATTAGGACCCTGTGTTAGGACCCACACAGCGAAGGAAACCAAAAATATAGTTTGCGTGTTTTATATATATTCTAAAATATAGAAAACTATTATGTTGGGTTTTGTATCATTTAATAAATGTTTTATGCTCTCTACGGAATAAAGGTGTACGTTTAATCCCTTTTTTCATGGGCTAAGGTAGTATTTCTTGTCCCCAGTGATTGAAAGTAATTTCTTTAAAACCATAAAGGCAAAATAGGTTTTTGGATTATTTTATTTTATCATCATTTTATTTTATCATAATACAAAAAACAAAAAGAAATCAAGATATACACGATACCGATTATTTTGTTCCAGCTTGCCGTAAGCTTACTGTACTTTGCCGATGGCTTGGTTCGTTTTGATCGTTATTGTGTCCTTAGGCATAGAATATTGCTTCCATATAAACGAAGCATTTAACTTTCTAGACTTCTCCAGGCTGTAAACGAGGAAACTGTGAAATTTTCGAAATTCTGTTTATTGCATCATTTCCATGCCCATCTCAAAGTAAGAATATGCTTTATTTTCCATCTTCGAGAAATGTAATTCGAACTTTTTCTCGACTAAACTTAATTAGTTTGTTATGAAATAAATAATGTTTTTTCCACATTGTTTGTTATAAGGTCACTCATCGTCAAGCAAGCTTGAGGATGAGTGACCTTAGTTTGTTAGCATCTGACTGACTTTTGTTTAATGTAATGCCATGACAACTATCACTACCCACTGTTTTTTTATATACGGGGGGTTGACATGCTCAAACTACAGTACGGTAAGTGGTTTAATACCTATTTATTTAGTTTATGATTATTATTATTTTTAGTATATAAAAATAAACCTTGGCATTAAAGTCCCTTTTAGTCACTTAGTAAATTATAGCCCTTCTTCCGGTCGAGCCTGAAAATTCCCGCCGTGGTATTAAAAGTAAACACTGCACTCCCTAGGTTTATAATATACCTACTATTATTTTTATTAGTGTTAAAAAAAAGCGGGCGGCGAAGAAAAGGTCGAAAATACAAAAAGTCGAAAATACAAAAGTTCGAAAGTACAAAAGGTCAAAAATACAAAAGATTGAAAAGCAAAAGGTTCAAACAAAGATCGAAAGTAGCTACACTGTAATGATTGCAAAACAAAGTAGAATTAAGAGACACACAGGTACACACACACACTCATAGAAAAGTTTTTAAAAAATCAACATCCAATAAAAACTCAAGGTACCAACACGACGGGTCGCAGAACTTTGCTCGAAAACATTTTCTTCGAACGGAAATTTTTATGAAAACAATTTCTTCTAATGGAAATTTGTTTGGAAACATTTTTTTTAAATGGAAGTTTATTCGAACACCATTTCTTTGAACGGAAATTTGTTCGTAAGTAATAGTTGTTCAAAAACATTTTCTTCGAATAGAAATCATTTTCTTCGAGCAAGTTTTTCGATAAAAGACGCTCTAGACCTGGATTTCCAAACCTAACACAATTCATATAGTTTGACTACGGCAAGGTCTTTTTAACATATTTTTTCAAAAAAACCCTGACTTCTTTCCCGGGATCGTAAACATTCTGAAAATTTGTCTGCTTTCCTCCTTTTGGAAGGTCGAAATTGGTCTTTTCCTAAACTTTGTCAATTGATCGCAAACGTATCCAAACCGGTCCAGATACCTCCTGATGTGCTCAATTAAGAAAGGTTAGAGTAACACCGATTTCAACCTTTCAAAATGAGGACCGGAAAGCTAATTTAGGGAAATCATTTTTCGACAATAGGTTTCGGTTGGTTCGGTTTGGTTTCACACCCTCTAGGATCCCGGGAAAGAAGTCAGGGAAGTTTTTGTTTCCAAAAATTGTTAGAAAAAAACCCCATTAGTCGAACTATATGAGTTGTGTTAAGTTTGGCAAGCCAGGTCAAATATTTTTTTTTTCAAAAAATTTGTTTTCGAAAAAATGTTTTTGAACAAATTTTCATTAAAAAAAATATTTTCGAACAAATTTCCGTTTAAAGAAAATGTTTTCCAACACATTTCTGTTCGAAGAAAATGATTTCGAAAAATTTCTGTTTGAAGAAAACGTTTTCAAACAATCTTTTGTTCGAAGAATATGTTTTAGAACAATTTTTGGTTTGAAGAATATGTTTTAGAACAATTTTTGGTTTGAAGAAAATGATTTTCGAAGTTTATGCTTTCGAACAATAATATTAAGATATTTATATGAAATGTACTATAAAATTATAATTAATTAAGCCGAACCTTACGAAAACTCGAACTGTATTTGGGCATTTTTTGTCTTTTAATAAAATGTAAAATTCGGAATAAAAAGGTACTAAAAAAAACCACAATACCAAAAACACCCAAAAGAATGGGAAAAAAACTTGGAAAATAAATTAAACAATGCGAAAAATAGTGTATAAACATCGTGATAAAAGTTTCATTTTATCCCTTGATATACCGAACCGAACCAAACTTTTAACATAATCTGGCGCTTAAGATTTCTCGTTTAAAAGGTAATTTTTAAACTTACCTAAAAGGCCATTTCCCACTTTTTGATAGATGTAGCGTCACGATATAATATTTGTTTTTAATTAAAAACCCGTAATTTGTTGAAAATTTTTAATTTAAAAATTGTAAATAAATTCAAAGCAGAAGACCATTAACCACACAAACTGAAATGTCAGATTTCGTCACATTTCGTCACATTTCTTTCAAATTTATGAGTCCTATTCGTTTTCTTTATGAGGTCAGCTAAGTTTACTTTCTTTCTTTGTTTTTCACGGTAAAATTAACAAAGAGGGACTAACTGCATGTCGTGGAAGGGTCGCTACAAAATTAGCTCTACGCTGTTGCCACCGTTATATTTGAACGGATTTTTAAGGGAATGTCAAATTATTTCTTTAAAATCTGCCAGAAAAATTTGAACTAAGTAAGGATCCTGGTCAAATTATTGAAGTGGTGATTATTTTTTACTTTTGTTATCAAAGCTAGGCACGTATATAGTTTTTTATTCTGGGGGGTCCTCCCATATAGAAACTGCTGTTCTTCAGTGACGGCCCATGACACAGCCTTCGTAAACCAGAGAGAAAATAATAAATTGTCTCTGTCGTAAACTAACACGAAGGCTGCCCCATAAGGTTTTGGAAAGTGTAATTAGAAATACTAGGGTCACTGCATCCTGGAAGCCTAGCGTCTCCCAGGGGTAGCGACACGAGTGTCAAAACCGTACTCAAAATTCCATAGACGTTCGTGAAAAATACTCATTTTTATACAGTCTGAGAAAAGAAAAATGATTTAATAGAACTTAAAAAGAACTCGTTTTTATACAGCTTAAGAAATAAAAAATATGTTCCTTGAGTTTTTGGGTTATGAATATTTATTGTAGGTATTATTGTTAAAAATCATTTTCTTTTAAATATTATTTCTGTTTTTGTATAAAAATAATACGTAATAAATAAACAAACAGGACAGAAATACATTTCTATGTTAAAAGTTTATTAATAGTATATAATATATCAAGGGATAAAATGAAACTTTTATCACGATGTTTATACGCTATTTTTCGCATTGTTTAATTTATTTTCCAAGGTTTTTTCCCATTTTTTTTTTGGTGTTTTTGGTATTGTGGTTATTTTAGTACCTTTTTATTCCGAATTTTACATTTTATCAAAAGACAAAAAATGCCCCAAATACAGTTCGAGTTTTCGTAAGGTTCGGCTTAATTATTTATATTTTTATAGTACATTTCATATAAATATCGTAATATTATTGTTCGAAAGCATAAACTTCGAAAATCATTTTCTTCAAACCAAAAATTGTTCTAAAACATATTCTTCGAACAAAAGATTGTTCGAAAACGTTTTCTTCAAACAGAAATTTTTCGAAATCATTTTCTTCGAACAGAAATGTGTTCGAAAACATTTTCTTTGAACGGAAATTTGTTCGAAAATATTTTTTTTAAATGAAAATTTGTTCAAAAACATTTTTTTGAAAACAAATTTTTCGAAAAAAAAATTTGACCTGGCTTGCCAAACTTAACACAACTCATATAGTTCGACTAATGGGGTTTTTTTCTAACAATTTTTGGAACAAAACTTCCCTGACTTCTTTCCCGGGATCCTAGAGGGTGTGAAACCAAACCGAACCAACCGAGACCTATTGTCGAAAAATGATTTCCCTAAATTAGCTTTCCGGTCCTCATTTTGGAAGGTTGAAATCGGTGTTACTCTAACCTTTCTTAATTGAGCACATCAGGAGGTATCTGGACCGGTTCGGATACGTTTGCGATCAATTGACAAAGTTTAGCAAAATACCAATTTCGACCTTCCAAAAGGAGGAAAGTAGACAAATTTTCAGAATGTTTACGATCCCGGAAAAGAAGTCAGGGTTTTTTTGAAAAAATATGTTAAAAAGACCTTGCCGTAGTCAAACTATATGAATTGTGTTAGGTTTGGAAATCCAGGTCTAGAGCGTCTTTTATCGAAAAACTTGGTTTCGAAGAAAATGATTTCTATTCGAAGAAAATGTTTTTGAACAACTATTACTTACGAACAAATTTCCGTTCAAAGAAATGGTGTTCATAAATTTCCGTTTAAAAAAAATGTTTTCGAACAAATTTTCATTAGAAAAAATTGTTTTTATAAAAATTTCCGTTTGAAGAAAATGTTTTCAAACAAAGTTCTGCGACCCGTCGTGTTGCTACCTTGAGTTTTTATTGGATGTTGATTTTTTAAAAACTTTTCTATGAGTGTGTGTGTGTACATGTGTGTCTCTTAATTCTACTTTGTTTTGCAATCATTACAGTGTAGCTACTTTCGATCTTTGTTTGAACCTTTTGTTTTTCAATCTTTTGTATTTTCGACCTTTTGTACTTTCGAACTTTTGTATTTTCGACTTTTTGTATTTTCGACCTTTTCTTCGCCGCCCGCTTTTTTTTGAACAATAATAAAAATAATAGTAGGTATATTATAAACCTGGGGCGTGCAGTGTTTACTTTTAATACCACGGCGGGAATTTTCATGCTCGACCGGAAGAAGGGCTATAATTTGCTAGGTGACTAAAAGGGACTTTAATGCCAAGGTTTATTTTTATATACTAAAAATAATAATAATCATAAACTAAATAAATAGGTATTAAACCACTTACCGTACTGTAGTTTGAGCATGTGAACCCCCCGTATATAAAAAAACTGTGGGCAGTGATAGTTGTCATGGCACTACATTAAACAAAAGTCAGTCAGATGCTAACAAACAAAGGTCACTTATCGTCAAGCAAGGTAAAGCTTGCTTGACGATGAGTGACCTTATAACAAACAATGTGGAAAAAATATTATTTATTTCATAACAAACTAATTAAGTTTACTCGAGAAAAAGTTCGAATTACATTTCTCGAAGATGGAAAATAAAGCATATTCTTACTTTGAGATGGGCATGGAAATGATGATGATGATGATGATGAAAATTTCACAGTTTCCTGGTTTACAGCCTGGAGAAGTCTAGAAAGTTAAATGCTTCGTTTATATGGAAGCAATATTTTATGCCTAAGGACACAATAACGATCAAAACGAACCAAGCCATCGGCAAAGTAAAGTAAGCTTACGGCAAGCTGGAACAAAATAATCGGTATCGTGTATATATTCCTTTTTGTTTTTTGTATTATGATAAAATAAAATAATCCAAAAACCTATATTTTGCCTTTATGGTTTTAAAGAAATTACTTTCAATCACTGGGGACAAGAAAAAAGGGATTAAACATACAGCTTTATTCCGTAGAGAGCATAAAACATTTATTAAATAATACAAAACCCAACATAATAGTTTTCTATATTTTAGAATATATATAAAACATGCAAACTATATTTTTGGTTTCCTTCGCTGTGGGGGTTCTAACACAGGGTCCTAATAAATTTGAAATCATAAAAAACTTAGTTTTTTTAGGTTTGTTTATTTGGACAGTAAAATTTATATGCCGGATGTGACGGACAGTTCTTTACGTAACATTTGTAAACCATTTAATTTTTTTAAACATAAAAAAAGCTACGCTCCTGACAGTGTCAGAATTGCGTTTTTCGTAAATGAGGTTATGTTTGGTGTCGCTACCCCTGGGAGACATGAGCGGCTAGTTCACAACTTGCATTCCGTTTGCTATTGGTCGAAATAGTCAGCTGACTTTTTGATATTGAACGTTGCCGTTTAAGATTATTATTATATTATATTAAGAGATGGTGCCACCAGTCAAGCATTTAACACACTTTATGTTTACAGTTTTCGGCGTAAAATACGAATATATACTAGTTGTAAGTGACTAAAAAGTGTAGTGGTTTGTGCAGTACATACCTATTGAATTTAACTAAATCTATGCCAATGAGTTTTTTTTTATTGTTTTTTAAAAACATTATATTTTTTTTTAATTAGCTTCCCTATCCTGTTTTCCTGTCGAAATCGGTGTTAACCTAACCCTGATAAATTATTCGACAACGTATCCTAACCTGTCCAGACACGCCCCGGTTAGGATACGTTTCCCATCAATTGATCACGGTTAGGTTTTGTTTCAGTTTGGTTTAACACCGATTTCAACCTCCCGAAACGAGGACAGGAGAGTTTTAATTTTAAAAATCCCGCCTGACTATGGCAACTAATAGCTAATGGAATGCAAGTTGTGAACTATCCGCTCGTTGGGAGACGCCACGCTTTCAGGATGCAGTGACCCTAAGAATAGTTGCTTTAGTCGCCACCTGACGAAAATAAGTCGAAGGCGGAATTTTTCAGGGGTGCCACGACCACGTGGTCACGTTGTGCAAGGAAAACTTAACTTTGCGACACGCTCCCTAGAGGGAGCCGCACATATAGGCAGACAACTGCGTACAGCCGACCTGAAAATAGATTTCAAAATATGAATAAAATGAACTGGACCCAAGAAACAAACCTTTAAAACATAACTTTCAAACTTTCTATAAATTCGTATAATTAAAAATAATGTTTGTATAATTATGTAAAATTTCTTGTGTGCCTAATATTATAGATTTGTTAAAAAATTCTAATTTTCTACTTAGCAATAAAAAGTTGAAAATAGCCCTAAAAAACTACTATTTACGGATTAGATCAAATTTTGGTCCAGGAGGTGAGTTACAGGGTGATATCGAAAATAGTAGTAAATCTTAATTAAAATCACATTTTTAAAAAACAACTCTGTCAGGAGTTTTAGTTAGCAAATAAGAGTAAGAAATACATTAAAAAATGTATCATGAACCTATTGTATTATTTTTAGATCCAGGACGTGAGAGACCTACAGGGTGATATCGAAATTAGAAGCGTAATTTTCTAAAAAACAAATTTTTAAAAAACAATGTTGTCAAGAGCTTTCGTTAGCAAAAAATTATTTGAAACACGTTACACAATCATACCATTATCAGATTTTATCACCTTCAGGTCCAGGAATTGAGCTACATGGTAATATAGAAATTATTAGTGTGTGTAAATTTTCTAAAAATCACATTTTTAAAAAGCAAGGTTGTCCGGAGCTTTTGTTAGCAAAGTATAGTTAGGAATACGTTAAACAATCATACCATTAACTGACTGTATCACCGTTAGGTCCAGGAAGTGAGGTACAGGGTGATATCGAAATTAGTAATAAAATTTCGTAAAAATCACGTTTTTAAAAAACAACGTTGTCAGGAGCGTTTGTTAGCAAAAAATAGTTAGGAACACGTTAAGCAATCATACCACTTACTAAATTTCATTTACTTCCAGTAGGTAAGCTGCAGGGTGATATCTAAATAGCAGTAAAGATTTTGAAAAATCACATTTTTAAAAAACAAGGGAGGTGAGCTACAGGGTGAAATGAATAAATAAATCCAAAAATATTTACATATATTTACGTGAAAAACTTTTACTATTTATTTGACAAATTTACAAGTTAATATGATAAAATTTTGACATTAAAACTTATTAGTTAATATAACCAAATCAACCTAAGCCCCTAACTAACCTTGGTCAAAATAAAAGTTTACAAATACACATGAGAAATCCAAAAATCCCTACATTTATTTACGTAACAACATCTTGGTTCGTTGTTCTTTTACAAATTCACAAGTTAGTATGAAAAAATCATGGCTTTATAATACATATCAAGTATAACCAAACCGAACCAAACCCATATAAATAAGGTTGGTCAATATAAAAATTTACAATAATTATTTACAGAAAAACCTGCCTGCCTTCGTTGTTAATTCACAAATTTACATGCTTATTTGACAAAAATTTTTCATCCAAAATATACAATTAATAGAATCAAACCGAACCAGTTGGTCAATATAAACATTAACAAATACAAATAGTAAATCAAAAATTTTTTACAAATATTTTACATTTGTTTGATTTATTAATTAACAAATTTACAAGATATTTTAGAATCTTGGCCCTAAAATATATATTTAATGTAACAAAACGAAAGCCTTCACTAGGCTTGCCTAATGCAAACATTTACAAACATACACGATAAATATAAAAATTTATTTACAGGAAGAAACTGTCTTCGTTGTTATTTCACAAATTTGCATGTTTTTTAGGCAACAATTTGACACCCAAGTTATCTATTTAACATAACCAAACCGAGCCAAATCAAATCCTTATAATTATTAAGCTTGCTCAATATAAACATGTACAAATACACATAATAAATATTACATTTATTTATATTGACAAACAACAACCTGCACACAAATATTTTTGTCCCGTACGTCGTTCTTAGTTTTATTTAATTACTTGTATATAGACTTCTTCCAAAGTGAAGCGACTCAACATTTTGCATTTCTTTCAAAAAATCTGTTAATACATGTACCGCTACATAGCTATTTGGTTGTCTGATAAAGGGATATATTTCTTTACTTTTTTAGCTATTTTTACTGAAAAATCCAAATCAACAAAAGCAGTAGTTTCATCCCACTTAAGGTTTTTTTATCTTTAAATTTTAAATATCTTTTACATAAATATTTTTTGTATCGCTTAGGCTTTTAATTGTTTGTACAATAGTTATTTACCTAACAAGTGCGGAAAGAGGTACTTTTCCGCACGTGACGGCAGTTGCACAAACGACGCGGAGCGGAGTTCGGGCAAGCCGTCAAGGATGGAAAAGATAGTTTCCGCAAGAATTAGGTACAATGTTTTTCCTACGAGTGTTTTTGTCCATCGTCTTTATCAAAAAACATTTTTTAATTCGCAAAGATTTTATAATCATGCTAGAAAATGATACGTAAGATAGAATTGTTACATAAATCATTTAATGAGCCCTAAATATCTTCATTTTTAACAAAACAAAAATCGTGCGAAAAAATAAATTTTTCAGCACTAGTGCGGAAAAGTTACTTTTCCGTACGTTTTTTTAACTTTTATTTTTACATGATTTTTTTATGCACGGAAAAATAATAAAACAGGATTTTTTTATTATGATATATTAAAAAGAAACTTTATGTAAAGAACATTAAATTAACAATAACGAAAAAGTTAACGATGGTAGATATTGAAATTGAAAGTGCACTTTCTGTTTGTTGCATGCTTCAATATACATCAGATGCCGCAACATCTTGAATAACGTCGTTTCTTATTGGAATTTGATTGCTTGGTGTTTGGCCCACTACAGAAATGCCTTGATCAGTTTGCTGCTTAGAATTACTACTGTAGTGAATGATGGTCTGTACAGGCTGTAACACATTACAGGATTCTTCATTCGGTGCTTCTGGTAGCATCGGTTCAGCAGCACTTCTTGAAAATGAAACTTGTGTGTAGGAGGACGGGTTTTCATTTGAAAACGATTGTGGACGGGAAGGTTCTTGCAATTTGGACGTGCGGAAAAAAATCGTGAGGAAAGTAAAAATGATGCGAAAAAGTAAAATTGTGCGGAAAAGTAATTAACGTAATATTCTTTTAATAGATCGCTCAAGAAACCCTAACTTATATGTTCTTGGTTTGTAAACAGTAAGGTGAGGCCAAAAGTTATTTTTAAAAATATGATTTATAAAAAAATTTACTACTAGTATCTTACCTACTGGACCTAAATGTAACGCAGTTAGTGAATAGTATGGTTTGTTTACAATTCCTAACTATTTTTTGCTCACCAAGACTCCTGATAAAGTTGATTTTTGAAATTGTGATTTTTACAAAAGTGTTTTACTAATTTTGATATCACCCTGTACCTTACTCCAAGGACCTAAAGGTAATACAGTCAGTTAATGTCATGATTTTTTAACGTGTTCCTAAGCATTTTTTGATAACGAAAGCTCTTGACAACATTGTTTTCTAAAAATGTGATTTTTAGAAAACTACACTAATAATTTCGATATCACCCAGTAGCTCACTTGCTGGCTCTAAAGGTAATACAATAAGTTAGTGATATGATTTTTTAAGGTATTTCTAACTCTTGTTTGCTAAGTAAAACTCCTGACATATTTGTTTTTAAGAATGTAAATTGTACAACTATTTTTGATATCACCCTGTAACTCACCCCCTGAACCTAAATTTGAAATAATCCGTTAATACATAGTTTAACTTTTTGGGCTATTTTCAACTTTTTATTGTTAAGTAGAGAACTAGAATTTCTAAACAAATCTATAATAAATTTTAAGGTCACCCTGTAGCAGACCTGAACTTAACCTTTATAACCTGGGTTTGGCAGACTTTTTTTCTTTCTCTTCTCATACCTGATAAGAAATATTAGACAAACATTATTTTTAATTATATGATAATAATAATACAACAAGTTTGATATTTATATATTCAAAGGTTATTTTTTGGGCCACGGGTTGCAATAAATCCGGGTATTATTTTTTTTTTCATATCATAACTTATCAAGCCTAATAGTTTTCTTTCCTAAGATTCATTTGATTTCGTTAAAATAATATTACGTTTGATTTTGTGGTCGGCTGTACTTAGCCATTCGGTTTGGTCGCAGCCTTCGTAGTTACGAAGGCTGTGGTTTGGTTCGCTTTGCATGTTATTTGAATCCAACTTTAACGAAGTCAGAAAAACGTCTCATGGTTTTGTTATTGTTTTTTTTCCGGAAAAATACAATTTTTTAAGAACCTGTGCATCATCAACAATCCCGGAAAAATATTGAATTATCAGCAATCGGGTTTAAAGGTAGGTTTTAGATTATATTTTTCCTCATTTTTCGGTTTTAGACGCTGTACAATAAACTGAAATTTACGATGTTGCCATGATTTAGGGCTAAAATTTGAGGCGTCAAATTTTTTCAGATTGTTTCAAATTATTTCAAATTTTTTGAAATGTAAAGAATTGCCCCCTAAGAGCCAGAGCGTTCTAAAAAGGTGTCGAAAATTATTTATACATTGATAAAGGGTTTATTAATGAATGGAACTATATTAGTGGAAAAATATTGTAGAAATCAATATTTATCAAATTTTTTTATTGTTCCAAAAACCTGATGTTTCATACCGTTTAATTTCTCATTTAAAGTAATTTAATAGATGTGTTACTGTGTCTCATTTTAAAATTGAGGACCAGTGTACCATTGATTTGAAAAATGCATACTACCTAGTTCCTATTCATGACTGCCATAAAAAGTTTTTAAGGTTTCAATTTAAAGGCGTATTGTACCAATACAAGCACGGATCTCCTATTTGTTAGGTGATCCGTGATACAAGTGCCTATGTTTTGATTTAAGTTGCGCTTCTTTAGTTTTTACTAAAATTTTAAAACCAGTAGTAGCATTATTAAGAGCAAAGGGTCTTTTTTCTGTTATATATTTAGATAATTTTTTTGCATTTTGGTAAAACATGCAAGGCTAATATACAATAAATTATTAGTTTTATTTTTTTTTTTAAATTTGTTGAGTTCCAGCTAGCTAGTTTTTCAATAAGCTCAAGCAGATTTTCAGTGGCGCACCCAGGAATATGTCTTGAGGGGGGCCCGAGGCATTTAGGGGGGGGGCGCCTCATGATGACGTATTTTATGCTATTCTATGCTAATCTTAGATTTGGGGGGGGGCGTGCTCCAGGCCCCCCCCCCTGGGTGTGCAGATGAGATTTTGATGTAAAAATATCGGTTAATTTCTTTTTAAGTTCAGATTTTAGTTGGTGGATTGAAGATGATTCTTTAAATAACATACGGTCAGACAATTTTTACATGGAATTGTTTTCTGACGCCTCTAAAACTGGCTGGGGGGCTTACTGCAATAACCATACAACCTTTGGTTACTAGTCAGAAAAAGAAAAAGCCTTCATATTAATCAATTGGAGTTGTTAGCTTTATATTTTTCTCTATGCTGTTTTGAAAAACATCTTAGAAATATCAATATTTTATTTAGGGTAGACACACCACTTCCTTATGTACTATTAATCGTATGGGTAATGTACGTTTTTTGAACTTAAATAGGATGGCTAGAAAAATATGGAATTTTTGTGAAGACAGAAATATTTATATTCTAGCATCGTATATTAATACACTTTAAGATAATGTATATGCTGATAAAGCTTCTCGTAAAATGCATAAAGAAACCGAATAGTCTTGTTGACGATGCAAAAAATTACTAATGTGTTTGGATTTCCGTCAATAGATTTACTTGCAAGCAGGCTATAAGATAAGACATCCAGAGGCGGTACAAGTGGATGCTTTACTTTATGTTAGAGTAACTATATGTTTTATACGCTTTTCAGCCTTTTTCGGTCTTTTTGAGCGAGGAGTGGCTCGATCGCCGATTTCTGTACACCAAAAGGAAATACCTAAAGTATTTCCTCTAATTTCAATGGTATTTCCTAGTATTTCCCAGTACTTCCTAGTATTTCCCAAGTACTTTCCGGTATTTCCTAGTATTTCCTAGTATTTCCCAAGTAATTCCTACTACTTCCTTACGATACATTACTTTTAAAAAAACTTAAATATCTCGAAAACTAATGAACCGTTTTTAACCAGCATTAAACCAACTGTCATTAAATTTTATGCTGTATAAGGTGTTCCCAGTTAAGTGTCCACCACTGCTAACTATATTACTATTAAAGATAAAAAAAGTTTATATTGGCAAAATAGTAGAATTCTTGATGCTGTTTAAGGCGCTCAAATTAAAAAAAAAATTCAAACATCGCATTTTCGAGTTTTTTTAAAAAACAAATATATATTTTTTTAAACACCCTGTACTATATATAAAATAACTTATCAGAAAAAAATATAAAATACAGGGTATTCAATCAAAAAATATACCTTTTTGAAAAAACTAAAAAACTCCAAAACGCGATGTTCGACTTTTTTTAAACTTTTTTTTTAAAGAAAATATAACTTTTTTTGAAAAGAAAATATACAGTACAGCAGCTACAGTTACGTAATCAATTGAAAATTTAATTTTCAACAAAAATTAGGTAAACTAACTACACCCTCTTTTGCTTTTATGTAAAGTTCTGGAAATGTATACAAAACGTCTTAAAGAAGTCTGGAAAAGTCCCGGAAAAATTCGAAAATGTTCTAGAGAAGTCTGGAAGTGTTCAGGAATACTCTTAGAAAATTCAAAAAAAGTCTAAAAACTTGTTTAGAAAAAGTCTAAAAATGTATTGGAGCAGTGTAGAATGATCTGAAAAAAATCTTAAAATATTTTGAAAAAGTCTGGAGACAAGGGCGTTGCTAGACAGGGCCAGGGTCCCGTTGTTGTGCCCCCCTATTTACAATTTTATCAACAAAGTGACCAAGGAATTCGCAAAAAACATTATGTAGTTACCGACCTTTGTTCGTTTTTAATTTTAAAAAAATTAAAACTACTGTTATTTTTTTCTTTAGTTCTTATATGCTGCCCTCTATTTTACCCACTGGCGATGCCCTTGTCTCAAAGTATTCAAAAAAAGTCTAAAAACGTTTAGAAAGAGTCTAAACATTTTCCGGAAAAGCGTATATGAATATAATGGCAAGGGCATAAGTCAAAATACAAAATGCTTGTCAACAAAAATTTGTCATTTGCAATAATAACAAAAGCGCGAGCGACAAAAAAATAGCGCATGAATTCTTTACCGGAAACCTTGAGGGTGTGAACCGAACTGAACCCAACCGAACTGAACACACCGCACCAACATGCATATTTTTACAAAAACAAAAACTTTCCTGACTTTTTCGGGATCCTAAAGGGTGTAAATACGAACCGAACAGAACTAAACCGAATTTAGTTCGGTTCAGTTCGGTGCGATTCGGTTCGGGTCGGTTCGGTTTGGATTTACACCCTCTAGGATCCCCATGAACTACAGAAATAAACGTATCGCTTGTTATACAAATTCGCGCTTTTGTTACATCGCGGTTTTGTTACTCGCGCTTTTGTCACCGCGCTTTTGTTACCGCGCTTTTGTTACTCGCGGTTTTGTTAATCGCGCATTTGTTGCGCAGTTTTTTACATCGCGCTTTTGTTAGATCGCGCATTTGTCACTCACGCTTTTGTTATCGCGGTTTTATTACTCGCAATTTTGTCACTCGTGCATTCATTATAAAGACTAACAAAATAAAATCTTTTTTTTTAAGCTAGCTTTTTTAACGGAAGCTATTTTATAAACCTTATGAACATTTTTTTTCTTGTTTTTAATAACTGGTGGCTCGCAATAGGGGACGCAGGATTTCCCAACCGTCATTTTTTATACATATACAAAATAAAAATATAATAATATGCCAATAGGGACTTATTGCAATAAAGCCAGACAGTAATTGTGTTGGGCACTATTCGGTCAGTTTCGCATTATAAGAACGGCTGTCTTCTTTCAAAATTAGGCCTTTGTGTATTATAAGAGCCGGAATTAATAGTGCCGCCACTATTAATGGAAAATAAACGACTGGATTTATAAATTCGACGTTGGTATGTCAATTTTAAAAGATGAACTACGACTTTTCAATGCGAAACTGTCAGAATAATGCCCGGCACAATTACTGCCTAGCTTTATTGCAATAAGTCTCTAATAATATAAATACCTATTCCATAAAGAACTTAGCTAAACTTAGTTTATTATTTAGTAGGTTTACGATGTTGCAATTGCAATGTAATTTAAATTTTACTCCTGGTATTAAAACAAAAACTGAATCACAACACACAGATTACCAAGAAACCCAGGCGACCTAACCGAGCTGTTTACTGTGACCGGACAATATTTCAATAATGTACGCAGCTTCAACACCCTGAATCGCTGCCCAGCGAAAGCATGCGACGTTGTCATCGCAACCAATGAAAGCCCTTACCCCGCGGCATATCGCATAGACACAGGCAAACAAAAAACAAAAATCGCTTTAACCATGCTTGTCTGTACCCTGGGCCTGCATTATCTGCACTGTAGAATTCCATTGCGATATATTTTGTTGCCTGCTAATTGCAAAATATGGAAAGAGAGGACGATGTCGCTATAGAATTCGGCAGTACAGAATCCGCGGCGGGGAACGCTCACGGTTTTTTATCGGTTTGATTATTTTATTTAATCTGGAAAAAAGAGGTGAAATAGCGCTTTATCTTCGTCATGGGGCGAGCCGCCACTGCTAAACTCTGAACTTAAGAATCAAATAAGAATAAAGTGCGTGGTTGTAAAGCTTTTTTGCACGTACCTGATGTTAAAAGAAAAAAGTTAGATCCAAAAGGCAGGAAATTACTTTTTGTTGGATATTGTGAAAACACAAAAGGATATAGCCTAATTGCTCCTGAAAAACCAAAGGATTTAATCAAAGGAAGAGATGTTGTATTTATAAAAATCAAACCTGTTTTGAAAATACAAAAATCCAAATCAGAGCAGCGCAACCAGTCAAAGTGGAAGTGCCTCTGACTTTTGATGAAATTCAGAAAAATGAGATAATGGAGAACAATCAAAATACTCTTCCCGAAGATATTTGCAAAAACAAGATGACGACTTTTATTTTGAAGTTCACGTAGCGCCTGCCAGTGAAGAACCGTCTACTAGTTCTAGATATCCTGTACGTAACCGAACTGAGAAAGATTTCCCAGACTATGTTGTGTACCAAGCACATTTTGTAGAACCAATTACAGTCCAGGAAACACTGTCTAGTAAAGAAAGCGAAATATGGTATAATGCAACGGAAGAAGAATTTGCCGCCCTTCAGAAAAATGGAACTTGGCAATTAGTCGAATTACCTAAAGGCAAAAAGGCTATTGATTGGAAATGGGTTTTTAAAGCTAAAACAGACAATGATGGAAACTCTGAAAGATACCAAGCTCGCCTGGTTGCTAAAGGCTTCACGCAAAAATTTGGTTTAGACTACGATGAAACATTTTCTCCAATAGTGCTACATTTTACTCTAAGAATGTTACTTGCGCTAGCAGCCAAATTGGGTCTTGAAATTGGTCAAATGGATGTCAAAACTGCATTTTTACATGGCGATCTAAAAGAAACCGTTTATATCAAGCAACCTGAATGTTTTGTTCAACAAAGTCAACAATCCAAGGTAAGCCTACTGAAAAAGTCACTCTATGGTCTAAAACAGGCACCAAGAGCAGAAAATCCTTTCTGTTTTAAATAATCTTGGACTAAGATGGCTGGAAAATGAACCATGTGTCTATTTCAAGAAAGATAGCGACAAACTACTGATTTTGACATTATACGTTGATGATATTTTAATATTCTGTAATGATCACTGTTAGCTCCCGCTAAATTTCGCGGTTGTTTTTACTTTTTAAAACCACACAATTGGATGACGGACTGAGTGCATTTTTGCGCATTTTGACATGCGTACCAAGAATCAGGGAGATCCTTTTCTACCGCCTCGAGAAAATGGCGTGTTAATTTACTTTCTCCAACTATTACAAATGCTCGATTTTGGTCTACTGAAGCATAGAACTAGAAACTTCAGCCCTTCAGCTACGTGGCGCCATCATTAGATACTGGAACGTGGGGAAATTGGCTGCAAACTGGTGAGTGCTTTGTTTCTGATTTCCGTTGTGTGGTAACAGCAATTAACCTATGGACCTTAATTATTTCGTGATTTCGTATCAATATATTTATGTTTGTTCGCGCTTTATTTAATATAATATATACAGTCCACTGCAGTTATCGTTTTTCTATCTGCGGGCAGACATAAAGTGGTCCTTCGAGCCGGATTATTTAAATTTGCTCCATACGACGGTATTAATAAGTCGGCCATTTCACATTTTCACCGAGATCAGACGGCCTTGAATTTTGCCAATCGTATTGAACCGAGAGAGATTTTCGTTCGACCTTCGGTTTCGGCGCAGTTCACTTGTTTTCGGTCCGCTGCTATGGTAACACAGGGTCTACCGCGTGGTCATTTCAGTAAACAAAAATCGAGAAGCAATCAAAACAAACTAGCACGATCAATTGCGATAAATTAGTGCATATTTTCGACAATTTTTCTATTTCGGAAGCATTAATTTAGCGTTAATTGTATATTTACCGATAATTTCGTCATTTCACCGGTAAAAATCATGTCTGTCAAAAAAGCCGTGCAAAAAACGCAAGGGTTTTTTATCTGCGATCACCGAGTGTTATGTGTTTTCACAAACCGCGGCAACGGACGCAAATGCGAGAAACGAGTTTCAAGTGAGGTATTCCGATTTGGATGAAACCTTCGATAAATGCATGTTGGCACATAATGATGTCATTATGATGATAGACGGCTCGGACGACGAGGATTTTAAAACGCAAGATGCGATCCTTTCAGAAGCTCGTAAATATTTTTATGCGTGTAAAGGGGTTTACTCTGAAATATTTCCGGTTGAGGCCCCTTTTTTTTCGGGATCATATGTTCGCCAAAACGAATCTGAAACTCCAAAACTCAAAGAGTTAGGTGTTCCCATATTTCGAGGTGATAAAAAATTATGGCCAAGCTTTTTCGATCTTTTTAATAACATTATAGATCAAAATCAAAGTCTAAGTAACGTCCGAAAACTTCAATATTTATTTTCATATCTCGAGGATGAGCCTTTAAAATTGATATCAGGGAATTATAAAATTGCTTACGACAAATTAGTCAATAGATATCAAAACAAGCGAGACGTCGCAAATGATGCTTTGAGAACTGCGTAATTTAATTGACACCTTTTCAGAATCCCTAGAAATTTTAAAATCACTTAGCTTTGACGTTGACAGTTGGGACTTTATTATTTTTTTCATTCTGTTAGAAAAATTAAATATTCCGACGCGTTCAAATTTCGAAATGAGTCACGCCAATACTAATGCCGAAATTCCCACTTTTCAGTCACTTTTTCAATTTCTAGAAAAAAGATGTAAAGTTTTGGAATCACTTCCTTAATCAACAGCACTTAAAAAGGTGCCTACCTATCAAAAAGCAAATTCTATGCAAAATCAGTTTGGGCAAAAGCCTACCTATCAAAAATCAAATTCTATGCCAAATCAGTTTGGGCAAAAGCCTACCTATAAATCATCCAATTCGCCTTTTATAGGACTGGCTGGCACCTCAACTAATTCAAGTACGGGAATAAAATGTTTCCGGTGTAATCAAGGTCACGTGCTTTCGAAATGTCAAACATTTCTTGACCTCTCGCCTATCGATCGCCTATCTTTCGTCAAGCAGAATAAATTATGTCTAGCGTGTTTTCTTCCCTCGCATGGGGTATACACGTGCAAATCAAAATATTCATGCAGGACTTGCAATAGTAAAAGGCACCACACTTTAACTCATATCTTAGAAACTTATAAAGAGTCTGGAAGCCAAGATACTAGTCCTGTCATTCACACACCACCTGTCAATAATCTTCATGTGTCATTAAATACCTCAGGACCTTCAGGTACCTTTCTTTTATGCACCGCCATAATAGATGTTATGGACGGTTGCGGAAATTTTCAACCTGTAAGGGCACTGCTTGATTCTGGATCACAGACAGGATTCATCAGTGAAAAGTGTATTCAGCGTCTTAATCTTCATAGGCGAAGTTACACCATTAAAATATTCGGATTAAATCAAATGTCTTCTCTTACTTCCAAAGGGCTCGTTCAATGTCACATTAAGCCACAAGGACAGGTCACTCCTTTACTTAATTTCGAAGCAATTGTCGTTCCACAACTATGTTCCAATATGCCTACATTCACTTTAAACGATAATCTGTGGAAACACTTGGAAAACCTTAAACTTGCCGACCCATCTTATTTCAAATCTAGACCTGTGGACCTAGTTATTGGTTGCGAGCTATTCGCACAGATATTCAACGAACCAGTTGTTTTTTAACGAGTCATTCACCTCCTTTAGAGGTCATTATCCCTAGGTTTTATCAAAGGAAGAAAAACAAGCGGAATCAATTTTTACTGCGAGTGTCGTACGACAACCGAGCGGTAGATTCATGGTAGATCTTCCGTTTAAAGGTAAAATAAACCCTGACCTAGGAAATACTTATCTGCAAGCTTATCGTAGATTTCTACTTCTAGAAAATAGATTACTCAAAAATCCTGATCTGTACACTGCCTATTCTAGTTTCATGCAAGACTATATCGATTCTAATCACATGAGTCCAGTTTTACCTAGTCAACCAAAAGTCGACGTATCATGTTTTTTGGCACATCATTGCGTACTAAAGCCGGAAAGCTTAAGTACAAAATTAAGGGTAGTCTGGGATTGTTCGGCAGTCACCCCAAAGAATATTAGTCTCAATGACACGTTGTTATCTGGACCGAAACTTCAAAAAGATATTGCTTCTTTACTCCTTACGGTTCCGTCAAGTCCTTATCAATCCTTATAACCGTCCTTATCAAAGGATATTGTGGAGGTTTTCTCCACAGGTCCCACTTTCAGTGTGGGAACTTTCTACTGTCACTTTTGGCATGACATGCTCACCCTTTCTAGCCATGCGTACATTAAATGAGCTGGCAGAGAGAGAAAAGGAACGTTTTCCTATGGCTAGTACTGTTCTAAAAACGTCAATTTACATCGACGATATCTTGGGAACTAGCCCTTCGCTTTCTGAAGCTCTTTCTCTTCAAACGGAACTCAATGATTTGTTGAAGTCGGGAGGATTCGAACTTAAAAAATGGGCAAGCAATTGTCCTGAGTTATTGGCAACATTGCCAGAATCCGATCGTCAAATTCCTCTCTCTTTTGACAAGGATGAACCACACTTTATCAAAGTTTTAGGCCTTCAATGGCATCCAAAAAACGACATTTTTTCTTATCAATGCCGAATGAAGGACAAACCCCCAACTAAACGTTCTATTTTATCTATCATAGGAACAATCTTCTATCCCTTAGGTTTTCTTTGTCCCTTGTTGCTACAAGCAAAATTTATTTTGCAACAGTTGTGGATATTGAAAATAGGCTGGGACGAAAAACCAGATTCTTCTATCATCGACTCTTGGAACAAACTTCGTTCTGAATTCCCGCTTCTTTCCAATTTTCAATTACCCCGACAAATCAAACTGTCAAAACCAATACCTGTCAAATCATCGGCTTCTGTGACGCTTCAATTCGAGGTTACGCAGGCGTCGTATATTTTTGTGTAGAAGAGGAAAACAATATATCTGTTTCTCTCAAATCTGCAAAATCTAGGGTCGCGCCTATAGTCACAAACTTTGGCTAGGCTAGAACTCCTAGGCGCATTTCTTTTAACCGAATTAATTGTCTTCGTTTTATCTAGCTATGAAGGAAAATTAACTTTTACAAATATCGTTACTTTCTGCGATTCGCAAGTCGTATTGCACTGGCTTTCATCCCCTCCTAATCGCTGGCAAACCTTTATTGGAAATCGAGTCAGTAGGATCCAAGAAATCATTCCCTCAAACTCATGGCGCTACATTCCTTCTGCTTTAAATGCAGCCGATATTGCGTCACGAGGGGCCACCCCTTCACAGCTCATTTCACATGACATGTGGTGGAACGTACCGTCGTTTTTGTGGTCTCCTGAAAACGAATGACCCGATTTTCATAAATCAAAAATGCCGATTGATTCCGGAGATATTAATCTGAAGGAAAGGCCAAAGGTCTGTTGCAATGCGATATTTGACGTTAACTTCTTAGATCAGCTTCTTATCAAATATTCATCTATATCAAAAATTCAACGTATCATATGTTATGTCCTTCGAATACTTAACCCTTTTCAAAACCATTCCTATCAAAAACCCACTAATCTACCGGACCAAAAAATTATTTTTGAAAATATTGTTTTTCCTACCACCGGTGAGATGCAATGTGCGTTATACCTTCTTATCAAATGCGTTCAAGGTTCTTGTTTTTCTGAGCTTTTTTCCGCGTTATCTAAGGATAAGCCAATACCGAAACCTTTTCGAAAACTTTCACCTTTTCTTGATGAAAATAATATCATTAGAGTCGGTGGCAGATTACAAAAATCTGATCTTTTGTCTTATTCTGCAAGACACCCTCTCTTACTTTCGAGTAACCATCGTTTAACTACTCTTTTTATCGAGTCCACTCATCGACAATACCTTCATCCTGGGTTTAAAACAATACATAATCTGCTTTTACAGCAATTTTGGATATTATCTGCCAGACGGGCAATTATTCAAAGAACCATATCCAAGTGTTTGCAATGTTTTAGAATCAACCCTAAACCCTATAGACCGCCCATAATGAGTTCTCTTCCAGCTCATCGAATCAATCAACTTAAACCTTTTTCGAGTGTAGCTATCGACTTTTGTGGACCTTTCTTTGTGATTCCTCATCGTTACCGTGGTTGTAAAGCTTTCAAATCGTATGTCTGTGTGTTTGTCTGTACGGCCACACATTGCGTGCATTTGGAATTAACCATGGAACTGTCTACCGAAGGGTTTGTAGGTGCATTCCATCGATTCATTTCCAGACGTGGAAGCGTGACGCAATGCTCGTCAGATCAGGGCAGTAATTTTATAGGGTTTCGTAACCAATTACTTGATTACGCAAGAAGTGCGTCCACCAGACTTTCTATTCGTTGGCATCTGGGACCCCCTCTCAGTCCACATTTTCATGGCCTGGCAGAAACTGGCGTCAAAAGTTTTAAAACTCACTTTGTTCGAGTTGTCGGCGACCAGAAGTTGTCCATCATGGAAATTTCCACCCTTACATGTCGCATAGAAGCTGTACTTAATAGTCGCCCTTTATCTCCTGCCTCTTCAGACCCACACGATCTTCAACCTCTTACCCCTGGGCATTTGTTGACCCTTGAACCCCTTAATTCAGAAATTCCGAAGTGAGATTTGTCCGAGGTTCCCCTAAATCGGCTCTCGAGATGGCAACTAATCCAAAAACTACATAATGATTTTTGGAAAAGGTATTCTGTAGAGTATTTGCATACGCTACAACAGCGACACAAGTGGGCTGATTCGTCCCCAAATATCAAATTAAATTATTTGGTTATCATAACGAGTGATCACATCCAATCACCTTTGAAATGGCCAGTCGGTCGGGTTCTCGAATTGCATCCCGGCGGAGACGGTCAAGTGCGTGTAGCGACGGTACGAACGGCTACCGGTGTTTACAAGCGGCCAGTTGTAAAACTGTGCCTCTTGCCGAATTAAAACTAATTTTCATTTTTCTACCTATTACCGGGTATTACAATAGGTTTTTCTTTATTTATTTTTTTTTTTTTTTTGAATTTTTGTTTGTTTGTTTTGCCTTTTTCGGGTTTTCGTTATCTCTAAATAAACTTACGCTACTTTTCTGTTTTTCATTCATTTATATTTATCGGTCGATCATTTTTTCTTATATCTATATCTGTCCGGTTGATATTCTAAAATTGTGTGTTTTGGAGGGCAGTTATGTTAGCTCCCGCTAAATTTCGCGGTTGTTTTTACTTTTTAAAACCACACAATTGGATGACGGACAGAGTGCATTTTCGCGCATTTTGACATGCGCACCAAGAATCAGGGAGATCCTTTTCTACCGCCTCGAGAAAATGGCGTGTTAATTTACTTTCTCCAACTATTACAAATTTCTACACTTGAAAGTGCTCGATTTTGGTGTACTGAAGCATAGAGCTAGAAACTTCAGCCCTTCAGCTACGTGGTGCCATCATTAGATAAAGACAGGGGCCCCTGGAACGTGGAGAAATTGGCTGCAAACTGGTAAGTGCTTTGTTTCTGATTTCCGTTGTGTGGTAACAGCAATTAACCTATGGACCTTAATTATTTCGTGATTTCGTAACAATATATTTATGTTTGTTCGCGCTTCATTTAATATAATATATACAGTCCACTGCAGTTATCGTTTTTCTATCTGCGGGCAGACAATCACACCCAAAAATCTAATCTGAAGAAACAGCTTATGTCAAAATTTGAGGTGAAAGATAAGGGAGCTGTGAACCCCATTTTGGGACTAACCCTTATATGCACCGTAGGCACTTAAACGCGATTATGGGTTTAATCGCGATTAAGTCCTTGTTTGTCACATACAAAACAACAAAGAGGGAGAATGGATTAGCTAAGCGTTGTTACGGTGCATCTGAGGGTTAGAATCGGACGAGAAAACAATGGCATTTATGTTGATCAAAAAAAGATACATAGAGACCATTTTGGAAAAATTCAACATGTCAAATTGTAAACCAGTCAAGACGCCGATGGAACAAAATAAGAAATTTGAGAAATAATTTCAAACCCAATCCAAAATGTCCTTACCAAAACATAGTCGGTTCCCTAATGTACCTAGCAGTTTGTATCAGGCCAAACATTGCTTACGCAACAAGTTTTCTAAGCCAGTTCAACACTTGCTAAAATTCAAAACATTTTGCAGCAGCAAAAAGGCTTTTAAGGTACCTAAAAGGGACTAGTGATTACTGCCTATGCTTCTCCAAAGATCAAAAAGATTTAGAAGGCTTCGTGGATGTCGATTGGGGAAGGGACATAGTAGAGAGAAAATCTTATACAGGCTACGTTTTTAAGATGAGTAGAGCTGCAGTTTCTTAGGAAAGTAAGAAAAAAGAACTATAATATTTTTAAGTGCAGAAGCTGAGTACATGGGTTAAGTATGGAAAATATGAGGACCGAAGTTTGACAATGGATTTTAGCTGAGAATAAGTCACAGATTACCGATGTTGCCCAGCCAGTTTATGGTCCAATGTTTTTCCCCTCCTCTTATAAAATTTCCTTTTCAACGCTGTATAACAATTTAAGATTGGTCTCCAAGTTAAAACATCACAGACGTCCGTAAATTAAATTAATTTTTACAAATCACCAAACACACAAATTAATATTGTAACAGGTTTTTTCAAATTTTTTCAGAAACTAAGCTCAATTTACAAAAATGTCTTCTAAACTTTATTCTAGAAAATATAATTCCCTTTTTAACAGTGTGTAATTCAGTGAGGTTTGATAAATGACAAAATCTCTAGCGACGTCCATAAATAGGAATCATATTTTTTTTTTATTTGTCAAACACACTGTGTTTTTTTTATTACAATCTAGTCAGTAAGACTAATTAGCAATTTTGTTTTAACTTAATTTACTAGAAAAGTCAGATTTAAACTTAGGGTTTACTCAACAGTTCTCCCCGCTTTGTTTAGTCTGTAACTCACAATTGTGTTGTGTTTATAGCATTATTTTGTTTTATGTGTAATTCACTTAGTTTACTAGCTCAAACGGCTTCATTCTTTTTAGTCTTCGAACTAGCATAGTATTGTCTAGAAGCTGAATTGCTTCCACATTCACATGCCGATGGAGTCTATCTTCATGGCTTTTTGCGTACTTTTTTATAGTCTCTGCTACAGTTTCGATTTTTAGATCTCAATGAAGGTCACTATTTCGAACGTACCAAGGTGCATTCACAATGTTTCTTAATACTTTATTTTGAAATCTCTGTACAACTAAAATGTTATTCTCTTTAGCACAACCCCATAGTTGAATACCATATGTCCATACTGGTTTCAGTATTTGTCTATAAAGCAGTAACTTATTATGAATTGTTAAATTGGACTTCCTTCCAATTAGCCAGTTCATTTTTCTATACCTTATCTCAAGTTCTTCTTTTTTTTTCTTAACATGTGCTTTCCAGCGCAATTTGGCATCAAGTGTCATACCAAGATATTTTGCCTGATTCGAATATGGTACTGGAATGTTGTTAATTGTTATTTGTATGTGATTTATATTTTTGTTTGTAAAATCAACATGAATTGATTTGGTTTCATTTAATTTTATTCGCCACTTTGTGGTCCAACTGTGAACTTGGGTGACTGCATCCTGAAGTTTTTCTATGCATTTTTCAATAGATTTTTCTACCGTAAATAAACCAGTATCATCGGCAAATGTTGCTAAGTGACAATTTTCTGGCTTTGGGATATCACAAGTGAATAATAAGTATAGATAAGGGCCTAGTACGCTACCCTGGGGCACGCCTGCTTGAATTTCTCTTAAATTTGAGTATGAATCTTCCTGTTTTACTCTAAAATGTCTATCAGATATGTATGATTCCAAAATATCCGAATATTGTTTTGGCAGAAACCGTTTTAGTTTAAAATTAAGGCCTTCATGCCACACTTTGTCATATGCTTGTGCTACATCTAGAAAAACTGCAGAACAAACTTTTCCCTCTTCTAGTGCTTTTTCTATTATATTAGTAATTCTGTGTACTTGATCTATCGTGGAATACTTGTCTCGAAAACCAAATTGATGAGATGGAATAATTTCTTGTCTTTCTATGATGGGTTTTATTCTTTTAAGCAATAATTTTTCATAGAGCTTGGATATAATTGGCAGCAAAGATATTGGCCTGTAAGATGACACGTCATGGAGTGGTTTTCCCGGTTTTGGAATCATGATAACTTCTGCAACTTTCCACAGTTTAGGTACATACCTAAGCCTAAAAGACGCATTAATTAGGTTGCATAGTTTTACGATAGCTTTTCTGGGGAGTTGTTTTATGACTACCCCGTTAATAAGATCATACCCTGGGGCTTTTTTCGAATTAATATTTTTGATTTCTGTTAATATTTATTTTGGTGATGTAAGCTTAATATGGTCCTCGATTTGATGGGGTTCATTTAAATGAAAGTGTTCATCTGGTGCTTCGTGGGGCTGAAATGTTTTTTCTAAATGACTTGCAAAAATATCTGCTTTTTCTTCGTTACTCCTTGCCCACTGGTTGTTAGATTTTCGTATGGGTGGAATTTGGATAATTGGTTTTTTAAAATCTTTGGTTGCTTTCCAAAGGGAATAGTCGGTATTTTTATCATCTGTAAGTTCATTAAGAAAATGGTTAATAGATTAATTTTTTATTACTAGAATTTCTCGCCTAATGCGCTGCGTCATGTTGTTGAGATTTGTTTTGTCCCGAGGATCACGGCTTTGCTGCCACTTTCTTCTTAGTTTCCTTTTTTCCAATATAAGGTCTCTAATTTCCTTTGGATAGTTTTTTCCCTTAAAAATTCTCTTTGGTTTTGAACTGTTTTCCCAAGCTGCTTGTTGAATATTTGTAACAAAATATTCAACTTCTTTATCGATTTGTTCTGGCGTTTGCAATGGTACTGATAGGTTTATTTTTTCTGACAGACTTTGTTTAAAACTAATCCAGTCAGTCAGTTTATTAACTAGTGAGATATTTGCTTCTTTCTTTATTATGTTTTTACTAAGAGTTAGAATAATAGATGAATGATCTGAGTGTAAATCAAAACTTTCTTCTATATCTACAAAACTTAAAGATATATTTTTTACTATAAAAAGGAATCATATAAAAAAATAAAATAAATAAAATTATTTTTGTCACATGCATCACCCGATTTTCGTAAAAACCAAGCTCTTTATTAAAGATGTGCTCCATAGCTGATTGTATAAAATAAAATTTTCTTTTAAACGATGTATAACAAGATGCGCTTTAATTTTTTAAACTTCATGGCTGTCCGTAAAAAATACATTTTTAAAAATCACTAAATAAATCACTACACTATAGCTGCAATCTGCGTTAATAGTCTTCAAATCTCCCGAAAGGGGGGTTCGGTTTCCCAAAAAAAAAGATGAAATCCCCCCAAAACAAGATTCTAGGTACGGCCCCAGCAGAAAAAGTAATCCCTTCTACTCATACTACTCCTATCCTCCACACCCTGCGCCAGTTTTATGTGGCTGAGGAGGAGAAGTATTGCCTACTGTCGCCACTAATTCAAATTTTGAAGATAATAAAAATATAGAACCACAATTATTTGGTTTGTTAATTTTTGAAAACTGATTTAATTTAAGGACGTATTAAAGTTTTAAAAATAAAATTTTTCTAACCTTGTTTAAAAGAACATTTTATTTTCTACAATAACGTATGATATTGAGCTTGGTTTTTACAAAATGTTTATTTTTTTGATTTTTCTACATTACCTCAATACCGGGTGCCGCTGCGCGCTGGAGGGGTTTTCGTTAGTCGTACCTCACTGTTTTATATATTATTAAAAAGAAAATTTCATTGTCTAAATTAAAGATAATAACATATTTTCCCCTAAGAAGCTTAGTTTTAGAGAGAATTTGAAAAAAAACTTAAAATTTTAAGTTTTGGATCATTGGGATGTTTTCAAGGCTTTTTGCAGCTAAAATATAAAATCTTATATATTAGATTTTACACATTTTTAAAGCATTTATGTGTCATCGTAGCTTTAGGGCTTTAACTTAGTTAAATTATAAAAAATTCGAACACTACTAAGAGGAGGGGGGATAATAAAAAATTGTTAATATATGACCTATTCTTAGCTGGAATCCATTGTCAAACTGCGGTCCTCATATTTTGCATACTTAACTACCTCCAGCGCCTGCACTAGTCTAGTAGCTAAAAAATAATTGCCTTAACTAGACAGCATAGCTCATAGAACATATATGACAAATTTTATTAAAATCGGTTAAGTAGTTTCTGAAATTAGCAGTAACAAAAAATGTTCATCTAACTTACCATATTTTTTGTTTCTAACATTGCACTGTCACTAATACTCGCACACAAAGTGAAGAAACCATAAAAATATTCGATCTGACAGCATTGACGCGCTTGCGCAGTAAGTTGATGTATTTCCTGTATTTCCCAAGTATTTCCTGGTATTTCCCGGTATTTCCCGGTATTTCCCGGTATTTCCTAGTATTTCCTAGTATTTCCTTGTACTTCCTGGTATTTCCTAATATTTCCCAGTACTTCCCAAGTATTTCCCCTAGCGTATACACCAAAAGGAAATACCGAGCCACCCCTCGATTTTGAGAGTGTTACGAAAAATTATTGAAGAAAAATAGGAGGGCATAGTTTTTGTTCCTTTCTGGGTCTCGCAGCCATGGTCTCCAATTTTTAAATCATTATTGATGGTGGATCCCATTATTTTTACTCCTAATAAGAACTTACTTTTATTTAGTGGAGTACTCCACCTTTTGTGGAGAGACCTTACCCTGATAGCAGGGAGACTATCAGGAAGGCTTTATTGCGCAGAAAAGTGTCAGCAGACTTATTAGACCATTGTTTGGGATTAATTACCGCTTGATGGAATTTTTCGCATGGAAAATAAATACCTAGGATCCATTTATGTGTTACAATATATAACAAATTTAGATAATATATGTAGCAAAGGTTGCTGTTTTATTAGCCCTAGCAAGTAGGCAACGCATTCAGAAAATCTTTTTAACATTAAAAATATAGTAATAGAAATTAAAATATCGAATAGAATAAAGACTTCTAGTAGATCCTAATGTTTGTGTGACTAGAGCACAAATTAGATATTTCGAATACACAAAGAATCTAAGAGAATAATGTGATTGATTTTTCATAACATATAAAAAACCGTATCATCGTGCTTTAAGTCTAAGCATAGGTAAATAGATAAAATCCATTTTAATTAAAAGTTGTTTGTATATGTGCCAGTTCAAACCAAAGAGTAATGATCTCATATTGGTAAGCATGTATATATTCGTATGTATGTTTATATTATGTTTCTATGTATGTATGTGATATATGTATATATATATTTCGGATTATTAATATGAAGATTTGTTTTATGTTATTTCCACAATATAAGTATACCTTAATCAATTTTACTTCACATTTTATTCTTGTTTTTTAACGTATTATTTACGAATATATGAGAACCAAATGGCGATGTTATTTATGTTTTGTCTAGGGGATTTTTTGTGGATTCTCTATGACCTAGAGTGGTCATGGATTTTCTTCATATTTTATCTTCTTTTCTAACGTCTTATGGACGTGAAGATATACGAGAACCAAGGTTTGATGTTATATGTGTTTTGCCTAGAGTGGTAAACCAAAAAACATTGCCTTGTTTTTGCCTAGAGTGGCAGACCAGATCTGTATAGATTTTTGGTGGGTTCTCTATGACCTAGAGTGGTCAAAATTTTTGGCCTAGAGTGGCTATTATTTGAATTAGAGTAGTCAATTAAATTTAACTTTGTTTTATCTTATTTTCTAACGTCTTAGGGACGCGAAGATATACGAGAACCAAGGTTTGATATTATATGTGTTTTGCCTAGAGTGGTAAACCAAATAACATTGTCTTGTTTTTGCGTAGAGTGGCACACCAGATCTGTATAGATTTTTAGTATGTTCTCTATGACCTAGAGTGGTTATAGTTTTCCTTCATATTTTATCTTCTTTTCTAACGTCTTATGGACGTAAAGATATACGAGAACCAAGGCTTGATGTTAAATATATTTTGCCTAGAGTGGTAAACCAAATAACATTGCCTTGTTTTTGCCTAGAGTGGCAGACCAGATCTGCATAGATTTTTGGTGGATTCTCTATGACCTAGAATGGTCAACATTTTTGGCCTAGAGTGGCTATTGTTTGACTTTGAGTAGTCAATTAAATTTAACTTTGTTTTATCTTCTTTTCTAAGGTCTTATGGACGTGAAGATATACTGTGAGTGATAAACTAAATAACATTACCTTGTTTTTGCCTAGAGTGGCAGACCAGATCTGTATAGATCTTTGGTGAGTTCTCTATGACCTAGAGTATTCAAAATTTTTTGGCCTTGATTGGCTATTACTAGTAGTCAATTAAATTTAACTTAATCAACAAATGACGAAATATTTTCCCAACCAATACATGTCAAAATTGCTTCGCCTTGGGCAAAGACATTAAAAACCAGATTAATCGATGGATTAAAAAAGGATTTACTTAAAAAATATCCCCCTTCCGAGAATTTTCATCAAGTTATACCGTTAATTCGTAAAACCTAAGCTTAAGCTAGGGGTAAAAATAGCCATACCTGAAAACACTAGAAGGGATGAGATATTATCCCTATTAGAAGAGTAGTTTGGTTCAGTTATTTCTGCACTTGAAAAATGAAGGGAGGAATGGAACAAATATATTGAAATGACATCAGTCGCTTGCTTTCTGATATTTTTTATCCTGAATCTGTGTCTAGACGAGAGTTATTGGCACTAATATTAAATAAAGATCTTAAAAAAACTTTCAGAAGTACACAGATCACAGATGCATCAACATTTGCCGTTGCTGGGTCAAAAAATTCAAGCTTTGCTAGGTTATATACTAGGCCAGTAGGCGATACTCAAGAATTTTTCGTCGAAGTAAACAAAGTCCCACCCAAACCAGATTTTTATCCCATTATCTTGCAACAATAACTTTAAAATAACTAAGGTTTATAGCATTGATGACAGAGCCACCTAGAGTATACTATAGGGGGAGTACGTTTTTTAGCTGTGAAATTTGTGATCAGGTAGTACAATACGAGGGTACTACAAAGAACTTTGTTTACTTCGACGAGGCCCAGACATAATCAAGAATCGAACTTCTCTTTGAGTTCAGTTCAGAGTTCGTTTGATCTTGATAATTATCCTCTATCCGACGATATATAAAACTCTTGGTTTTCTTAGTTCATTTTCGACTTCCAATGTAATGAAATTTCTACTTTCTTAAAAATCATAGCAGCAAACTGGATTTTATAAAAAGTAGCAACTTTTTTGCGGTATTGCCGGCAAGTTTTAAGATATGGCAGATGTTAGTTAGTTAGTTATCAAATTTCCTTAGTAATTCTTAAAAAATATAAAGAAAATTAACTGATTTATTTGTATTATTTAAAGAAATAACAAATTATTCTGGTTTACACACATTTATTATTATTTAAGTCAAATTATGTAAAAAGAAATATAATAATTGGGAAACGCGAAAGATTGTTAAATGAGTTAGTTAAGATTAGAGACCCTGTATTCATGACATATTTTTACATAAGAGAGACGCTACAAACCCATCAGTCATAAAATTAACATTTTTTGGTTATGTTATTTTCTTGCCAAGTTCATTGACGTTTTACTAGAATAATTTCAATAAGGCACTGACTATGACGTAGCACGGCACCCCGACACAAATTAGGATTCTCGAACGTATCACCATCTAATCTAATCGTGTCCTTGACTAATCTTACACATTATTATCTGATTATTTACCATCTCTTTTTAAATTACTGTATTAGTAAGGGCGCCTAATACTCTTAAACAATCATGATATCAATAAACAAACAGTGGTCTGCTCGTTTTATTTACTAAACTGACAAATTGTCATCCAGCTACTTACTCTCCCTTTTTAACTCAAATTAGTGGGACGGGCGCACCCAATCTAAAACAGTCTTGGGATTAGTTTGCAATTAGAAGTATTTATAAGATGTCATCGACGTTCTTCCATCAGCACACAGTAGGCTCGCGGACCTGATTTTTCGCCAAAAAGGGTTAAATTAAATACATACTGAAACTTTTGAACATCTTTACTAAAAAAGAGTAGATAGTACAGTAGGCCTTGAAAAAACTATTATTTGATTTTCACAAGTGTCATCTTTCCTTTCAACGGAACGCGTTGAAGTACCATATTTGCATGGCGATTTGATCCAGATTTAAAGCCATTTTGCGACAATATTTATAAAAAAAAAGATAAAAAAACTTTTAAGGTAAACGGTTTTATTTTCAATCATTAGCAGTTTACCAAACCTGACTTTAAATAAACTAATATAAAACGTGGATGCTTTAAAAATATTTATTTTGTTGGACTTATTTTTCTACAAAATCATTCTTAATTAATTATGCAGTCGTTAAACTTGCAGGTTCTTATTCGCTACAATGTCAGGGTGACGTTCGTATTATTTTCTAGTTTTTGGTACAGCCAAAGAATAATATTGTTTAACTCTTTTTAATATTTTAAATTTTTAGTTTGGTTTTTAGATTTATTATTATGAAAACTTTTGATCCTGTCCAATGCAGCTTTGTTACGCATTACACGATGAGCTCAATTTAACCTTAAACAACCCCAAGTACGAAGTTTGACACAAATTGGTTTATAAATAGAATAGTCTATTGGATAAGGATTTTGGGTCCGCCGTGCTAGTTTTGTTTGTTTGAGTAAAAAATTATAATAAGCGACGTTAAACAACGTAAAGTTCCAAATTTAACACATATCGGTTCATAAATGTGCTCCATTTCGGATCGGCCATGATATTTTTTTTTAGGTTTGAGTCAGAAATCTTAATTATCAGCTTAATACACTCCAAAGTTCCAATTTTGATACCTATCGGTTCATAAATAGAAACCTCTGCCCTTTTGGATCTGCCATGTAATTTTTTTAAAGTTTGAGTTATAATTATAATCAGCAACTTTAGACACGCCAAAGTTCTGAATTTGATACCTCTTGGTAAATAAGTTTTTTTTTTAATTTAAGGTAAAAATAATATATTAACGCTTCAAAGTTTTCAATTTCATACTTATTGGTTAATAAATAGAAAACTTCGCCATATTGGATCCGCATTTTGATTGATAATTACTTTTTTCTCATTTTAAAACAAAATATTGTTACAAAACCTATTTTTCTAATTTTGGTCAAAAATTAGGTCCGGAAGCTCATTGTGTAGCTCTATGAGTTGGACAGCAATAAAAAAAATAGCTGTGCTGCGCAGTATTATCAGCGGTGAGTGACATCAATCATCATGCAATATATAAACAAACGTTTGTTCGCACCCCCTGTATAGGTTTTATTAAAAATCGTTTATTTTTATTTTCCCACGCTTATAAATTAACAGGACAGAAGGTGCGTCTCTCTCTAAACATCGCTAGAGTATAGAGGACCGATATTTTCCTCCTTTGATTTTGACTTAAATAAATTTGACTTTGAAGAGTTTGTTGTTTGTTATTTAAAACATGTCATACATACAGGGTCTCTAGTTAAGGTTAGTTCAGTTTAATCTGAACATTACTATAACCCCTGCAAAATCATCATGATTTGACAGTGTCACATGTTTCAAACTCACCCCCAATGAAGAAACTTCAAAAACTATTTGACTGGTTTTGTATATCGGGAGTGATGCTTTTGTTTTTCATACAGGTCCGTCTTTTAATAAAGAAGTTTTATTTATACCTTTGTTCCATATCTGGCAATAACGATTTTAACTACTTCCTTATAATCTAAAAACTTGAAATTTGGTAGGGTTATGGCATTCTGATGATAATACAATACATGTTTTTTATTATAAAAATACAAATTGACCTTTTTATTTATAAACAGATTTGCCTTAATTCTTAAACATCGCTGTGCTTAAGGTCACTTAATACAATTTTTTACTTCAACTTAAAAGAATCAAAATGACGAATATAAAATCGCAGACTTTTGATATGTATGAAATTTTGAACGATAATGTGTATAAAATTCCAAAATTACGGTCTTTTATATTTATAAACCCATTTGCCCCAAATTTGTTATATAATTTTTACTTAGAAGTTAGAGTTGCAGAATTTTGCATGTATAAATCGATATTAACCAAATTCAAAAATTTCAAGTGTTTAAGATTGCTAATAATGATTTTCAGAAATCAACATGGCGGATCTTAAATGACGAACTTTCTTATTTATAAACCGATTTGCCCTAAGCCTTATACTTCGCGGTGCTTAAGTTCACTTGATAGGTACAATTTAATACTCAATCCTGACAAAAAATCAAAATCGTGGTTTCAAAATGGTAGACTTTCCCATTTATGAACCAATCTGTATGGGATTCGGAATTTTGGGGTGTTTAAAGTCGCTGATTTATAATTTTGCCTCAAACTAAAAATGACGTTTTAAAATGTTGGACTGTCAAATTAATAATCGGATTTCTCTCAAATTTGGTAGTTAAGGTTTTTTAGGGTTTCATTAAAAACTAGACTAAAACAAGAGCACACACCTAACTTTGAACAGATAAAACCGTAGGGCGCATAGAAAGGACTGTTTATTAAATAAAAATGATTTTAAATGTGAAACTCGCTAACCCCCAAAAACTCGCTACTCCAAAACACGTACAGTGATTTAGATTTACGATTCCTAGTGATTCCCGGTTATTTTCAAGTGCTTCCCATTGATTTTGTGGTGAATCACAGCGATTTCCTTGCGATTCCGAAAACGTACAATCATTACAACCCTTTAATGGTTTTAAGGCATACCAAAATAAATATTTCAAATGCTCTTCACATTTTGATTTCAGTCGGTTCAAAGACAGGTTTTTATCCGTATTATTTTCTAGCCTGTGGTAGAATTTTTCGCAATTTTTTTTATTAAAACAGTTTTATAGGAAGCATGAATAGACAAAACGCATTCTTAAAAATGTCCCAGTCAAAGGACCCAATAAATTGTTTATTTAAAAAAAAATTAATTAACTAAGATTGTGTTTTGTTTTTATTAATAGTACTTGAAAGCCTGCCGAAAATCCCCATCGGCGTGTTTTTACGTATTTTCTCCTCTCCGCCAAGAGCGCACCCAGATTAGCACAAAATGCCACATTATCGGATCTTGCCCCCCCCCCCAAGACAAATTTCTGGGTGCGCTAGTGCTGAGGCTCTAGCGAATTGCATCCAGTTAAAGTCCCCACCGGTCTCCCCTGTATAGCATGAACCGGGTGGGTAAAAAAAACCGGACAATTTGTTTTCATTATAACTTTTGAACTATAAAATTTTTATGGGACAAACTGCACTTGGCAGATAATTAATCAGAGTTTTGATTAAATATATTTTTGTAATGTACCCTTCAAAGATGCTCGTTTATTCTTATGTTCCGAACTTGTTTTAAATATTTTTTTAAATAAGTAAAAAAGCTGCATTCTTGCCACGCCCAACAAGCTACCAAACAGCAAAATCAGTTCAGTGGTTCCAAAAGAAAATATTTTTGTTTCAAGCATTGTTTTGCATATTATACGATTGCCTTGCCAATCATGTCTGCTTTTATTTCCTCATAAATTCAATACTACTGTACCGATTTTAACAAAATAAAAAATATCCTTAGAATTGATTGCTTCAATCATCAAATTTTATCGCCTTAAGATGGCGGACAGAATCATAAGTGATTCTTCAAAATGGCATGTTTACTCTTATTTTGCAAAAATATTTTAGTTTTTTTTAATTTATAGAAAATACCTACTTTTCCCCCACACAACAAGGTACAAATTAAAAAAATCCACCACACGGTTCTTAAAAAAATCTATTTTTGTTTCAACCATTATTTTACAGATTATACGATTGCATTGCCAATCCTGTTTGCATTAATTTCCTTCTAAATTTGTTATTACTAAACCGATTTTAGTGAAATAAAAAAATCTTGGTAAAAATTGATTTTTGAAGATTCAAATTAAAATTTACCACTATCTTAGAATTTAAAATGTCGGACAGAATCCTACTTGATTCTTCAAAATGGCGTGTTTACTCTTATTTTCCAAAAATGTTTTAGTTTTTTTTAATTTATAGAAGAGGACTACTTTTCTCCCACTTAACAAGGTACAAAGTAATAAAATCGTTAAATTGGTTCTAAAAATAGGATTTTGTTTTTACCATTGTTTTTGCATTGCCAATCCTGCCGACATTAATTTCTTTATAAATTCATTATTACTGAACCGATTTTAGCGAAATAGAAAACATCATGGTGTAAATATCAATGCAGTGTTTTTTGTTTCACTACAATCGATTTAGTAAAAATGAATTTATAAAGAAATGAATGCAGACAGAATCGGCAATGTAATCGTGTAATTTGTCAAACAATGGTTAAAATAAAATCAGATTTTCTGGGAACCGCTACACCGATTTTATTAATTTGTACTCCCTTATGCAGGAGAAAAGTAGTGTTTTTCTATAAGTTAAAAAAAACTAAAATATTTTTAGAAAGTAAGAATAAACGTGCCTCTTTGAAGAATCAAGTATGATTTTGTCCGCCATCTTCAATTTTAAGATGACGATAAATTCTAATCAGAATGTTTTTTATTTTATTAAAATCGGTTCAGTAGTAATGGATTTATAAGGAAATAAATGCAGACATGATTGGCAATAAAATATTCAAAACAAAAGGTTAAAACAAAAATTTTTTTTTGCCCCACTAAACCGATTTTGTTTATTCGTACCTTGTTGCTGGTGGCAGAAGTGCAGCTTTTTTACTAATTTGAAAAACTGATTCAAACATGTTTGCAACACAAGAATAAACGAGCATCTATGAAGGGTACAATTTAAATTCGTCCACCATCTTGGATTTTTACAAGGAGGACAAAAAAATATATTAAGTCAAAACTCTGATTAATTTTCTGCCATGTGCAGTTTGTTCCATTAAAATCGATGGTATAGTTCAAAAGTTATAATGGAAAAAAATTGTCCGGTTTTTTTTGGCCCACCCGGTATATCCCAAGGAAAAGTAACTATATGTGATCTTTTGGGGATCTTGGAAAGGGTAAGACATATAGTTTTAATTAAATGGGAAGAATGAAGCATTATTTTGAGCTCAACTAGATGCCGTCTAGAAATTTTAAATATCTACAGGATATCCAAAATATTGAGCAAAATCTAAAAATTACTCTCATCATTACATATTTATTGGTTAAAACTTTGGAAATCCATGTAGATTAAAAGAAAACAAACCCTGAGTATTAATTTCGATGTAGCATCTGCTTAGGCTGAGAGAGAGACATACTATCATTGTTTTTTATATTCATTGAAGGAGCTCCTAACAAAAGTAAAGAATAAGATTCGCCTTCATATGCTAGGTTAGTGGTGGGCGATGTTTATCGATGTTTTTGAAACATCGATGTTAGAGTGGTCGTTCTTCGCTGTTTTGCCATCGATGGTAGAGATTAAAAACATCGATATTATCATCGATGCTTATCTATCGATGTTGTCGATTAAATATTTTTTATGCAGCCCATCACATCCCATACGTTATAAGTAGAGAAAGATATATTTAATCGGGACCTATTGCAATAGTGCCAGGCACAAATTGTGCCGAGCACTATATTGACAGTTTCGCATTACAAACTGACAGTGGGTCTTTCAAAATTGACATACCAAAGTCGAATTTATAAATCCCGTCGTTTATTTTTCATTAATAGTGGCGTCACTATTAAATCCGGCTCGTATAATACCCAAAGGCCTAATTTTGAAAGGACACAGCTGTTCTTATAATGAGAAACTGTCAATATAGTGCACGGAACAATTTGTGCAATAGGTCCCTAATGCTTGCTGGAGTTGCAGCAAATAACGCGTAATAAATGCGCCCAGCCGTTTATGCTTCATTATGGTATGACGTTATATTTTATTAGTAGCATAAGTTAAATATTAAAATAGATTTTGTTACAAGTAATAAATATTTGTACTTTTTTATAATTTTTTAACGTTTACTCGAGCGTTTGTTACAGCCTAAAGCAGACGATTACCCATTTTTCAAATAATAAACATTGATGTTCGATGTTGACAAAACATCGATTTGTTTGCACCGATGATGTTTTACGAACATCAATAATAGTGTCGATGTTTACATTGAACTTTCGATGTCCCACCAATATGCTAGGCATGCAATAGAATATTAAAAAAAACCATGTAAGGACCTGTGTTCAGTTTTGCCATACGATTATTCCATAAAAACAACATTACCAAACTGCCATATAACAAATTTTAGTTGACAGCTAAGTAAGTCTTAAGATGATGTCAAGTGTACATAAAAATTCTTGAAACGAGTATACTCTTAAATTAGAACTGGGCGAGCAACAAAACTCAATTTTTCTTTTATCTCGATAGCACTATCCAGGGACATATGGCTGATCCCCCTGGGTTTATCAAAACTAGTTTTTACAATATTTCTCGAAAAAGGCCACACGAACAAAATTAAACCTTTCGCAACTAATTAGTTGTAGTTATACTCTATTTAGCGACATATAAAACCCTTAAGCTTCTTAGTTCAGTTTGGAGTTATAGTCCCTCTGATTTTACCAAATTTAAACTTTTTCAAAAGTAAGGCAGTAGCAAAATGGATTTTGCCTAATAAATTAGAACTAGGCGTGCAAAATAATTCAGTTGTTGTTTCTAAGGACACTCATCGTAAAGGCAAGCCATATAGGAAGCGAAGCTAACGTCAGGATTTTTATTTTTTGGATATTATTTTTGACATGTTTTCCTCGGTTTTGCATTGGCATACAGTGTGACGAAATTGAAAAAAATGGACATCAATTATTTTAAATTAGCAAATGTTTGTATTGATATAATAATCATGATAATTAATAAAATTGAGCGAAAATATTTGTTTTATAGTATATTTTTAATTTATTTTTACACAGATTGTGGTATAATTTTATTTGGAAACAAAAAAAAAATTCAGATTTAAGGCCTACTAAAAATAAAACAGCTGTTCTTTACCTAGTCCTAAAAAATACTTATCCCCTACTTCCCTATTTATATCATCTAATAATTCCTGCGCTTCTGGATATAGTGAAACATTTTAGCTCACACTACTACTATACTATAGTAGTGTAAGCTATGGTGATCCTAATTTTTTCGAGAAAAAAAGTTGCTTCAATTTCAATTTTAATTATATATCTTTGCATTTCAGATGATTCTAAAACTTTTTTGTCGCGTTGTCTGTCTGTCTGTCTGTCTATATGTCTGTCTGTAACGACCACCGCGCATAACTCAAAAACCGCTTGACCGATTTGAATGAAATTTGGTACTTTAGCTAGGTCTTGGGTCGAGATGGTCCCATTTTAAAATGAACAAAATCCACCAAACACAAGTCAAGTAAAAGGGTGGGGGTAGATTTTAAAAATTGGAGTTTAAGTGAAAATATGGTGTGTGATATTTATTTATTATTTATTTATTTTTATTTATTTATTTCAACAGTATCTACAGCAAAAAGGCAATCACAGATACTTTCTTACATTAAAAAAAAGGTTTTATACAATACGTCACTTACACTACACATGATAAATAACAAACAAATCAAATTACATAATTGCTTATTGGTTAACTGCTGCGCACTTTTAGATCTATAATTTTTTTAAATTTCTTATAGCTAACATTGTCAATATCAACATCTGAAGGATACTTGTTAAATAAGTTGCATAAATTGTAGATAGGAGAGCTTTTAAATAGATTTGTTCGTGAATAAGCTAAATAAAACATATTTTTCGACCTTGAATTGATTCGATTGATGGCAAAAGGAAGTTGTTCAACTATATTAGGACAGTCAACATCCCCTCCGAGAATTCTATACATTGTTGTTAGAAAAGTTTTAGTTCTTCTTTGGTTTAGTGATAATCTATCAAATATTTTTAATAAGATCTTGTTGTCACAACCTCTTTGTGGATAAATCCCAAACTTTCTAAAGTGCATGACTTTTAAAAATTTTCGTTGAAGTTCCTCAATCATACCAATCCAAATGTCATATTGGGGGGACCAGATAGCACTTTCATAGTCCAATAACGGCAATACGAGGCTGTCAAATAAGTATATGCTTACGTCAATGTTAAATCTTTTAGTATTTTTACAAATAAACCCAGCAACTTTCTGGGCACTCCTAATTTTAGAAATAGTATGTGATGAGAAAGAAAGATTAGCATCGAAGGTTACACCTAGGTCTTTTTGTTCAGATACACGCTCTAGGTTCTCATTATTTATTGTTTACTCAAATTCAATTAAGTCTTTGTTACGACTAAAAGACAAACAAAAGCATTTACCCAATTTTAAGTTAAAACCGTTTTCCTCGCAATATAGAGCTGTGTCCTGAAATTCACTTTCAAGTGTTTCACAATCCTCCAATGAGAAAACTTCAACAAATAATTTAAAATCATCTTCAAATGCCAATGGTTCCACATTTTTTACCTTAGAAATAATTTTGTTGAAGGCAATAATAAAAAGAAGTGGTCCGAGATTTGACTCTTGGAACACACCAGAAGAACTTAAATAAATAGTAGACCTGCTACCTTTTAATTCCACGAACTGATATCTTTTATTTGTGCTAGTTCCCAAATACGATTGTATTAAATTAGTTAGTTATGGAGAAACATCCATTCCAGTTAGTCTATCCAAAATAGTGCTGTGACTTACTTTATCAAAAGCCTTTTCCAAATCCGTATAAATAACATCAACTTGACTCTTTTTTGTTTAAAGTCTCATGTACGTATTGAGAGAAAATTGTTAGATTTGTAAAGGTAGATC
Source organism: Aspidapion aeneum (assembly GCA_963576565.1). Taxonomy (NCBI): domain Eukaryota; kingdom Metazoa; phylum Arthropoda; class Insecta; order Coleoptera; family Brentidae; genus Aspidapion; species Aspidapion aeneum. The sequence continues at coordinate 23,999,926 of OY755046.1, forward strand.
TTTTGGGAAAGAAGCCATGCTGTCTGGAAGATATTTTATTTGACACTTCTGCAAAAAGTCTGTCAAATATTATGATTTCAAAAATATTTGAGATTGCATATACTATTGTTAGAGGCCGATAGTTCTCAATTTTTTGTCTAGGACCATTTTTATGGATGGGTATGACTTTGCTAAGCTTCCATTTATCTGGAAAAGTTGACGTCTTAAGCATGATATTAAATAAAACCTGCAAAGGAACAAGCAAAAACTCTTTACACCCTTTCAATATAAAAGCAGGAATACCATCATGCCCAAGAGATTTATTGAGTTTTAATTTATTAATAGCTTTTTCTATCTCTATAATGGATATATCTTTCTCACAAAAGTAGGATTTAAATTTATTTGTAGGGGTGAGAATAATATTGTCATTGTTAATAAAAACCATTGACTTCTATACCCTACGGGTAGACCCGGCATGGGCCAAAATTGCCATTATATCAAGCTTTTATCGCAATTGACCAAATACAAGTAAGAATTTAATGAGCAAAATAGGGATGAAAATAGAATTTCGGTTTGGTGAGTCCGGAAACATGCAACATCGCAAAAATATTCTATTTGCTTGTCTTGGATAAAAAAGGGCAGTGGCGGCGCAAAATAAAAATTATGAATTCCACTAGAATTTTTTTATCAACAATTTTCTGTTTGAATAATAAATAATTCATGAATACTTACTTGTGTGTGTTTACAAAATTCTCTTCAGTAAAAAAAAAAGAGTAAAAAGAATTTCTAAGCATGCTAAGTGCAGTGGATGTATTAAAATTATTGTTTTCATCTTAGAACTTTACAAATGTTGTACCTTCCAGGTAAAATATTTTCTTTCTTTGAACAAGGGTCTTCTTCAACTCTTCTTTTCTTGGGTGGACTACAAGTTATGCTCGAGTCAGATGAAATTTCGGAACTAAAAATTTCAATTTGAAATGGGACAACAGGGCGCCGGGCCAACTCGGCACCGCCAACAGGGCGCCACGCCGGGCCTAATGGGCGCCGGGCCAACTCAGCGCCGGACTATTTTTTTTTCGATAAAATGTGCAGATAAAAACAAAATAAATATGTTATTTATACAAAACTTTCAACATCTATTAAGTCGAGTGTTGAAATTTGGTAGGTCTAGTGTTCTGCGACTTGAAACACCGCCAAGTTCCATATTCGATACATATCGATGCATAAATAAGAAAGTCCGCCATTTTGGATCCGCCACTTTAATTTTTTTAAGGTTGTTTTTCATCTGCACATTTTATCAAGAAAAAATATTTTAGTCCGGCGCCCAGTTGGCTCGGCGTCAAGTTGGCCCGGCGCCCAGTTGGCCTGCTGCCCAGTTGGTGGCGCCGAGTTGGCGGCGCCCAGTTGTCCTAGACTGCAACACATTTCAGGGGTCTGGTACGTTTTACCACCTTTCTTAAAACTACGAAGTTTTTTGAAAAATGATAATTTTAGACCATTTTATAGTGATTTCTAAAAAAAAAATTGCGGACTATCGTTGATTTTGTTAAAAAAATTGAAATTGAAACATTCTTAAAACCCCATTAAAACCCATACAAATTGCTACAAAAGAAGCATTTTCTCATTTCAAACTGAAACAAAACGGTCCCTGACGTCTATCAGCTGTCAACAAAAACTTGAAATAACTAAGGTCACTGATCCAAATCGGGTCAGTTTTTTTGGTCCTTTTATGAAAATGCACAATTTTTAAAAAAGCATGAAATTCAAAACAAAATCAAGAAAATTATGATTCCTACATTTTTACAAAAAAAAATTAGTTTAATTGAACATTATATCAATTTTTATTCCTTAAAACACTAAAAATTAATAATTATTTACTTTTTTAAAATTTATCGAAGGTCTAACTGAACAAAAGCAAACTGAACCCATCCGTATCGAAATGAACCAAATCAAACCGAATCTAACGGTTCCGTTTGGTTCGGTTCGATTTGCTTAAACTGAACCGAACCTAACCGAATATAGCTAAACCTAACCTAAACAATCCTAGCGGAACCTAACCGAACATACTCAAACTGAACCAACCTAACCCAACCTAACCCAACCTAACCCAACCTAACCCAACCTAACCCAACCTAACCCAACCTAACCCAACCTAACCCAACCTAACCCAACCTAACCCAACCTAACCCAACCTAACCCAACCTAACATAACCTAACCCAACCTAACCCAACCTAACCCAACCTAACCCAACCTAACCCAACCTAACCCAACCTAACCCAACCTAACCCAACCTAACCCAACCTAACCCAACCTAACCCAACCTAACCCAACCTAACCCAACCTAACCCAACCTAACCCAACCTAACCCAACCTAACCCAACCTAACCCAACCTAACCCAACCTAACCCAACCTAACCCAACCTAACCCAACCTAACCCAACCTAACCCAACCTAACCCAACCTAACCCAACCTAACCCAACCTAACCCAACCTAACCCAACCTAACCCAACCAAACCCAACCTAACCCAACCTAACCCAACCTAACCCAACCCAACCTAACCTAACCCAACCCAGCCCAACCTAACCAAACCTAACCCAACCTAACCCAACCTAACCCAATCTAACCCAACCTAACCCAACCTAACCCAACCCAACCCAACCTAACCCAACCCAGCCCAACCTAACCAAACCTAACCCAACCTAACCCAACCTAACCAAACCTAACCTACCTATTGTTAATAAATATAGTAAAAGTTGTTAGGTTTATGTCCAGGGGGTAACCATTGTCCATAATCGTCGGAAATCGAGTTAGGATTAGTGTATGCGACCATAAACATTGAGTGGCGAGTGAGTGTTTGGTCTTTTTTAGGGAAATTTTTCAAAATCTTTTTTTGCGCACTCTGGGCACCCTAATAAACCGTAATCTGGTCACCCTAATCCATCGCAATCAAAGAAAATGGGTAATCGAAGTGTCACAAATTTTTTGTTGGTTTCTATTCTTCTTTTATATTATGTAGGACAAAATTATTAATTAAACTAAGTGACCTTATTAAGTAAGACAGCATGATAGTCAAATGACATTAGAAGGACATAAACATATGATACCGGCCTGTAGACCGGTCGCGGTGGTCATATAATAATAAATATATACTTTCGCGATGAAAGACCAAAATTTAACTTAAAATTACTGTAAAGTCCGCAAAAAACATTAAATTTATCGAAATTTATAAAAACATAGATCAGTGTGTGTAACAATTCATCAAGATGTATGAAACTCGACCGTGACATGTCAAAAGTTTGGTTCGAAAAAACAAAAACAACTGGATAAAAATCGATATGTAAGAATTTAAAAAGAAATCATTTTTAAGAAAATCAAATACTTTTTGTTAATTTTCATGCAATGCAAAAAAAAGTGCGGGGAAGTGACACTTTCTGAATCAAAATGTGTGAGGGTAAAATCGCACGGTCGCAGAAAAAACTATCTATCGTGACGCTACTGAACTTTCTCGTGTTTTAGGAAAAACTATCTGTCAAGACGACTTACCCATGAAATGTTGTTTTTTATGGATTTTTTTTCTTCTTTTGCACAAAAAACAATTTTGGACCATGTTTAAACTCAAATAGTTACTTCTAAACTTGTTTTTAAACGTTTTAAGATTTCTTTTTGTAATATTCCCGCACAAAATTCAAAAAAAATCATTTCCGTACTTAGACAACATTGTCTATCAGTTTTCCCTGTATACACGGACTAACAGGTAGAATCACTCAAAATACGGCAGGTGGATTAAAGGTAGCCAGCTGCTTTTCTGTCGCACTTATACCGTCAGTGTGAAAGAGATAAAAGTACCCTTATATTATCTAGGGTATTATTAGCATGCAAAATCACCCTATCTTTGTCCGTTTCACATGTTCAATAATGTCTATCTCTGTTTTTATTGTAAAAGAAATACCCGACCATAGGAACCAAATTGGATAGGGTCAATAAAAAATGCCTTGTCCGTCTCTAACGCCCTTTTAGGGCGTTATACAACTCAATGATAAAAACGGATTTAAAGTATGTGGCAAAGCCACCGGTAATATTATTCGTTCCCGTGTATGTTTCATTTTCAAATGTCATTTCATCTGACAAGTCACGACAGTCTTTAAAACTTTTGGGAAATGACCAGAAAAGTTTAGGGTTAAACTTTAGACTCGCTTCTATATCTATTAAGTATTTGACACGAGCGGCCTTTATTTTATTTTTAATTAATTCTCTTAGGTAACTGTATTTAGATTTTCAAAACTGAGACTTGTATTTACGCGATTTTATAAAGCAAGTATGTTTTTGTTTAAGTAGTTTAATTATTTCATAGTTAAACCAAGTTGGGTAGTTTTTACCTTTTTGAGTCGATCTAGGTACACACCTCTCAAATAAGTTGTAAATAATTTTGTAGAAAGCTTCAAGTGCCAGGTTTGCGTTAGTAAAGCTTGATAAATCATCCCAAACTTGTTGCCTAAGAAACTCACACATTTGTAAAAAATTGGCTTTTTTAAAATTAAACTTAGTTGTTGGCACTAATTTGCAGTTCCTTTGCGATGTATTTACTGACAGTATAATATCCAAACATGGATGGTTGTTATCTATTGGCACCATTTGATCGTCAGTTTGTCCAACAGATATGTTATCAAAATACCCAAAAACAAGATCAAGTAATACATTGATGTTCCTAATATTACTAAACTGATAAAGATTGTTAAAAGCCAGAAAGGACTCGTTTATATAGCCTGGAACATTAAAATCACCTATTATAATAAAGTTTGAATTCACCTTACCGATCTGAGGGCACGGCAGTGCCTCGCCAAGTTCGCGCGCCGTAACCATCTTTTCTTGAAACATTTCAGCCGATATTTGACCTACTTAAACCTCTACTTAGGAATGAGCTACGAATCTCAAACTTTGCACAGTCGTAGATCTCCATGGAGTTAACAACCTATTCAAGTTTCATGAAATTCCATAAAGTAGTAAAGTAGTTACGAATATTCAAAAAACGTCGAAATTGCCACTCACTCACTCATGTGTCATCAATATTCTACTGTACTTCCAGACATGCTACAAAGCTGAAATTTGGCAGACTTATAGAAATTATGACCAAACCCCTAGAAAAAATCAAAAAACCTCAAAATTTTAATTTACTCCCCTGCCCTATACATTTAAAGTTATGTAAAAGTAGCACCGCCCACTTCCAGAAATGCTAGAGAGTTGAGCTTTGGCAGACTGATAGGAACTATGATAAAACTATAGGAAAAAATCAAAAAACCCCAAAATTTTAATTTACTCCCCTCCCCTATACATTTAAAGTTATGTAAAAGTAGCATCGCCCACTTCCAGAAATGCTAGAGAGTTGAGCTTTGGCAGACTGATAGGAACTTTGATAAAACTATAGGAAAAAATTAAAACACCTCAAAATTCTAATTTACTTCCCTCCCTTATAAATGTAAATTTAAGTCAAAGTAACATTGCCTACTTCCAGACATGCTGGAGAGCTGAGCTTTGGAAGACCGATAGTAACTATGATAAAGTGTGTTCAAGAACTTGGCAATTACGGCTGTAAATGACTCTTAGGCACAGTGCTAAATTAAACATAAAGAAGTTTGGCTATAATAGCAAAGTTTAAAAAAACATTTCCAAACTAGTAAGAACCTTTCATTTTGGAATTTGTATTGGAGAACTTGGCTTTACTTTTATCTCAATTCTTTTTACGGAATGCCATTTTCGCGTACTTGGCTTTTTTTTACATGAAATATTTTTGTAATGATTATGTTTATTTCTATTTTTTCAAAAAAACATTCATATACGTCTATAGGGCTGTTAGGTACAATGTAAACTAAAACTAAATATAAAAATCTATTGTTGTTTAGCCTAACTTGCAAGCAAATAGCCTCTTGATCGTCGTCAAAAACCTTAATCTCTATAATATTAAAAGTATTCTTTAAAGCCAAAAATACACCCCCACCATCTTTTTTCCCTGTCAGTAAACTGTTTTTGTCTTTTCTGAACGTGATCATATCATTTGGGCAAAATTCTGATGTATAAAATTTATTATTAAGCCAGGTCTCTGTTAAGGCTATTACATCATGATTGCTATTTAAAAGGTTAATTTATAGAGTATCTAGTTTAGTTTTTAATCCACGACAGTTTTGATAAAATAAAGTAACTCCATTTGTGCTGTCATTTGTTATGGATTTTTGCCGATTATTTAATAATATTTGTGTTTGTGGAAAACAATTTCTTACTAGGGTTGAGTCATTTCGTGTAACAGATTCTCTAAAAAAGCATCCTGAGTATCAAATTGACGGTCACCAGTCTCATTAAGTTGACCCTCCCAATCTTGAGTACTGTTGCTAACGATTTCCGGAGTTAGGATCTCTATATTAAGAGAATTCTCACCCAAAACAGTACAATCACCAACGTCGACAGTACTTAAATCATTTTCAGTAAGATCAATTAAATTACTAATGCTACTATTATCTATACGCCTATCTATAAGTACCAAGTTTGAAACTGTACTCTGATTGCTGAAAGTAAGTATTGAATTTTTTATGCATTCAGAGAGCCTATATAAACCTAACCTATTCAAAAAATTTGATTTACATCCAAAATACTTGTCTGCCATGTCTAAAAATAGAATTTAAAGAAAGTAACCTTATATTTAAGTTCAATCTTGAGAGGGTATATGTAACCCTAACAATCGTTTTTTTGTGATTAATAGGTTTATGCGTTTTTGATGGGGTTGTGCAAACAAGTAAATTTGTATGAAAACAGCTGTTAGCTAAATTACAAATATTATCTCGCGTTATATTTCTACAGTTTGGACCAGTCAGAAGCACAACAAAATCATTGTCAATAAAATCAGAAATATAATCTTTTATACCACAAACAAAGTTACACAGATCGGCATCTGGTTTACATAATATTTGTATGGCGAATTCTCCATTAAATACTTTACGTAAACTCTGATGGGCATATTTCCCAAAATCATCTGTCAGCACCAAGATTTTGTGCTTTTTTAAAGCATTTGACGATTTCGGTTTATAAGATATGGCATCTGTCATTTGATAAGACTTAACTTCCTTATTTGACGGTTTGGCCAAACTCTGAATTTCATCTTTTAAACGAAAGGTACTTAAGTCTGGAGTTAAACAAAATACATTTTAGTTTTTTTTAAAGGATGGGGGTAGATTTCAAAAATTAGAGTTTAGGCCAAAACATGGCTTCTGTGGTATCAAACGAAAGGTAATTGAGTCTGGAATTGAATAAAGTATGTTTCAGTTTTTAGTTATATTAGCCCACACGTACACTATAACTAAAATACGTAGTGTAAGCTTAGGTGCCCATATATTGGCAGAGTAATTTTTCCAACTGTATTTTTGTCCAATCGATGAAAATAATGAATCTTACGAAATTGCCAAATTATGCAAAATATCTTCCATGTTTTGTTTTCTGCGAATTTTTCTGTATATATCACAAAATTCTTATGTGTATAAAAATTATAATTGTTTATTTACTTTGTTTTGAATCCCTATCGACTAATGCAAAATACACTGCCAATATATGGGCACCTAAGCTCACACTAGGTGCTATAGTTATAGTGTACGTTTGAAGTAACTAAACTAAAGACAAACTGAAATATATTTTATTCAACTCCAGATTCAATTACCTTTCGTTTGATACCACACAAGCTGTTTTGACTTAAACTCTAACCCCCACCTTTTTTTAACTAAAATGTATTTTGTTTAACTTCAGACTCAAATGCCTTTCGTTTGATATCACACACGCCATATTTTCACTTAAACTTTAATTTTTGAAAGCAACCCCCACCCTTTTTTCTTAAATAAATTAAACGTATTTTTTTAAACTCCAGACTCAATTACTTTTCGTTTGATATCACACAAGCCTTATTTTCATATAAACTCTAATTTTTGAAATGTACCCCCACCCTTTTATTTGGCTTGCGTACAAAGGATTTTGTTCATTTTTAAATGGGACCATCTCGAACGAAGACCCAGACTAGGTACCAAATTTCATTCAAATTGGGCAAGCGGTTGTTGAGTTATGCGCGTTGGTCGTTACAGACAGACAGACAGACCGACAGACGGTGAGACAAAAAAGTTTCAAAATCATTTGAAACGCAAAGATATATAAAAAATTTTGAAATCGGAGAAACTTTTTTTTTTCTCGAAAAAAGTAGGATAACCATAGCTCACACTACTATTTATAGTAAGTAGGGTGAGCTAATAAATACCGCTGAAGCATGTGAAATAAAACCACTTTTTTTCTATGAATAGCAAATATTAGCAAATAAAAAATTTCCGCTTTTCTTCTATAAAGGTGGCTCTGTCAAACAAGATATTTGCCAACTTATACAAATTTAAACATTTTTTTTCCACGGAAACGTTAACTTTGAAAAAAAACTGTAAAGAAAGAAAAACGTTACCCATGTATGTACTTACTGCATAATTTTTCAACAAAACTACAGATATACTTTACTAAATCAACAAACCTTTAACATGGCCTACAGGTATAGCCGTTAAAAAATTTAAGTTTTTTTCGAAAGCATAACCGAAGTGGGAGTTTCGACCATTAAAGAAAAATATAACCAAATTAAGCTGTGCGCTGTAAACGTACAGGGTCTTCTTAATAAGCTCGACAGGTATGAGGTTTTCACACATGAATATAATCCAGATATATATTGTTTAACTGAGCACTGGTGCAAGGAAGATAATATTAAAACTGTTATAATAAATAATTTTGAAATAAAAAGCCATTTCTTGCGTCAAAACTATGAAAGGGGTGGGGCGATGATCCTTACCAAAAAACGTTTACCACTTCAAGTAACAGATATAAACTGTTCGTCGTTTTGCGAAGATCTGCATTTTGAATGCTGCGCAATCAAATTAGAGCTGGAAAGGAATAGTTACTGCGTGATTTGTATCTATAGATCACCATCAAATGGAGACATTATAATTTTTCTTCACAGGTTACCAGAACTCATAAGATTTTGTAGTAGGTTTTCTAAAAATATGTGGCTATGTGGAGAATTCAACATTGATAACTTGGTGGAAAGCAGCACAAAAAATACATATCTTGATATCCTTGAAAGTTTCGGATTTAAAATAAATACAAACGAACCGACAAGAGTATTTACTAATAAAAATAATGTAACAACCAAGACACAGGTTGACTACATAGCAACAAGCCCCATGGATGAAAGAAAAACAGAGACAATCGAGCCCTTTTTGGGAGATTACCAGGCCTTACTGCACATATTTGATATAGAACCGCAATCTTATGTCCAAAGTACACCTATAGTGGAAAGTTTATATTTCATCGTTTAACCTAGAGGTTCTTGAACACACTTTGTTAAACACCAACTTTGAGCAGATTTATCCTAGTAATGATATAGATGAGATTTATAGATCTATAGTAGAGATTATCACCGAAGCGGTGGAAAGGTGCTGCCCTCTGGAAACTAAAAAAATCTGTGGTCAAAGAAAAACCAAGAAAAGCTGGGTTACAGCAGATATCAAAAGAAGTGGCAACAACCTCCGAAATTTATTTTGGCTATCAAAAAACACGACCGATTTAGAAACACAAGTTTTGTACAAAAATGAGAGAAGAAAACATAAACAACTGGTACGAAGTACAAAAAAGCAATACCACAATAAAATTATTGAAAACAGCGATAACAAGCAAAAAACAATATGGTCGTTGGTAAATACAAACACAGGTCGTACAAAAAATAAAAACAAAGTGACTCAAATAGAACTAAATAGGACTCAGATTAATAAACCCATAGAGATTGCAAATGCGTTTGCGTCTTTTTATGAAAGTGATGTAAAGGGTAAACTTAAATACAAGTTTGGTGATCACAGATCCCTAGAGTGTACAAAAACGGAATCTCCCTGTAAAGTCATGTTTGACTTTCAACCACTGACAGAAGTTCAAGTTATTAAGAATATAGATAAACTAAAAAATAAGAAAAGTGTGTTGACTGACAATATTTCTATACAGGTAATTAAGAAGGCAAAAAGTTCCTTGGCTTCTCCCATATGTCATTTAGCCAATACGTGCTTTAGGAGCGGAAAGTTTCCTGATGAATTAAATTGTGGTATCGTAATACCTGTTTTTAAGAAAGACAACCCAAATTTAATTGACAAATATATACATATATATATATATATATATATATATATATATATATATATATATATATATATATGTCAAAAATTTTGGAACGTTTACTTTATGACCAAATAATGTCTTTCTTAAATCAACAGGAAATATTGAGTGATTCTCAGCAGGGTTTTCGTCGAGGGAGGTCGACGGAGAGCGCGGCTGCGTCTTTTGTGGGGTCAGTCTATGAAAAGGTTTATCAGGGATATTACGTTGCCGGGCTCTTTTTCGATCTCTCCAAGGCATTTGACACGCTGAACATTAATTTTTTGCTGGAAAAACTAAAATCATATGGCTTTTATGGTTCTTCCATAGAAATCTTAAAATCTTTTCTTGAAAATAGAAACTTTAGAGTAAAAATAGATAACGACCTTTCAGATCTGAAAGATCTAGACATAAGTGTTCCACAGGGCTCGGTATTGGGGCCGCTGTTGTTTTTGTTGTATGTCAGTGAATTGTTATAAAACCTGTCAATTAAATACGTAATTTTTTTTGCAGATGACACAACAATAGTGGTCGCGGCTCGGAGTTCTGAAGAACTGATAGCTTTGATCAACCTTACCTTACAAGAATTTGATACATGGTGTGCCAAAAATCAGATTATCTTAAATTTAAACAAGACAACTTGTGTGCAATTCAGATGCTCTAATAATAAATCAAAAATCGAATTAGTTTCTATAGCAAGCAGCCCAAATACTTAGCTTCTGGGTGTTTACCTAGACGAATCTCTTAAATGGGATATACATACAGATAACGTCTGCAAAAAGTTAAACTCTGGCTACTACGCAATATATAGACTTAAGCATATGTTCGAGCAAAAATCCTTATTAGATATGTACTATGCACTAATTTATTCTCATCTAAGTTATAATATTATTCTGTTTGGATTACAAGGAAAGCTGTAAGCCGACTTTTATCGCAAATGGTTTGTTATCTTTGCCATGCATTTATATTTATAGAGTTTTATTGCACATTTTACAAATGCCCATTTTGACTCATATAGCACAAGGTCTGCGAATGACTTTGTTTTGGATTCACACAATTTATCAAAGTTCGAAAACTGTCCTTCTTATATAGGGAAAAAGCTTTTTAATAAATTGCCTGATCAAATTAAAACTTTACCAGATTTAGTCTTTAAAAAAAACATAAAAAATGTACTCATACAAAACTGTTTCTATTCTGTAAGAGAATTTTTGAACTACACATTTTAATCTTGTTAATTATTAATTAACGTTAATGTTGTTTTGTCTTAACGTCTGTAAAGTGCCTTTGTGCAAGATTTTTTTCTTTAAAATCAATGTAGTTTTTTAAAAAAAACCTTTTAATTGTATTTTGACTTATTTATGTTTTTGACTTTTATTGTTTAATTTAGTTATTTTACTTTTAATACTGTAGCACTTTTTAAGTATTTTGCGCCTTGACCATGTAGATCCGTTGTAAAATGACTTTCGTATAAATAAAGATTTCTATTCTAAAGGTGTAAAGATTATGCATACTTGAAAACTTAAAGTTAAAAAAATAATAATAATGCGAACCAACATAGCCTAGGGTATTGCCAATTTGTGATGATGAAAAAAAAAAGTACTTTTCAATGTTGAATTTATACCCAGATGTCCACTTTTTTTCCCATATCGATACACTGTGTAGCGGTTCTGTTTTATTTTGAAGATGTTGTTTTACACAGTATGAGGGTACCTAAACTATATATATTTATTTAATTATAATTAAAAAGTTATGCTGCAAACTATCTTGAAACTGTATCATTATTAAATAGATCTTTAGACTGTGTTAAAACCACATTTTTAAAATAACAACGAGCCGCCAATACGAAACCGAGGAAAACAAGTCAAAAATTATAACCAAAAAAATAGAAAATTAGAGTTGGGTTTCACTACCTGTAAAGCATAACTTAGTTGTTTTATCTTGATAGTTTGATTGATCCAGTGACGAGATATGGCTGTTCGCCTAGCTTTATCAAAACTTGATCTTTCCATATTACTCGAAAACGGCTATAGAAACAAAATCGTTTCTTTTGTCGCTAATTCGTACTTGTTATCCTCTATCCGACGATATATGAAACACTTAGTTTTCTTAGTTCATTTCCGAGTTCCAATGTAACCAAATTTTAATTTTCTTAAAGGGCGCAACAAAACGGATTTTACCAAATTAAATTAGAAATTGACTAGAAACAAACTTCAGTTATTGTTTCATCTCGATAGCTCTATCCAGTCACGAGATATGGCAGGTCCCCCTATCTATATCAAAATTAGTTTTTCCCAGCTTTCTCGAAAACGGCTACAGCAAAAAAAAATTTTCTTTCGCACCTATTTAGTACTCATTATTCTCTACCCGGCGATATATTAAACTCTTGAGTCCCTTAAACATTTTAACCCATTAAATGTTTCGAAATTTCAACTTTTTTAAAAATAAGGCAGCAGCAAAATATATTTTAAGGCAAAAAATTAGAACTAGGCGGCAAAAAAATTTAGTTTTTGTTTTATCTCAATAGCTCTATCTAGTGACGAGATATGAATGGTCGCATAGCTTTATCAAAACTTGTTCTTCCGAGTTTACTCGGAAACGGCTATAGCAATAAAATCAGTTCTTTCGTAGCTAAGTATTAAACTCTTGATTTTTTAGTTAATTTTCGAGTTTCAATGTAATGAAAGGGAGCAGCAAACCGGATTTTACCACAATAAATTAGAACTAGCCAAGCAACAAAATTTAGTTTTTCCTAGTGACGAGATATGACAGGTTTCCCTATCTTTATTAAAACTTCATCTTCCCATATTTCTTGAAAACGGTTACAGGGTACTCATTATCATCTATCCGACGATTTATGAAACTCTTAGGTCCCCTAGTTCTTTGTCTAGTTATTACCCCTCCAATGTTACAAAATTTCAACTTTTTCAAAAGTAAGGCAGTAGCAAAATAGATTTTGCCGTATTAAATTAGAACTGGGCGAGCAACAAAATTCAGTTTTTCTTTCATCTTGACAGCTTTATCCAGTGACGAGATATGGCTGATCTCTCTGTGTTTATCAAAACTAATTCTGCCCATATCTCTCGAAAAAGGCCACAGCAACAAAATTGATTTTTTCGCAACTATTTAGTTCTAGTTGTCCTCTATTAAACGACTCAAAAAACTCATAAGTTCTTTAGTTTATTTTGTAGTTATGCATGGCCCCTCTAATATTACCAAATTTCAACTTTTTCAAAAGTAAGGCAGCAGCAAAATGAATTTTACCGTAATAAATTAACAAGGCGAGCCACAAAATTCAGTTTTTCTTTCATGTCGATAGCTCTCTCCCGTGACGAGATATTTTATAGATATGTTCGCCTACCTTTATCAAAACATGTTCTTTCCATATTACTTGGAGACGGCTGTAGCAACAAAATCGGTTCTATTATATCTAATGAGTACTTATTATGCTCGATCCGACAATATAATTATGAGTCTCTTGGTTTTCTTTCTTCTTTCAGCAAACTGGATTTACCACAATAAATTATAACTAGACAAGCAACGATTTCAAGTTTTGTTTCATCTCAAGATATGGCAGGTCCCCCTATCTTTATTAAAACTATTACTCCTTAAGAATCTATTTAGTACTAATTATTCTCTATCGGGCGATATATAAAACTGCTAAGTTCTTTTTCGAGCTATGACCCCTCAAATATTTCGAAATTTCAACTTTTTTAAAATTAAGGCAAAATATATTTTGCCGCAATAAATTAGAACTAGCCGAGCAACAAAATTCAGTTTTTATTTTTAACTAGATAGCTCTATCCAGTCACGAGATATGCATGGTCCCCCTAGCTTTATGAAAACTTTTAATATTTCTCGAAATCGGCTACAGCAAAAAAAATTACTTCTTGCGCATCTATTAGTACTCATTATTCTCCATCCTGCAATAGATAAAATTCCTGAGTCCATTTGTTCTTTTCGAGCAATGACCCCTCAAATTTTTCGAAATTTCAACTTTTTTAATAATAAGGCAGCAGCAAAATATATTTTGCGCAATAAATTAAAACTAGGCGAGCAACAAAATTCGGTTTTTGTTGTAACTAGATAGCTTATCCAGTCACGTGATTTGCTTTATCAAAATTGTTCTTTTCATATTTTTCGAAAACAGCTATAGAAACAAAATTGGTTCTTATGCAACTACTGATTACTCAATATCATCGATCCGACGATATTATAATACTTTCGAGTTCCTCAGTTCTTTTTCGAACTATCCCACAAATTGTGTGAAAACACCAGAAACAACTACTCCGAGGGAAAATACCCCTACCGGCATTGAATTATACTGATGGTTTGATGCTTTCGTTGGGAACTTGTTAAAACTGTTTGCTTTTCACTATCTCCAACGTCGATCACAAGGATACGAATGATCCCCGTCTGGAACACGTCCTGACAATCAGGAACAATTGATCCATGCCAATCCACGACCGGTTTCGATCTTTTGGGCCATCCTCAGGTGAATGTAGGCTATAGCTCCGTGTCGAGCATAAGTTGTGTGAAACCAACAGAAACAACTACTCCGAGGGAAAGTACCCCTACCGGCCTTGAATTATACTGATGGTTTGATGCTTTCATTGGGAACTTGTTCAAACTGTTTGGTTTTCACTATCTCCAACGTCGATCACAAGGATACGAATGATTCCCGTCTGGAACTCTTCCTGACAATCAGGAACAAGTGATGCATGCCAATCCATGACCGGCCATGGCTACATTCACCTGAGGATGGCCCAAAAGACCGAAACCGGTATTGGATTGGCATAGATCACTTGTTCCTGATTGTCAGGACGTGTTCCAGACGGGGATCATTCGTATCCTTGTGATCGACGTTGAAGATAGTGAAAACCAAACAGTTTTATTCCTCAAATGTTTCGAACTTCTTCAAAAATAAGGCAGCAACAAAATAGATTTTGTCGGAATAAATTAAAACTAAGCGAGCAAATTTTTGTTTTATGTCGATAGCTCTATCCAGTGACAAAAATACACGCCTAGTTTTATCAAAACTTGTTCTTCCCATATATAGTCGGGCAAAAAAGAGTTTTTGTTTCTCTCATATTTTTTCGTGGGTAGCTTGAAAGTTTAACCTCACGGGGGTCCAAGATCTAATGGACACCTAAAAAGTGTTGGCAGTTAACTGTTTCGTCCTTATGGGACTCCTCAGAACACTGCTAGGTCAATGTGACAATTCTTGCGAAGTTAATCAGACGGTTTTGTCTCTAATCATAAGTAAATAGTGAGAAAACTATCGCAAGAAGCGTCATGAAAATGAATGAAAAGATCCAATACAAACAAACTATAGTCCGTGACCTACGGCAGCTCTTCTGTCTTTCAGGCCGGATCAACGCATATTGCATTTTTACCCGTTATCAAGACACGTGAGCGTCAATCAACGTAGGTCGCGGACTATAGCTTGTTTTCTTTTATTTGTATTCGATCTTTTCGGAGATTCAATGTAACGAAATTTCAACTTTCCTAAAAATTGGGGAGCAGCAAACTGGATTTTACCAAATTAAATTAGAACTAGGCAAACAAAAAAATTAAGTTTTTGTTTTTTCTTAATAGATCCAGTGACGAGATATGAATGGTCGTCTAGCTATATCAAAACTTTTTCTTCTCATTTTACTCGGAAACGGCTATAGCAACAAAATCAGTTCTTTCGTAGCTAAGCAGTACTCATTATCCTCTATCCGAGGATTCATTTCATTTTCGAGTTCCAATGTAACGAAATGTCAACTTTCTTAAAAATCAGGGAGCAGCAAACTGGATTTTAATACCTTAAATTAGAACTAGGCACGCAACAAAATTCAGTTTTTCTTTTATCTCGATTGCTCTATCCGGTGACGAGATATGGCTGGTCCCTCTAGGTTTATCAAAACGAGTTCTTCCCATATTTTTCGAAAAAGGCCACAGCAACAAAATTGATTTTTTCACAACTAATTAGTTCTAGTTATTCCCTATTTAATGACACATAAAACTCTTAAGTTCCTTAGTTTATTTTGGAGTTATGGCCCCTCTAATATTACCAAATATCAACTTTTTCAAAAGGAAGGCAGCAGCAAAATGGATTTTGTTGTAATAAATTTGAACTAGGCGAGCAACGAAATTCTGTTTTTATTTCATCTTCATTCCATTGATGAGAAATGACAGGTCCTCCTTTCTTTATCCCAACTAGTTCTTCCCTTGTTTCTCAAAAACGGCTATAGCAAACATATTACTTCTTTTGCAACTATTTGGTACTCATTATCCTTATCCGACGATGTATGAAACTCTTGGTTCTTTTTCTCAAATGTTTCGAATATCCAACTATTTCGAAAATAAGGCGGCAGCAAAATTAATTTTGCCGTATAAAATTGGAAGTGGGCGAGCAACAAAATTCAGTTTTTCTTTCATCTCGATAGCTCTATCCAGTGAGGAGATATGGCTGGTCCGCCTGCGTTTATCAAAACTAGTTCTTCCGATATTTCGCGAAAAAGGCTACAACAACAAAATTAATTCTTTCGCAAGTAATTAGTTTTAGTTATTCTCTATTTAACGACACATAAAATCTTAAGCTTCTTAGTTGATTTTGGAGTTATGAAATGAAATTTCAACTTTTTTCAAAAGTAAGGCAGCAGCAAAATGGATTTTGCCTAATAAATTA
Source organism: Aspidapion aeneum (assembly GCA_963576565.1). Lineage (NCBI taxonomy): Eukaryota > Metazoa > Arthropoda > Insecta > Coleoptera > Brentidae > Aspidapion > Aspidapion aeneum. Next base: position 24,016,778 of record OY755046.1, read on the forward strand.
GAACTAGGCGTGCAAAGAAATTCAGTTTTTGTTTCATCTTGACAGTTTGATTGATTACTCGGAAGCGGCTATAGCAACAAAATCGGTTCTTTAACAAATTAGAACTCATTATCGTCTATCCGATGATTTATGAAACTCAAAATTTCAACATTCCTAAAAATCAGGGAGCAGCAAACTGGATTTTACCACATTAAATTAAAACTGGCAAGTAACAAAAATCAGTTTTTACTTCATCTCGACAGCTCTATACTGTAACAGGATATGGCTTTATCACAACTAGTTTTTCCCAGATTTTTCGAAAATGGCTACATCAAAAAAGTTACTTCCTTCAAATAAATTTAGTACTCATTATTTTCTGTCCGGTGATATATGAAACTCTTAAGTCCCATAGTTCTTTCTTGAGCTATGGCTCATCAAATGTTTTGAAATTTCAATTTTTTCAGAAATAAAGCAGCAGCAAAACATATTTTGCCGTATTAAATTAGAACTGGGCGAGCAACAAAACTCAATTTTTCTTTTAATTCGATATTCTCTCTGGTCGGGCAGCAAAACACAATTTTTGGTGACTTTGGTAAAACTTGGTACGTTTGTAGAGCGACCCAATAGAAGTAGAGAAAAAAATTTTTTTGGCTCGAACTCTACTGATTGCCGCGTTTCAGTGCCCTTAAATTTTAAATTTGTACCTTTATATTTTTTCCAATATCTTAAAACTAAAAACAGCTAAAATATTTTTCATGACAATTTTGATTAGATAAGACCTGTCTCTATAAGCCCATGTAACGCAACTTTTAAAAATATTTTTTTTATATCAAGAAAAATAATGTTAAACTGAAAACTTACCAAAGTAGTGATTTTTTTAAAACTTAAAATTATGGAATCTTTCAAAAAGTTTCTGAGGCGGATTTTATCTGACATATTTTTTTTTCTTTCTTTTGTGTCTGGCTATATCTCACTTTTTAAAATTTGAAAAAATCTTGCAGGGAAAATCTGCCGCAGAGTCACAAATACTATGCTGTCGCGTTTTTCGCAAAATACAAAGATTTTGGACTGCTTATACAAAACAATTTTTTAAAACTTTATTTGACCAAAACTTAAAATAACTTTTACCGGTTCTGATAGAGAACTAAATAGAAAATTTACTTTCTTAAAAAAAAAATAATAAATATAATCCAATATATTCCAAAATTTACCACAAACATGGTAAAATCATAGGTTTAAAATAACGTTTTTTTAAGCAAAAATGACATGTTTGAAGATAAGCGGCTGGGGATTTTTTATTTTGCGTTTAATTTTGGGTCCCTCGAAAACCCCTGTTCTAGTTTTCAAACGGTATGCATTTTTTTTTCAAAATCTTCTTGGTAAGTGGTAGCAAAAAAGCGTTTAAAGTTCGCTATTTTTCAGTTTTTATTAAAAGATATTTAAATCGTTTACTGTTCGGTCATTAAACCGCCATTTTCGTCATTTTTTGGGGGATTTCGATAAAAATTGGCACGATTGTACATCAACTTGAGCAAAATAAAAAATAAAAACAAATTTGTTGGTACGCCACTATAAGTTGTGTACCAGTGTCCTTAAATTTCTGGTGTGCGCCTTTCCACTTTTTTCAAAATATCTCAAAATCAAAAAAAGCTAATTATTTTTTGATTGGTGTTTTAATAAGTTAAGATCTGTCTCTATGGGGACATGTACCACAACTTTTAGAAATATTTATCGATTTCAGACAAAATAATGTCAAAATCATATTTATCGATTTCAGACAAAATAATGTCAAAATCAAAACTTTGACAAATTTACCAAAGATGTGATTTTTTAAAAACTTGAATTTTTGGATCCTGTCCAAAAATTTCTGAGGCGGATTTTATCTGACATACTTTCATTTCTTCCTTTTAAGCCTGGTTCTATCTCACTTTTTAAACATTAAAAAATATTGCAGGAAAAACCTGTAGCAGGATCACATATACCAAGCTGTCGAGTTTTTCGCAAAATTCAGAGAGTTTGGACTGCTTATACAAATCAATTTTTTAAAACTTTATTTGAACAAAACATAAAAGACTATTTACTGGTTCTAATAGGCAACTAAATATAACATTTACTCAACTAAAAAACATGGAAAAATCACTCACTCAAAATAACGGTTTTTTTAAGAAAAATCTACACATTTGGAGATAAACAGCTGGGGATTTTTTATTTTGCCTTTAATTTTGGGTCCCCCGAAAACCTTTGTTCTAATATAGACAAGCTTTCAAAAGGTGCGCATTTTTTTTCAAAATATAAAAGTAAGTTTTAGCAAAAAAGCGTTTAAAGTTGGGTATTTTTCAGTTTTTTAATAAAATATCCAAATCGTATACTGGTCGGTCACTTAGCCGCCAGTTTCGTCAATTTTGATGGGACTTTCATAAAAATTGGCAAGTTTACGTTAATTACGGTTTTAATATAATAAATAATTAGGTAAGACCTGTCTCTATCGGCCTCTCTTACATAACTTTTAGAAATAATTTTTATTCTAAGAAAAATAATTTCAAATTAAAAATGTTGAAAAAAAAGTAGGGATTTTTTAAAACCTAAATTTTTTAACTTTTTAAAAAAATTTCCAATGAGGATTTTATCTGACGTAGTTTTTTTTCTTCCTTTTGAGGCTGCCTATAATTTTCTTTTTAAAATATTAAAAAATATTGCAGGAAAAATAGGTACAATTTTAATTTGGGTAATTTTCATTATTTTTTAAAAAATGTTAAATTATTTTTTTTGTTTTATAGCAGTGCCGAAGGGCGGATTAAGGGCGATCACTCAATTAAAAATGTTTTAATATGTTGGCTTGTGTTATTTTTTAATGCGAATAAATACTTATTTATGTATAAACCTTAAAATGGCTGGCTATTACAGGCAAAATTAATTAAAATGAACAGATTTGTCACCGAGGACAGGATATGACATTAATGTCTTTGCATTGAATCCAAAGAAATGATAAAAAAAAATATAAAAATTACACTTATTCCAGTAAAATGGGCTTATCACTTATATTAACTTATTTTTCTCTAATGAAATATAATTTTATGAAGAACCTATTTCTAATGGCTCGCTTGTATTATGAGATACTATTTTAATTTTACAAGTGCCGTAACATTTGTTAAATTTTAAAATCGGGATAACACCCATGTACTATTTAATGTATGAAATAAGTTTTTTTTTACCTTTTGTATTTATTAAGAGATTAATTTTTTTTTACGGAAAATTATAAATATTTCTGAGCTTTGTAAATAAATAAAATAAAATAAAGTTATCACCTTTACTAATGTGTTAATCCCATTTATTTCAGGCTTCTAAAGTATATTAAAAACTTAACACATTTTAGTATACGGTAACTTTTGTAAGAATCCAAAATTAACCGCAAACTAAAAAATAATTTTGAACCAGAAAAAATTTCAAGTTTGTAGTAGATTTTTTATTTTTCTATTTTTTTTTAAATAATTTTGTATATTAGTTTTTTTATCAGAAACATACGCTTTTAAATTTTAGTCAAATAAAAATTAAAATATGGTTTTGTATTTAAGCAGTCCAAAATCTTTAAATTTGCCCGACTACTATATAACTTGGATATTTTTTTATAAAAACTAAAAAATATCAAACTTTAGATACTTTTTTGCTATCACTTACCAAGTATATTTTTAAAAAATTACACCGTTTCAAAGCTTGTCCATATAGTAGTAAAAAAAATTTCGTGGAACCCAAACTTAAACGCAAACTAAAAAGTCCCCACCGGTTTATCTCCAAACGCGTCATTTTTGAACCAACGATTTTTTCCTGTTTGCGGCAAATTTTTTAACATTTTGGACTATATTAATATATTTTGTTAAGCAAGTGAATTTGGTATGTAGTTTTTTTTTAGAAACGGTAAATGCCCTTTTAAACTATGGTCAAATAGAGTTTGTAAGTGGTAATGCAGAAGTAATCCAAAATCCTTGAATTTTGCGAATAACGCAACAGCTTGGTATTAATGATTGTGCTACAGATTTTGCCTGCAATATTTTTTAATATTAGGAAGTAAAAAGAAGTACGTCAGATAAAATCCTCAGAAATGTCTTCACAGAGTTAAAAAATTTAGGTTTTAAAAAATCACTACTTGTTTTTTTTCAATATTTTTAATTTGAAATTATTTTTCTTAAAATAAAAAATATTTCCAAAAGTTATCTAAGACAAGTCGATAGAGACAGGTCTTACCTAATTAAAACCGTAATAAAAAATATTTTGACTCTTTTTGATATTCAGTTATTTTTAAAAAAGTGAAAAGGTGCAAACTGGAAAGTTAAGGGCACTGAAACGCAGCTTAGAGTGGAGAACCAACCAGCTTTTTTCTTAGTTTTTACTTCTCTAAAGTCGATGTACAAACTTGCCAAGTTTTATGAAATTGCCATCAAAATTGACGAAAATGGCGGCTGAGTGACCGACCAGTATACGATTTTGATATTTTTTTTAAAAACTGAAAAATATCCAACTTTAAACGCTTTTTTGCTACCACTTACCAAGTATATTTTGAAAAAAAATTCATACCGTTTAAAAGCTTATCTATATTAGAACAAAGGTTTTCGGGGGACACAAAATTAAACGCAAAATAAAAAATCCCCAGCCGTGTATCTCCAAATGTGTAGTTTTTTCTTAAAAAATCGTTAGTTTAGTAAAATTTAACATATATGAAACAATGGTCAAAAGCACGCTGTTGTATGGAATAGAGACTTGTCGCGTAACAGAAAAATACAAAACAAAATTGGAAAGTGTCGAAATGGATGCAATAAGAAGATCAATGAGAATATCTAGAATAGATCACATAAGAAATGAGATCATAAAAGAAAGAATGGGAATCGAGGGAAGCATAACGGATGACATCACTAAAAGGCAACTGATATTGTACGGCCATGTACAACGGATGAACGACGAAAGATTACCAAAGCAGGTCCTAGAATGGCAATCAATAGGGCGCAGAAAAAGAGGGCGTCCTAAACTAGAATGGCAACAGTCAATCCAAAGATCAATGAGTCAAAAGAATCTGACAGAGGATAATTGTCAGGATCGAAGTAGGTGGAGAATAGGCGTCGGACAACGTAGAAAATCGTTCTAAACCAACATAGTAGTATTTTTCCATGTTTGCGGGAAATTTTTTAATATTTTGGACTATATTTCTAAGTTTTTTTTTCAGAAGAGTAAATTTTATATTTAGTTGTCTACTAGAACCAGTAAATAGCCTTTTACGGTTTGTTCAAATAAAGTTTAAAAAAATTATTTTGTATAAGCAGTGCAAAGTCTTTGAATTTTGCGAAAAACGCGACAGCTTGGTATTTGTGATTCTGCTACAGATTTTTCCTGCTATATTTTTTAATATTTTAAAAAGGATAGTATAGCAAGACTCAAAAATCCGCGTGAAACTAGCAGCCAGTTGCCCGCAGCCAAAGTGTGAAGTTAGCAGCCAGTTGCCCGCAGCCAAAGTGTGAAGTTAGCAGCCAGTTTCCCACAGCCAAAGTGTGAATTTAGCAGCCAAAGGCAGCAGCCAAATATAAAGCTAGCAGTCAATTCTTCAAGCTGCCTAAGGGCTATTTACTCTAATTATTGTTCTGTACGGCTTCATTGTGTTTTAATGAATGAATCTTTAAAAAACATACTTTGTTGAAAAAGTTACGCAATTAAACTTTGGCAGTACAATGGGGCCATCATAAGAAATTAAAAGTCCAAGCCGCATCTCGTAGCATGCCGCTCAATATGGAGAAATGGCTAATAGTATGAAAATAAAAAAATAATAAAACATCACACCTAGCGACAGAGTTACGCGATCAAACTTTGTCGGTACATTGAAGCCATCATAAGAAATCAGCGGTCCAAGCCGCATCTCCTTGCGCGCCGTTTAACATGGAGAAATGGATAATAGTATGGAAATTAAAAAAAAATTCAAAAATCACACTTAGCGACAGAGTTACGCGATCAAGCTTCATCGGTAGAACGGGGCAATCATAAGAAATCAGCGGTCCAAGCCGCATCTCCTTGCGCGCCGTTTAACATGGAGAAATGGATAATAGTATGGAAATTAGAAAAAAATTCAAAAATCACACTTAGCGACAGAGTTACACGATCAAACATTGTCGGTACATTGAAGCCATCATAAGAAATCAGCGGTCCAAGCCGCATCTCCTTGCGCGCCGTTTAACATGGAGAAATGGATAATAGTATGGAAATTAGAAAAAAATTCAAAAGTCACACTTAGCGACAGAGTTACGCGATCAAACTTTATCGGGAGAACGGGGTAATCATAAGAAATCAGCGGTCCAAGCCGCATCTCCTTGCGCGCCGTCAACATGGAGAAATGGATAATAGTAAGGAAATTAAAAAAAAATTCAAAAATCACACTTAGCGACAGAGTTACGCGATCAAACTTTGTCGGTACATTAAAGCTAAGATAAGAAATCAGCTGTCCAAGCCGCATCTCCTTGCGCGCCGTTTAACATGGAGAAATGGATAATAGTATGGAAATTAGAAAAAAATTCAAAAATCACACTTAGCGACAGAGTTACGCGATCAAACTCGGTACATTGAAGCTATCATAAGAAATCAGCTATCCAAGCCGCATCTCCTTGCGCGCCGTCTAACATGGGGAAATGGATAATAGTATGGAAATAAGAAAAAAATTCAAAAATCACACTTAGCGACAGAGTTACGCGATCAAACTTTATCGGTAGAACGGGGCGGGGCAATCATAAGAAATTAGTGGTCCAAGTCGCATCTCCTTGCGCGCCGTTTAACATGGAGAAATGGATAATAGTATGGAAAATAGAAAAAAATTCAAAAAACACACTTAGCGACAGAGTTACGCGATCAAACTTTGTCGGTACATTGAAGCCATCATAAGGAATCAGCTGTCCAAGTCGCATCTCCTTGCGCGCCGTCTAACATGGAGAAATGGATAATAATATGGAAATTAGAAAAAAAAACAGAAATCACACTTAGCGACAGAGTTACGCGATCAAACTCTATCGGTAGAACGGGGCAATCATAAGAAATCAGCGGTCCAAGCCGCATCTCCTTGCGCGCCGTTTAACATGGAGAAATGGATAATAGTATGGAAATTTAAATACTTTTCGGAGAAAACCGTGAAGCAGTTTTTTTTTATAGGATAGAAGAAATAGAGCCGCATCAAAAATTGTTCAATGTGAAGAAAGTAAACTAGAAAATTTAAAAAGTCGCTTTTTTTTTAGAAAAGTTAAGAGCTAGGACAGCTGATTTCTTATGATGGCTGTAATGTACCGACATAGTATGATCGCGTAACTCTGTCGCTAAGTGTGATTTTTGAATTTTTTTCTAATTTCCATACTATTATCCATTTCTCTATGTTAGACGGCGCGCAAGGAGATGCGGCTTGGATAGCTGATTTCTTATGATAGCTTCAATGAACCGACAAAGTTTGATCGCGTAACTCTGTCGCTAAGTGTGACTTTTGAATTTTTTTCTAATTTCCATACTATTATCCATTTCTCCATGTTAAACGGCGCGCAAGGAAATGCGGCTTGGACAGCTGATTTCTTATGATGGCTTCAATGTACCGACAAAATTTGATCGCGTAACTCTGTCGCTAAGTGTGATTTTTGAATTTTGTTCTAATTTCCATACTATTATCCATTTCTCCATGTTAAACGGGGCGCAAGGAAATGCGGCTTGGACAGCTGATTTCTTATGATGGCTTCAATGTACCGACAAAGTTTGATCGCGTAACTCTGTCGCTAAGTGTAATTTTTAAATTTTTTTCTAATTTCCATACTATTATCAATTTCTCCATGGTAGACGGCGCGCAAGGAGATGCGGCTTGGACAGCTGATTTCTTATGATGGCTTTAATGTACCGTCAAAGTTTGATTGCGTAACTCTGTCGCTAAGTGTGATTTTTGATATTTTTTCTAATTTCCATACTATTATCCATTTCTCCATGTTAAACGGCGCGCAAGGAGATGCGGCTTGGACAGCTGATTTCTTATGATTGCCCCGTTGTACCGATAAAGTTTGATCGCGTAACTTTGTCGCTAAATGTGACTTTTGAATTTTTTTCTAATTTCCATACTATTATCCATTTCTCCATGTTAAACGGCGCGCAAGGAGATGCGGCTTGGACAGCTGATTTCCTATGATGGCTTCAATCTACCGACAAAGCTTGATCGCGTAACTCTGTCGCTAAGTGTGATTTTTGAATTTTTTTCTAATTTCCATACTACTATCCATTTCTCCATGTTAAACGGCGCGCAAGGAGATGCGGCTTGGACAGCTGATTTCCTATGATGGCTTCAATCTACCGACAAAGCTTGATCGCGTAACTCTGTCGTTAAGTGGGATTTTTGAATTTTTTTATAAATTTTATACTATTATCCATTTCTCCATGCTAAACGGCGCGCAAGAAGATGCGGCTTGGACAGCTGATTTCTTATAATGGCTTCAATGTACCAACAAAGTTTGATCGCGTAACTCTGTCGCTAAGTGTGATTTTTGAATTTTTTTCTAATTTCCATACTATTATCCATTTCTCCATGTTAGACGGCGCGCAAGGAGATGCGGCTTGGACAGCTGATTTCTTATGATGGCTTTAATGTACCGTCAAAGTTTGATTGCGTAACTCTGTCGCTAAGTGTGATTTTTGATTTTTTTTCTAATTTCCATACTATTATCCATTTCTCCATGTTAAACGGCGCGCAAGGAGATGCGGCTTGGACAGCTGATTTCTTATTATGGCTTTAATGTACCGTCAAAGTTTGATTGCGTAACCCTGTCGCTAAGTGTGATTTTTGAATTTTTTTCTATTTTCCATACTTGCAGTATATTTATAATGAATATACTTTATAGTGCATTTATATTAAGAATAAACACACCTTATATTGTTTCGGTGTTTATCCCTCTACGCGAGGAAAAAAACTACCTAATTGTTTTTGCGCCTTTAATGTTGGTGTCGATATATTTTAGTTTTATATTGAACTTTAAGAATGTGTGTAGCAAAATGTAAAATACCACACATTATTATTTCGCTAGTATTGGAAAATAAAAGGGCATTAATTAAACCACTCGTGCTTATTTATTTATACCATTTTCCAACCAAGATCTAGTAATGGCGACGAAGAATATGGTTTAAAGTCTTGTTCAGAATAACAAGAAAGTTTTGAAGTTGCAATTCAAGTTGATTGCAAATGGAAAAATAACGTTGCAGTTCAAATTGGCAGCAGGATAAAGAATTCAGTTCAAATTAACTGAGCAGTTGAAGTTAACTCAAAGTTGGTGAAGTTCGATTAATGTACCTGTGTTTAAGTTTTTTTTTATTACAAAAAAATAATAATAATAATTAAAAGTTATTATAACTTAAAAATACGTTGCAAAATAAGTGAAGTAAAAATTAAAAAAAATGAGTGTTAATTTAGGTCATATCTGTGAGTTTGATCCGCAAACTTCGGATTGGACAATATTTATTCGTCGTTTGGATAATTTTTTCACGGCAAATGACTACACAGACGAAGCTAAGAAAAAAGCTGTTTTGTTGAATGCTATGAGTGAGGAGGCTTATAAGTTGATTTTTAACCTTTCTTTACCGAGTACGCCAGAAAGTTTGGAGTTTAAAAAATTAAAAGAATTAATGGACACACATTTTAAAAAAAGTGTATCTTTGTTTGCATCTCGTTACAAATTCTATTATGCCACAAAGTCACCACAAGGAAGTGCATCTGAATGGGCCGCGAGAGTGCGTAGCTTAGCGGCAAATTGTGATTTTGATGCGGGGGTTTTAGACTGGATAATGCGGGATTTATTTATTGTCGGTTTTGAAAAAGGTCCTGTCCAAGACAGGCTTTTCGAAGAAAAGAATGACTCGAAGTTTTCCACGGTAATTGAAATTGCGTCTTCAAGAATGGCAGCGCGTCAAAATACCGTTTTGGAGTACCAAATTAAAACCGAACCTGTAAATGCCGTTTCTAGTCGGAGTGTGAACCGGGGTCAAAATTCATCTCAAAACGGGGGTGCGCGTAATCCGAATAAGCAAAAGTGCATGGTGTGCGGTAGAGACAATCATGAGAGTTCGGCGTGTCGTTATAAAAACTATTCGTTCAATTTATGTTCGGGTAAGGGCCATTTAGCCCCAATGTGCAAAAATAAAAAAAACAATAGTGCAGGTCAGTCACATAAAAAATATCAAAATTTTTTGGAAGCCGAAAATGAGGATTTATTTTCAATCTACAGCTGTTCGGTAAGTGATGAACCTTATTTTATTAACGTCCAGATTGACGGTCAAGAATACTCATTCCAGTTAGATTCGGGTGCTAGTATTTCAGCTATCTCTCAGCGTTTTTATGAAATTAATTTTCCGAAATATCCTATGGTACCTACGGATAAGGTTTTGCATTTTTACAATGGTGATAAAGACAAACCTTTGGGGGTTTGCAAACTTAAAATTTTTTATAATAAAAATTCGCATCTTATTGATATTTTTGTGCTAAAAAATGGAGCGGTCCCTATTTTAGGGCGTGACTTTATGAACTTATTTAAATATAATTTTGCACCTGTAAACTTTTCTAATACTTTCATTAGTATTGAACAGTTGATTCAAAAATATGTTCAAGTTTTCACCCCAGGTTTAGGAAAATTTAATAAGGGGGTAGTTTCCATCAAATTAAAGGATCCTACTAGTTCACCTAAATTTTTTAGGGCTAGACCTCTACCATATGGTATAAAAGATAAAGTAGATAAAGGGCTGGTATGTTAATTGAGTCGGGAGTTTTAAAACCTGTAGATTATTCACCCTGGGCATCCCCTATTGTTCCAGTACTTAAGAAGAATGGTTCGGTGCGTATCTGTGGAGATTTTAAGATTTCTATCAACCCTTTAATAGAAATAGATCAGTTTCCTTTACCTAGGATCGAGGACCTATTTTCTAAGTTACAGGGTGGCTCAATTTTTTCAAAAATAGACTTGTCACAAGCTTACGCACAAGTATGTTTAGATGAAAAATCTAAGGAACTTGTTACGATTACACATAAGGGTTTATTCCAATATCAGAGGTTACCGTTTGGCGTTGCGTGCGCATGTGCAAAGTTTCAAAAAATTATGGAGTCTTTGCTGTCTGATATTGAGGGCTCAATAAATTTTCTGGACGACATTTTAGTTAGCGGAAAATATATTTTAGAGCATAATCAGCGTCTCGAAAAAGTACTTCGACGTTTGCAAGAATCAGGGTTAAAAGTTAGTGTTGAAAAATGTAGCTTTAATAGAAAAGAAGTTGAATTTTTAGGTTATTTATTAAACGGCGAGGGTTTGCATACTACGCAAGACAAAATTCTTGCTATAAGAAATGCACCCATTCCCGAAAATGTAACCCAGCTTAAATCAGTTTAAGGCATGATCAATTATTATGGAAAGTTTGTTCCCAACCTTGCTACAATTTTAAGTCCCCTATATAACTTGCTAAAGAAAAACGTTAAATTTATATGGAACAAAGATTGTGACCAAGCTTTTAAAAAAATAAAAGATTTACTTGTGTCAGCTGATGTTTTGGTTCATTATGACCCTAATCTTGAAATTAAATTAACTACAGACGCTAGTCCATACGGCATCGGTTGCATAATCAGTCATGTGTTTCCTGATAAGAAAGAAAAACCGATAGCGTACGCCAGCCGTACGTTGACTGACGCGGAGCGAAACTATAGCCAAATAGAAAGAGAGGGTTTAAGCATAATATACGGTTTATGTAAATTTAATCAATATCTGTATAATCGTGAATTTACCTTAGTTACAGACAATAAACCACTTATGGCTATTTTTAGTCTAAAGGAATTCCGCAGCTTTCAGCCAATAGATTGCGTAGATGGGCGGTAATATTATCAAATTATCGTTATAAAACTGAATTTGTAAAATCAGAAAATAATGCTGCTGATTTTCTATCTAGATTACCCATAAAACATGTGGAGTGCAAATGGAAGTCAGTAGATGTAAATTATTGTCAGTATTTCGCTGAAACTGAAATTTCAGATGTTAATTTTCAAATCGTGAGGCAACGTATTCGTTTTGATAGCACATTACAAAAAATAATAAAATATGTTAAATTCGGTTGGCCTAAAAATACTAAGAAAAATTCTGAATTTTCTAAATTTTACCCTATTAGGAACGAATTAACTATCGAAGATAATATTTTACTTTGGAATCATAGAATTGTTATTCCCGAATCTTTACGGAAGCAAATTTTGTTGCAGCTTCATTCAACACATCAAGGTGTAGTTAAAATGAAAGGCTTAGCTCGTGCACATTTTTTTTTGGCCAAGTATAAATTCTGATATTGAGAACATGGCCAAATTATGTGAAAATTGTGCGGTGAACAAAAATAGTCCACCAAAAACCACAATAGTTCCTTGGAAATGGCCAGAGGAACCCTTTTCCAGAGTCCATATTGACTATTTTGGACCATTTCTAAACAATTATTTTTTAATAGTGTTCGATGCTCACTCCTAGTGGATTGAGGAAAGCTCTACACTCAGTGTTTTCTCGATTTGGATTGCCTTTAGTGCTCATGTCAGATAATGCTAAGAATTTCACGAGCTTAGAGTTTGAAAATTTTTTGCAAAAATTTCAAATTGAGCATCTTACCTCTTCTCCATTTAATCCTCAATCAAATGGTGCTGCGGAAGTTTCGGTAAAGACGGTAAAGAATTCATTAAAAAGTGCTCTGGGTAGCAATAAAAGTATAGACATTAATTTCACTTTAAATAAATTTTTGTTCGAATATCGAACAACTCCACATTCTACCACAGGTATGTCACCGTCCATGTTGATTTTTGGGCGTGATATTCATACAAAATATGACTTGCTAAAACCTCCTATTAAAATGATTGCAGATCAAGTTCAAAATAAACAAGAAAAGCAAACTCATTATTCGGGGGGGAAAGAGAGACTATTTTCTTTGAACGAAAATGTTTTAGTAAGAGATTACAGAGTGCCAAATAAGGTAACTTGGACACCAGGTATTATAAAGAAAATAATGGGTAAAAGAACATATATAGTTTTTGTTCCAGAGATAAATAATACGTGGAAGCGCCACACAAATCAGGTTTTAAAAACAAAAATAAATAAACCTTTTCCAATTATTAACTGTAAAAGTGCAGAACCTGATACATTAGAAGGTACCAGTACCCAGACTTCTGAGGATTCTGAAATACTGGTGTCTGGCTCTAACCTAGACGATACCCCAAATGTGCAAGATCCGTCTCAGGATAAATCTACAATTGTAAGCGAGGACTTCTGCAGACCGAAGCGCAACGTTAAACCACCGGAAAGATTAAATTACGACAAATAGGGTTGATCACTTTACCGGGTGGTAAGTTTTGATTAGAGCGGGGAGAGTGCAGTATATTTATAATGAATATACTTTATAGTGCATTTATATTAAGAATAAACACACCTTATATTGTTTCGGTGCTTATCTCTCTACGCGAGGAAAAAAACTACCTAATTGTTTTTGCGCCTTTAATGTTGGTGTCGATATATTTTAGTTTTATATTGAACTTTAAGAATGTGTGTAGCAAAATGTAAAATACCACAAATTATTATTTCGCTAGTATTGGAAAATAAAAGGGCATTAAAGAAACCACTCGTGCTTATTTATTTATACCATTTTCCAACCAAGATCTAGTAATACTATTATCCTTTTCTCCATGTTAAACGGCGCGCAAGGAAATGCGGCTTGGACAGCTGATTTCCTATAATTGCCCCGTTGTACCGACAAAGTTTGATCGCGTAACTGTCGCTAAGTGTGATTTTTTAATTTTTTTCTAATTTCCATACTATTATCCATTTCTCCATGTTAAACGGCGCGCAAGGAGATGCGGCTTGAACAGCTGATTTCTTATGATTGCCCCGTTGTACCGATAAAGTTTGATCGCGTAACTGTCGCTAAGTGTGATTTTTGAATTTTTTTCTAATTTACATACTATTATCCATTTCTCCATGTTAAACGGCGCGCAAGGAGATGCGGCTTGGACAGCTGATTTCTTATGATTGCCCCGTTGTACCGATAAAGTTTGATCGCGTAACTTTGTCGCTAAGTGTGACTTGAATTTTTTTCTAATTTCCATACTATTATCCATTTCTCCATGTTAAACGGCGCGCAAGGAGATGCGGCTTGGACAGCTCATTTCTTATGATTGCCCCGTTATACCGATAAAGTTTGATCGCGTAACTCTGTCGCTAAGTGGGATTTTTGAATTTTTTTTCTAATTTTTATACAATTATCCAACGGCGCGCAAGGAGATGCGGCTTGGATAGCTGATTTCTTATGATGGCTTCAATGTACCAACAAAGTTTGATCGCGTAACTCTGTCGCTGAGTGTGATTTTTGAATTTTTTTCTAATTTCCATACTATTATCCATTTCTCCATGTTAGACGGCGCGCAAGGAGATGCGGCTTGGATAGCTGATTTCTTATGATGGCTTCAATGTACCGACAAAGTTTAATCGCGTAACTCTGTCGCTAAGTGTGATTTTTGAATTTTCTTCCAATTTCCATACTATTATCCATTTCTCCATGTTAAACGGCGCGCAAGGAGATGGGGCTTGGACAGCTGATTTCTTATGATGGCTTCAATGTACCAACAAAGTTTGATGGCGTAACTCTGTCGCTAAGTGTGATTTTTTATTTTTTTTATAATTTCAATACTATTATCCATTTCTCCATGTTAAACGGCGCGCAAAGAGATGCGGCTTGGACAGCTGATTTCTTATGATTTCTCCGTTGTGTCGATAAAGTTTGATCGCGTAACTCTGTCGCTAAGTGTGACTTTTGAATTTTTTTCTAATTTCCATACTATTATCCATTTATCCATGTTAGACGGCTCGCAAGGAGATGCGGCTTGGACAGCTGATTTCCTATGATGGCTTTAATGTACCGTCAAAGTTTGATTGCGTAACTCTGTCGCTAAGTGTGATTTTTGATATTTTTTCTAATTTCCATACTATTATCCATTTCTCCATGTTAAACGGCGCGCAAGGAGATGCGGCTTGGACAGCTGATTTCTTATGATTGCCCCGTTGTAGGTACCAAAAAAGTTTGATCGCGTAACTCCGTCGCTAAGTGTGATTTTTGAATTTTTTTTTTAATTTTCATAATATTATCCATTTCTCCATATTGAGCGGCATGCATTAAGATGCGGCTTGGACTTTTGATTTCTTATGACGGCCCCATTGTACCGACAAAGTAACTTTTTCGATAAAGTATGTTTTTTAAAGATTTTCATTAAAATACAATGAAGGCTTACAGAATAATTAGAGTAAATTGCTCTTAGGCAGCTTGAAGAACCGACTGCTAGCATTATAGTATAGCTGCCAATTTTATAATTTGGCTGCGGGAAACTGGCTGCTAACTACACAATTTTGCTGCGGGAAACTGGCTGCTAACTTCACACTTTGGCTGCGGGCAACTGGCTGCTAGTTTCACACCCCTGACTTAAAAGGCAAAAAAAAAGTATATCAGGTAAAATCCGCCTTAGAAACTTCTTGACAGCGTCCAAAAATTCAAGTTTTAAAAAAATCACTACATTGGTAAGTTTGTCAAAGTTTTGACTTTGACATTATTTTTTTTTTCAATCGGTAAATATTTTTAAAATTTGTGGTACTTCGGCCTATAGAGACAGGTCTTGCCTAACGAAAACCGTAGCAATAAACATTTAGGCTTTGTTTGATTTTGAGATATTTTGAAAAAAGTGGAAAGGTGCAAACCGGAAAGTTCAGGGCACTTATACGCAGCTTAGAGAGACAAATCCACGAAAATTTTTTGCTTTTCTTGGGTCGATGTATAAACGTGCCAATGCTTATCAAAATCCCTCAAAAATTGACTAAAACAGCGTTTTGCTGCCCGACTAAATCAGGGACGAGATAGAGCTGGGCCACCTGGGTTTTACCAAAACTAGTTCTTACCATATTTCTCGAAAAAGGCTACAGGAACAAAATTGATTCTATTGTAACTAATTATCCTAGTTATCCTCTATTTAACCACATGACACTCTTAAGCTTCTAGTTCATTTTGGATATATTATATTCAATATTACCAAATTTTAACTTTTTTAAAAGTAAGGCAGCAGCAAAATATCCAGTGACAAGATCGACTGTTCGCCTAGCTTTATCAAAACTTGTTCTTTCCATTGCACTCGGAAATCCTAATAGCAACAAAATCGGTTCTTTCGTACTCATTATCCCCTGTCTGATGATATATGAAACTTTTGGTTATATTAGTTCATTTCCGAGTTCCAGTGTAACGAAACTTTCAACTTTCCCAAAAATCAGCAAGCAGCAGTTTACAACATTAAATTAGAACTAGGCAAGCAACAATATTTAATTTTTGTTTCATCTCAATAGCTCTATCTAGTGACGAGATATGGCAGGTTCGGTTCGGTTCGGTTCGGTTTGGTTCAGTTCGGCTCAGGCCAATCTTTATCAAAATTTAATCTTCCCATATTTCTTGAAAACGACTAGAGCAAAAAATACTTCTTTCACATCTGATTACTACTCTGTTTCTCTCCGGCGATATATGAAGAAACTCTTGAGTCCCTTAGTTCTTTTTCGAGCTGTGGCCACTCAAATATTACGAAATTTCAACTTTTTAAAACGTAAGGCAGAAGCAAAATGGATTTTGCCGTATTAAATTACAACTGAGGGAGCAACAAAATATAGTTTTTCTTTCATCTCAATCGCTTTATCCTACGACGAGATATGGCTGAACCCCCTGGGTTTATCAAAACTAGTTCTTCCCATATCTATCAAACAGGGCCACAGCAGCAAAATTAATTTTTTCGCAACTGATTAGTGCTAGAAACCCAACAGATTATTGTCTTCCTCCCCTAATTTTTAATTTGTTTTAAACAAATAGTCCCGACATGTCTTTTAAGCAGAAACTTACATCTTCAGGGGAAATTACTAAAAGAATCACAAAAGAAAGGTAAAAACTTAGAATTATATATATTAAACAAAATATCTTGTGAAAATACTAATTAACAAATTTGAGAAATGGCCTGCAGACAAATCTAATAAGAGTACTAAAACGGTTAAGTCATAGAAATGTTAAAAATATTTTAGAATTTTGTTGAAAAGAATTGACGTTATTGACAGGCACTGATTTATAGAAACCTGTAAAATTACTCAATTTTGTAAGGTCAAAAGGCGTTTCTATGGGAGTCCGCCAATTAAACACTTAAGAATACTTAAAATATTTATAAAATAAATTAATAAAAATTCGATCAGAAAACAAAATCAAAAATAAATTAAAAAAACGCCTTTTAAACTTACAAAATTGACTAATTTTATAGTTATTTTTATATTAGTTCTAGTTATTCTCTATATAACGATACATAAAACTCTTAAGTTCCTTAGTTCATTTTGGAGTTATGGCCCCTCTAATATTATCAATTTTCAACTTTTTCAAATGTAAGGCAGCAGCAAAATAGATTTTACCAAAATAAATTAGAACTAGGCAGGCAACAAAATTCAATTTTTGTTTCATCTTGATAGCCCTATCCAGTGACGAGATATGCCAGATCCCCCTATCTTTATCAAAACTAGTTCCTCTCATATTTCTTAAAAACGGCTACAGCAAAAATATTATTTTCATTTTAGTATAAGAGCCCAGTAAGATTTTGGGCTTGAATTGCAAACCGATACTTATATATTTTAGTCGATACGTCATAAGACCATGTCCCACAAAAAATGGAGATACCTGCGAAAATCCTGCATAAACAACCCGCCAGCTTGGTTTAAACATGGCGAATATGAGTTTGAATCAAATGTACGTAAATTTTTTATTTTGACATCGATTTTACTCAAACAAGTTGCTTCTACTATAATTGCCTCTCCAAAACACTATCACTACTTTGTTTTTTATTTGTCTCTATACTGTAAATTCTGAAAGTTCCTCAAATACGCTGTTTCTTTTTAGGTTTTTGAGTTTTTAAAGAAAACTACTGGCTCTACAAAAAAAAACATAAAAACTAAAAAATATGCAGATTGTTAAGATGTATTCACGGCGGGTGTAATATTTGCTGTAGATTAAGCGGTTCTCGAGTTACACTAAAAAAAAAACTAAATTGGCCTATACCTACCCCTGGGTACAAAATTTTCATGTTTTGACCAATGTTATGAAAGTTACTAAAAAACTATACAGATCGAAAAAAGACGTCAAGCTAAATAAGAAACGGCTATTTGTTTTAAACAGAAACTGATACTGAGGTAAATATGGCGGCTTAAACATGGCCGAAGCGTAATTTACAATTTTATTTTTGAGGGTAATTTTTTTATGTAAAACGAACCTCTATAGGGTCAAAATGTACCCCTGCTAAAAGATAATTTAATTGTCTTCAAAACAGGATTGTACACTTTTCGTCGTAAAGTCAATAGTTTTCCTAAAAAAAATAAAAAATATGCGGCATACATAATTCGATGTTTTCGTTCCATAGAAGTACGACAATTTATGCACAGATAAGCGAACGCTCAGTTACATATTTAAACTCAGCGTCAAAAATCTTACAAAAAACATATTTATTTGATACTTTTCTGTTAAATTGACAGGTGGTCACGTGATTTTGGCAACTTCTTAAAGGTTTGAGCTAGAGACTTGATTCTTTTTTAATTTGTAGACAAAAATGTCTGATCAAAACCAATCACCACTGGCATGTTTTGAAATTTGTAAAAATATATGCAGGGTGTCCCCCAATATCTGCTGAACTATTGAAGATAACTGAACCATATTTGGCAGTGATCGATGACATCGAGAGATTTATTTTATGCACACATTAACAAAACAGTTTAAAAATACACTAAGAAAAAAGTTATATTTATATTTTAGCTATTTATTTGCTTTTTATTTTCTAAATTTAACACCCTGTATTTCGAAAACGGAGCAATGTCGGACTAGAGTAACTGGCTTTTAGTTGTCTTATTTTGACCTCAGAAATATATCCTAGGCTAGGCTGTTGTACTGACCTTTGATAGACACAGACTGTATAAGTAATTTTATCCATATTTCCTGGCTTTTCCATGTTTTTCCCGGGTATGCTGTAATTGACCAGAGGCAAACAACTCAAACCTTAAACTACATGGCAATACCAACAAAAAATATGTGTCAAAAATTCTCACGTATGGGGGATGGCGGGTTTAGCTATAGTTAAAAATTTGTGAAAAATGGTAAAATAAAAGTTTCACAGTCGATAGATTTTGACACGTTTTTTGTCATGGGCAAGGGACGGTTGGCGTACATGGTCTTTCAAAGACCTTTCAAACAAGATATTTCTCAATAGGGTTTTTGTTTAAAACAACAAACTTGTGAACTTTGACAAAAACTGAAAAAATTTGTTTTGACAGTCCAAAGATTTTGACAGATTTGATTGTATAGACAATTAACAGCTGTATCAAAATATTTAATTTTCAAATACCTCTAAAAGGAGGTATTAATCGATAAGGATTTATAATTAAAATTTTTAAGTTGATCGCCCTATGCCGCCCCCTAATGCAGGGGCGGCACAACCGCCCCTTTTGATATTATCGATTACTGCCAAATATGGTTCAGTTATCTCCAAAAAAAAATCAATCGTGGATGCAAAAGTGCCAGAAAATAGATTCTTACTTAGGAGGTAGAAGAAGTACCGAAAGCTGGAAAATTATAAGATCGATCAAAAAAGAAACATGCAGAGATATTATTTCGCCAATACCAGACAAAGAATGGGATAAGCATTTTAAAAAACTTCTATCTGAAGAAGAGCAGAATTCAAGGAAGATGAAAAAGACAATATCATTAGAACGATGGGATCTCCAGTACCCCTCAAAATCTCTGAGGTCAAAAACGTGTGCACAACCTTAAAAAGCGGTAAGTCTGCCGGACCCGGAAATACCCCAGCTGAACTTATTAAATATGGCACTGAAGAACTGTTTTGAAGATTACGGAATCTTTTCCAAAAATATTAAAATGGAGCTGTAGTACCAACTGAGTGGAAAACGTCATATATATCCACAATACACAAAAAAGGAAGGAAAGATATATGACAATTATTGAGGTATATCTGTAACTAGTACAATAAGCAGAATATATGGAAAATAATAAGAAATAAAGTGGAGAACGAATATCAAGATATGGAGGCAGAAGAACAAGCCGGTTTCAGGGCGGGTAGATCGACTTCAGATCATCTCTTTTGTATAACCCAAGTTATTGAAAAGAAAATGGCATACGAACAAGAACTGCATCTGCTTTGCGTAGATTTGCGGAAGGCATATGATAGTAT
Source organism: Aspidapion aeneum (assembly GCA_963576565.1). Classification (NCBI taxonomy): domain Eukaryota; kingdom Metazoa; phylum Arthropoda; class Insecta; order Coleoptera; family Brentidae; genus Aspidapion; species Aspidapion aeneum. The sequence goes on from OY755046.1 coordinate 24,037,083, forward strand.
ACCACTCAATCTACTTTGGAAAGCGTTGGAAAAGACAAGCATAAGCGTACAACTAATTAAGGCCATCAAAGAGTTATACCGCAATAGTAAGGCAAAAGTTAAAATAAAAGCAAAACTAACCAAAGGCTTTCAAGTAAATAAAAGTCTTAAACATGGTTGCTGTATCTCGCCTACGCTCTTCAAGATATATTTGGAACAAGTCCCTAAAGTCTGCAAGAGAAAATGCCAAAACATGGGAATTCGTTGGATGAAACCACCTTGTATAGTCTATGTTTCGCCGATGATCAGATAGTGGTGGCTCAGGATTATGACGACCTCGAATATATGACACGAAAACTAATAGAAGAGTACAATAAGTGGGGACTAGAGGTTAATATCAATAAGACAGAGTATATGTGTATTGGTGGAACGAATCAGGATCTAATCTTACTGGGCAGCGAATTCAGTCCTGTGATGAGTATAAATACTTAGGTCTACAAATTACAGCTGACGGAACACTAGACAAAGCTATAAAATATATAAACGTACAAAGAAGAAAAGCAATAACTTTATTAAATGAAATAATTTGGGACCAAAGTATATCAAAACATAACAAAAAGCTTATATATAACACCATTGTAAAAAGTATTATTACATACGGCTCAGAAGTATGGCCAATCAAATAGAACAGAAAAAGTGATTTCCGCTACGGAGATGGACTATTGGAGAAGAGCAGCAGGGAAATCAAAAAGAGAAAGAGTTACAAATCAAAGAATAAGAGAAATTATAACAGTGGGTGAACGTACTTTAGTGGATGCTATAAGAAAAAAACAACTGGTGTGGTACGGACATGTACAAAGAATGGATGATGGAAGACTACCAAAACAAATATTACAATGGAAACCAACTGGCCGAAAAGAAGCTGGAGAGAAGGAGTAGACAGTGAAATAAGAATAAGAGGCCTATATGATGAATTATGAGCAAACAGAAACGAGTGGAGATTGGTTATCGGAAGACGTAGAATGTTGTGAAACCGATAAATATATATCTTCAATAGTTCAGAAGATATTTAAGTGGACTCAGAATTTTGGGATACCCTGTATATATATATGTATATATCTTGTTTTCGCTCACTCTCCTGGGTGTTTATTATTTCAATGCTCTCTAGGGAGTAAATTTTTTCTTCAATTCACCGATAAAATTCGTCAGTTTATAAACTGACGCGGAAGGGATCATTTTCGAAAGAACTTTTGACATAAGAGATTTCTTTTTGAAAACATTCACAAAAAATTTCATTACTATCAAATTTATGTCATATATCTGATATTGACCAATGGTAACCGTGAACTTAAGAGAACATTTACTCCCTAGAGAGCATTTAAAGAATAAACCCCCTGGCATCTCCTTCTTACTCTCTTGACTAATTTTAGTGCCAGGAAGAGCAGAAATAATACAAAAAACAAGGAATTTTAATCTTAGTAACCAGCTTAGGAAAGGGCAAGACTGCATTCCCGGCCGTTTTAACAAATAGTAAAAATAAAGACCCCTCAAAAAGCTGGCGGCAAATTCAATTGAAAAGGGTACACTACATTGGATTTTCAATAACCCAAAACATATTAAAAAGACTTATTTTATAATATTTTTAAATGGGTTCAGAAAAACGTCATATAGAAATAGCGGTATATGATACAGGTAACAGCATTAGTGTAAGTTTTTTTCATTACACTACTGAAAGGTTAAAAATATTGTGTACATATTGTATATATATACATATATATATATATAGATATCCGCTGATCGTTGTGACATCCAGGCGTAAAAATTTTAGATATCTTGTGACATCCTTCGACGCCGTGACATCCAAATTCGGATGTCATAACGTTTTTCCATGTTTTTGGTACAGTCCTGATGGGGAGGGCCCGGGTGTACCTAAATTAAATGGATGTCATAGCATACCATGAGTCTGATGAAGAATACAGCAAAATTTTTAAAAAATTTTGACGCCAAAATTTCCGTGTATATTGGCGCGAGTATATTCAAGAATCAATCCAATTGATATTCATCACTCTGTGACATTCAATGTATATTTTCATCTTAATTGCAGGCACTTGTAACATCCGTCAAAGCGACAACCTTGCATTATGCCTATTTTATTAATTAAATTTGGTTTATTTTTTATTTTGTTGCGGCTGTTGCTATGTGGTCCAGCAATTCAATGGACTTGCATCTTTGTAAAAATATTTAAAAATGTTAGCATAATAAATAATGTGAGCTAGCTTATTGGGAACATAAATATAAAATATAAATAAATATTTCTTCATGTACCTCAGAGCAAAAGTGAATTAACTAACGGACTTGGATAGGGACTTGATACTATTTGTGAATTGCTATCTCCGTCCTCCTTTTTACCACGTATTTAAAGACAGATGAGTAAAAAGAGCGCTAAATTTTAATCTAGCTACGTCAAAACGTACTGATTTATAATAGTATATTTTTAACTCCGTTCAGTGATTTTTATACAAAAACAAATCTGCTGAATTAAATTAGAATTCTTATAAATCCATCAATACATATATACCGGGTGGGCCAAAAAAAAACCGCACAATTTTTTTTCATTATAGCTTTTGAACTAAACCATCGATTTTAATGAGACAAACTGCGCTTGGCAGAGAATTAATCAAAGTTTTGACTAATTATAATTATTTGTCAGCGATCTCAAAATCCAAGATGGCGGACAATATTAAAATGTACCCTTTAAAGATGCTGGTTTATTCTTATGTTGCAAACACGTTTGAATTATTTGCTTAAATTAGTAGAAAAGCTGCGTTCTTGTCACGCACAAGGTATGAATCAGCAAAATCGGTTTGATGGTTCTAAAAAAAATATTTTTGTTTCAACCATTGTTTTGAAAATTATACGAATGCCTTGCCAATCATGTCTGCATTTATTTCCTTACAAATTTATTACTACTGAACCTTTGATTTTGATGAAATAATAAACATCCTGGTGAGAACTGATTGTTTTTTAAAGATCATGATCAAAATTTATCGCCATCTTAAAATTTAAGATGGCGGACAGAATCATACTTGATTCTTAAAAATGGTGGGTTTATTCTTATTTTCTGGAAATAGTTTAGATTTTTTTTTTAATTTATAGAAAAGCACTACTTTTCCCGCGCACAACAAGGTACAAATTAGCAAAGTCGGTGTATTGGTTCTCAAAAAACCTATTTCTGTTTTCGTCATTGTGTTACAGATTATACGATTGCATTGCCAACCCTGTCTGCATTCATTTCCTTATAAATCATTATTACCAAACCGATTTTAGTGAAATAAGAAAAATGATGGTGAGAATTGACTGTTCCTTCAAGGTTATAATTGAAATTTGCCGCCATCCTAAAAGTTAAGATGTTGGACAGAACCATACTTGATCCTTCAAAGAGGCACTTTTATTCTTATTTTTCGAAAATGTTTCAGTTTTTTTTATTAATTTATTGTAAAGTACTACTTTTCTCCCGCTTAATAAAGTACAATTTAATAAAATCGGCGAAGTGGTTCTCACAAAATCTGATTTTGTACAATTGTTTTACAAGTTATGCGATTGCATTGGCAATTTCTGTCCGACATCTTAAATTCTAAGACGGCGGCAAATTTCGATTATAATCTGTAAAGAGCAATCATTTCTTACTTAATTGTATGTTTTGTGGGTTTTGGGAAGTTGAAGAAAAACAACCATTGATTTTATGGCGACGTTTCGTGTTTAGACTAACACTTTTTCAAGCCCTGAAATGAACAACAATGTTGTCAATAAACCAATACTCACTGGCTTTGCTGCCGAAGACCCAACTGTGATTTGAGTAAGTTTTGCAAAGTTATTATTTTGTATATTTGAATACTATAAATTTAAGAATCATTTGCTCCTATTGTAATGCTTGTTGTTCATTTCAGGGCTTGAAAAAGTGTTAGTCTAAACACGAAACGTCGCCATAAAATCAATGGTTGTTTTTCTTCAACTTCCCAAAACCCACAAAACATACAATTAATTCATTACTAGGGAAACGAAATGCCTAATTATCAATTCTTACCACGATTTTTTGTGTTTCACTAAAATTGGTAGAATTTATAAGAAAACAGGATTGGCAATACAATCGTATAATCTCTAAAACAATGGTTGAAACAAAAATAGATATTTTGAGAACCACCATACTGATTTTAATAATTTTTACCTCGTTGTGTGTGGAAAAAGTAGTGCTTTTTCATAGATTAAAAAAAATCTAAAACATTTTCGGAAAATAAGAATAAACACGCCATTTTAAAGAAGCAAGAATAATTCTATCCGCCATCTTAAAATTTAAGATGGCGATAACTTTGATCATGATCTTAAAAAAGCAATCAATTCTCACCAGGATGTTGTTTATTTCCACTAACATCGGTTCAGTAGTAATGAATTTATAAGTAAATAAATGCAGACATGATTGGCAAGCAATCGTATAATATGCAAAACAATGGTTGAACAAAAATATTTTTTTATAGAACCACTGAACCAATTGCTGAATCGTACCATGTCGTGCCTGGCAAGAATGCAGCTTTCTTACTAATTTAAAAAAATAATTAGAACATATTCGCAACACAAGAAGAAACGAGCATCTTTGAAAGGTACATTTTAATTTCGTCCGCCATCTTGGATTCTGAGATGGCATACAAAAAATGATAAATTAGTCAAAACTCTGATTAATTCTTTGGCAAGTGCAGTTTGTCCCATTGATATCGATTGTATGGTTCAAAAGTTATAATAAAAAAAATGTCCAGGTTTTTTTGGCCCACCCTGTAAAGGAAACGAGTTCAGAAACTGCTTAACCGATTTTTTTACAACCCCCCCCCCTAATTGCGCCTCTAATATATTTATTTATTTATTTCCAAGGAGTAGCACATATAAGAAAAATTCAGAAGAATAATTTAGGTACCTAAAAAAAAGTAAACATATCTGTTAGCCGATTTGGAAAAAAAATATAGATATAAAAGAGAAGAAAATGGGAATAAATTGCTAGACTAAATAATGAAAATCTTATATTTTTATTTTATATTATTTGCATAATACTTAAGGGCCTTAATTCTGCCAAAGTGGCGCCAGCGTCAGTAAATAAAACTTATCCAGCTCCAGAGCTATATATAGTACTGTAGTCATAGATTTTACTGGAATATCGGCCATTTTTTGTGTACCGAGCAAAGCCGATTAGTAATCAGTTTCTATGTGACTATGTTTGGGGGTGCTTCGCACCACCCTGTTTACGTCTTGGAGGTGCCCTAGCTAAGGACACTCATCGTAAAAGCAAGCTTTATAGGAAGCGAAGCTAATGTCAAGCTTTCTATTTTTTGGTTAATATTTTTGACATGTTTTCCTCGGTTTCGCATTGGCGGTTCTGTTTTATTTTGAAGATGTTGTTTTACACAGTATGAAGGTACCTAAACTATATATATGTATGTAATTAAAAAGTTATGCTGCAAACTATCTTGAAACTGTATCATTATTAAATAGATCTTTAGAATGTGTTAAAACCACATTTTTAAAATAACAACGAGCCGCCAATGCGAAACCGAGGAAAACATGTCAAGTTAGGCTTCGCTACATGTAAAGCTTGCTTGACGAAGAGTGACATTAGCCCTAGCTCCTTACTACACCCGTAGTGGGCGCCCCTGTATGTATTCTATTTTTGCAAACGGCCGGTCCGCAATCGGCCAGCCCTGGGCTGAGTTGAGTATGTATACTTCGATTTAAATTCGTCTCTCTGTGACATCCACACTTACATAATTATGTTTTCGTTTTATTTGTGACCCCGCGTAGAAATCGAGCAAAAGCTGTTCCGCCAAAGTGTTTTTTTGTTTTTAATCAAAGCTTATTGAATTTAAAGCTAAGTAAATCTGAGGGCACAGCAGTGCCTCGCCAAGTTGGCGCGCCGTAACCATCTTTTCTTAAATCATTTCAGCCGATATTTGACCTGCCTAAAACTCTACTTCGGAATGAGCTACGAATCTTGAACTTTGCACAGTCGTAGAACTCCATGGAGTTAACAACCGCTCCAAGTTTCATGGAATTCTATAAAGTAGTAAAGTAGTTACGAAATTTCAAAAAACGTCAAAATTGCCACTTACTGACTCACTCACTCACTCACTCATGTATATATCATCAATATTCTACTGTACTTCCAGACACGCTACAAAGCTGAAATTTGGCAGACTGATAGAAATTATGACCAAACCCCTGGAAAAAATCATAAAACCCCAAAATTTTAATTTACTCCCCTCCCCTATACATTTAAATTTATGTAAAAGCAGCATCGCCCACTTCCAGAAATGCTAGAGAGTTGAGCTTTGGCAGACTGATAGGACCTATGATAAAACTATAGGAGAAAATCAAAAAACCCAAAATTTGAATTTACTCTTCTCCCCTATACATTTAAAGTTATGTAAAAGTAGCATTGCACACTTCCAGAAATGCTAGAGAGTTGAGCTTTGGCAGACTGATAGAAACTATGATAAAACTATAGGAAAAAATTAAAACACCCCAAAACTCTAATTTACTTCCCTCCCCGATAAATGTAAAATTAAGTAAAAGTAACATTGCCTACTTCCAGACATGCTAGAGAGCTGAGCTTTGGAAAACCGATAGTAACTATGATAAAGTTATAGAAAAAAATTAGAACACCCCAAAATTCTAATTTACTTCCCTTTCCTATAAATGTCAATTTATATTAAACTAACGTTGCCCACTTCCAGAAACGCTAAAGAGCTGAGCATTGGAATGCTGATAGAAATCATGATAAAACCATGGGAAAAAATTTAAAAAGTCCAATATTTTCATTTACTCTCCTGAGTTATGTAAAAGTAAGATTACCCACTTCCAGAAACGCTAGAGAGCTGAGCATTGGAAGACTGATAGGAACTATGATAAAACTATAGGACAAAATTAAAAAGCACGACAATTTTAATTTATTTCCCTCCCCTATACATGTAAAAGTAACATTGTGCACTTTCAGAAACGCTAGAGAGTTGAGCTTTGGAAGGCTGATGGGAACTACGATAAAACCATGGAAAAAAATTAAAAAACCTCAAAAATTTAAGTAAGGCATTGCAAAAATTTTAAACAATATTCCGCATATTTTACTACTTTAAAAATTAAGTATTATCCAATTCCGTTAAAAAAGAAGTGAAATCATAACAAAAACATTTCATGTCAAAAAAGCCAAGTACGCGAAAATGGCATTCCGTAAAAAGAATTGAGATAAAAGTAAAGCCAAGTTCTCCAATACAAATTTCAAAATGAAAGGTTCAGACAGACAGACAGACAGACGGCGCAACAAAAAAGTTTCAAAATCATCTGTAACGCAAAGATATATAAGCCCACATTACTATAGTATAGTAGTCGTGTGAGCTAAAATTGTGGGGCGCTTTGTGCCATATTTTCTTTGTATATCGAGAGACCGACGTTTTTTCACAATAATACTAGTATTTTTTGTTCATTATTGTTTTCAACTAATATTAAGAATTATTTTTAACTGTTTAGTTTGAAGCGTGTTTTTTAGTTTTTTGAACTATATTTATTTTTTACTTTTTAGTTTAATGTGGTGTAAAATCGTGTTTTTTAATTAACTATGTTACGTCGGTATACTGGCAAAATACACTCAGTCATTTTTTTTAGTTTTTGGCCATTAAATCACAGACTTCACAAAATCTATAAAATTCAAAAAATAACTTTTTTTACATAGGTACTTACATAAATTCTCCAAAATTCAATGCATAAATAATGTAAAATTCAGGAGTTTCTCAATGAAATCAAATGTCTCAAATGTTGTTCCTAATTTCAAAACTTCTAAAATGCGATTTTCTCAAATCTAAATTTTTGACTTAGTGTATATTGCCAGTATACCGATGATTTATTTTCACAATAATACTAGTAATAATAAAAATAAATTAGCCTGATCAGGCGCACCCGTGGTACCCCCAAGGGTGCGCCTGGAAAATTATTGTATTGTCACCGGTTCTTGATAAGTGTCCAAAGTTTAAATTAAATCAGTTCGTTTAAAGTAGGTCAAAATCTAGTCCAAAGGAGTCAGTTACAAACATACATACCTACCTACAAACATACAGGTGAAGCTAATAAAAGCGTGTCAAAAATAAGAAATTACAAAATATGAAAACTTTTATTTAAAACATGTTATTTCCCCACAATTTTTATTCTGGTAACGGAGTTTTCAGAAATTGATTAAAAATCTGATTTGAAAAAAAAATAAAGCGACCTAAACACCCAGAACTACTGCGTTTTTCAGATGGCTGTACGTAAGTTAAAAAATTTCAAGGTAAAAGGCAGAAAAGCCATTTCGATATAGTAAGCCGATTTTAATGTGCAGCTACAGGTTTTTCAAAAGTCCGAAGAACCGAACCGACACGCTTTAATTAGCTTCACCTGTATGTTTGTAGGTAGGTTTGTATGTTTGTAACTGACTCCTCTGGACTAGATTTTGACCTACTTTAAACGAACAGATTTAATTTAAACCTTGTACACTTATCAAGAACCGGTGACAATACAATAATTTTCCAGGCGCACCCTTGGGGGTACCACGGGGACCCCTCCCCCCTACAAGCCTAAGAATTTTGCAAAAACGAACAAATTTAATTTAGACTTTGTATACACTTATCAAGAACCGGTGACAACGCCAAGATTAATAATTTCGCAGACATTTTTCATATATTTCAGGAATAAAACAATAAAATAGGTTAAAATGCGGCTTAATGAGGTCTCGCTCCCCTCCCCACAAGAAATATTCCTTATTAAGTTTTTCTCATTATCCTGATCAGGATAATTTATTTTTATTATTACTAGTATTATTGTGAAAAAAATCATCGTACAACGTACACAACAAAAATTTAGTTTTGAGAAAATCGCATTTTAAGAAGTTTTGAAATTAGGAACAACATTTGAGACATTTGATTTCATTGAGAAACTCCTGAATTTTACATTATTTATGCATTGAATATTGGAGAACGTATGTAAGTACCTATGTAAAAAAAAGTTATTTTTTGAAATTTTAGTAATATTTTATAGATTTTGTGAAGTCTGTGATTTAATATATTTTTTAAATTTGGTTGTAACGGCCAGGTTTCACCATGGCTCAAAAACAAAAAAAAATGACTTTGAGTGTATTTTGCCAGTATACCGACGTAATATAGTTAATTAAAAAACACGATTTTACAGCACATGAAACTAAAAAGTAAAAAATAAATATAGTTAAAAAACTAAAAAACACGCTTCAAACTAAACAGTTAAAAATAATTCTTAATATTAGTTGAAAACAATAATGAACGAAAAATACTTTGCCAATATATGGGCCCCTAAGCTCACACTAAAAACTGAAATATATTTTATTCAACTCCAGACCAAATTACCTTTTGTTTGATACCACACAAACCACGTTTTGACTTAAACTCAAATTTTTGAAATCTACCCCCACCCTTAAAAAAACTATAGTGTATTTTGTTAAACTCCGGACTCAATTACCTTTCGTTTGATATCACACACGCCATATTTTCACTTAAACTCTAATTTTTGAAATATACCCCCACCCTTTTTTTTAAATAAATTAAAATGTATTTTGTTAAACTCCGGACTCAATTACCTTTCGTTTGATATCACACACGCCATATTTTCACATAAACTCTAATTTTTGAGATCTACCCCCACCCTTTTATTTGGTTTGTGTTCGGTGGATTTTGTTCATTTGTAAACGGGACCATCTTGAGCCAAGACCCAGCCTAGGTACCAAATTTCATTAAAATCGGCCAAGCGGTTTTTGAGGTATGCGCGTTGGTCGTTACAGACAGACAGACAGACAGACATACAGACAGACAGACAGACAGACAGACGGCGCAACAAAAAAGTTTCAAAAAAATTTTTTGAAATCGGAGCAACTTTTTTTTTATCGAAAAAATTAGGATCACCATAGCTCACACTACTATAGTATAGTATATGTGTGAGCTAATACTAGTATTATTGTGAAAAAAATGTCGGGCTCTCGATATACAAAGAAAATATGGCACAAAGCGCACCACGATTTTAGCTCACACGACTACTATACTATGGTAGTGTGAGCTTATATATCTTTGCGTTTCAGATAATTTTGAAACTTTTTTGTTGCGCCGTCTGTCTGTCTGTCTGTCTGTCTGAACCTTTCATTTTTAAATTTGTACTGGAGAACTTGGCTTTACTTTTATCTCAATTCTTTTTGCGGAATGCCATTTTCGCGTACTTTTTAACTAAATTTCGTAACTACTTTACTACTTTATGGAATTCCTTGGAGGGGTTGTTTACACCATGGAGATCTACGACTGTGCAAAGTTTGAGATTCGTAGCTTATTCCGAAGTAGAGTTTTAGGTAGGTCAAATATCGGCAGAAATGTTTTAAGAAAAGATGGTTACAACGCTCGAACTTGGCGAGGCACTGCCATGTCGTCAGATCTACATACCTTTAAATTCAATAAACTTTGATTAAAAACAAAAAATCACTTTGCCGGAACAGCTTTTGTTCGATTTATACGCGGGGTCACAAATAAAACGAAAACATAATTATGTAAGTATGGATGTCACAGAGAGACGAATTTAAATCGAAGTATACATACTCAACTCAGCCCAGGGCTGGCCGATTGCGGACCGGCCGTTTGCAGAAATAGAATACCTACAGGGGCGCCCACTACGGGGGTAGTAATAGGCTAGGGCTAAGTTCACTCATCGTCAAGCAAGCTTTACAGGTAGCGAAGCCTAACTCTGATTTTATATTTTTTGGTTATAATTTTTGACATATTTTCCTCGGTTTCGCATTGGTTTTAACACAGTTTAAAGATCTATTTAATAATGATACAGTTTCAAGATAGTTTGCAGCATAACTTTTTAATTACATAAATATATATAGTTTAGGTACCTTCGTACTGTGTAAAACAACATCTTCAAAATAAAACAGAACCGCCAATGCGAAACCGAGGAAAACATGTCAAAAATAATAACCAAAAAATAGAAAGCTTGACGTTAGCTTCGCTTCCTATAAAGCTTGCCTTTACGATGAGTGTCCTTAGCTAGGGCACCTCCAAGACGTAAACAGGGAGGTGCGACGTAGATGTAAAAAAAAATCTAGATAATCTGGACTAGGTACTTACCTATTTTCAGCGAATTTTTGATAAATTATGTAGCTCTATAGCTGAATATGTTTTATTTACTGACGCTGGCGCCACTTTGGCAGAATTAAGGCCCTTAATTATTATGCAAATAATATAAAATAAAAATATAAGATTTTCATTATTCAGTATAGCAATTTATTCCCATTTTCTTTTCTTTTATATCTATATTTTTTTTCCAAATCGGCTAACCCATATGTTACTTTTTTTAGGTACCTAAATTATCCTTCTGAATTTTTCTTATATGTGCTACTCCTTGGAAATAAATAAATAAATAAATTAGAGGCGCAATTAGGAGGGGGGGTTCTATAAAATCGGTTAAGCAGTTTCTGAACTCGTTTCCTTGACAGGGTGGGCCAAAAAAACCTGGAAATTTTTTTTATTATAACTTTTGAACTATACAATCGATATTAATGGGACAAACTGCACTTGCCAAAGAATTAATCAGAGTTTTGACTAATTTATTATTTTTTGTCTGCCATCTCAAAATCCAAGATGGCGGACGAAATTAAAATGTACCTTTCAAAGTTGCTCGTTTATTCTTGTGTTGCGAATATGTTCTAATTATTTTTTTAATTAGTAAGAAAGCTTCGTTCTTGCCAGGCACGACAAGGTACGATTCAGCAAAATTGGTTCAGTGGTTCTATAAAAAAATATTTTTGTTCAACCATTGTTTTGCATATTATACGATTGCTTGCCAATCATGTCTGCATTTATTTACTTATAAATTCATTACTACTGAACCGATGTTAGTGGGAATAAACAACATCCGAGTGAGAATTGATTGCTTTTTTAAGATCATGATCAAAGTTATCGCCATCTTAAATTTTAAGATGGCGGATAGAATTATTCTTGATTCTTTAAAATGGCGTGTTTATTCTTATTTTCCGAAAATGTTTTAGATTTTTTTTAATCTATGAAAAAGCACTACTTTTTCCCCACACAATGAGGTAAAAATTATTAAAACCATTAAAATATCTATTTTTGTTTCAACCATTGTTTTAGAGATTATACGATTGTATTGCCAATCCTGTCTGCATTAATTTTCCTATAAATTCTACCAATTTTAGTGAAACACAAAAAATCGTGGCACGAATTGATTGCTCTTTAAAGATTATAATCGAAATTTGCCGCCATCTTAGAATTTAAGATGTCGGACAGAAATTGCCAATGCAATCGCATAACTTGTAAAAAAATTGTACAAAATCAGATTTTGTGAGAACCATTTCGCCGATTTTATTAAATTTTTGTACTTTATTAAGCGGGAGAAAGGTAGTACTTTCCAATAAATTAATAAAAAAAACTAAAACATTTTCGAAAAATAAGAATAAAAGTGCCTCTTTGAAGGATCAAGTATAGTTCTGTCCAACTTCTTAACTTTTAGGATGGCGGCAAATTTCGATTATAACCTTGAAAGAACAATCAATTCTCACCATCATTATTCTTATTTCACTAAAATCGGTTTGGTAATAATGATTTATAAGGAAATTAATGCAGACAGGGTTGGCAATGACGAAAACAGATATAGGTTTTTTGAGAACCAATACACCGATTTTGCTAATTTGTACCTTGTTGTGCGCGGGAAAAGTAGTGCTTTTCTATAAATTAAAAAAAATATTTAAAATATTTCTAGAAAATAAGAATAAACCCACCATTTTTAAGAATCAAGTATGATTCTGTCCGCCATCTTAAATTTTAAGATGATCTTTAAAAAGCAGTCAATTCTCACCAGGATGTTTTTTATTTCATCAAAGTCAAAGGTTCAGTAGTAATAAATTTGTAAGGAAATAAATGCAGACATGATTGGCAAGGCACCCGTATAATTTTCAAAACAATGGTTGAAACACAAATATTTTTTTTAGAACCATCAAACCGATTTTGCTGATTCATACCTTGTGCGTGGCAAGAACGCGCTTTTCTACTAATTTAAAAAAATAATTCAAACGTGTTTGCAACATAAGAATAAACCAGCATCTTTAAAGGGTACATTTTAATATTGTCCGCCATCTTGGATTTTGAGATCGCTGACAAATTATTACAATTAGTCAAAACTTTGATTAATTCTCTGCCAAGCGCAGTTTGTCCCATTAAAATCGATGGTATAGTTCAAAAGTTATAATGAAAAAAAATTGTGCGGTTTTTTTTTGGCCCACCCGGTATATATGTATTGATTGATTTATAAGAATTCTAATTTATTTCAGCAGATTTGTTTTTGTAAAAAAATCACTGAATAGAGTTAAAAATATTCTATTATAAATCAGTATGTTTTGACGTAGCTAGATTAAAATTTAGCGCTCTTTTTACTCATCTGACTTTAACTACGTGGTAAAAAGGAGCAATTCACAAATAGTATCAAGTCCCTATCTAAGTCCGTTAGTTAATTCACTTTTGCTCTGAGGTACATGAAGAAATATTTATTTATATTTTATATTTATGTTCCCAATAAGCTAGCTAACATTATTTATTATGCTAACATTTTTAAATATTTTTACAAAGATGCAAGTCAAGTGAATCGCTGAACCACATAGCAACAGCCGCCCCAAAATAAAAAATAAACCAAATTTAATTAATAAAATAGGCATAATGCAAGGTTGTCGCTTTGACGGATGTTACAAGTGCGTGCAATTAAGATGAATATATATATATATATATATATATATATATATATATATATATCCGCTGATCGTTGTGACATAAAATAAAAAATAAATATAGTTAAAAAACTAAAAAACACGCTTCAAACTAAACAGTTAAAAATAATTCTTAATATTAGTTGAAAACAATAATGAACGAAAACTACTAGTATTATTGTGAAAAAAAAGTCGGGCTCTCGATATACAAAGAAAATATGGCACAAAGCGCACCACGATTTTAGCTCACACGACTACTATACTATAGTAGTGTGAGCTTATATATCTTTGCGTTTCAGATAATTTTGAAACTTTTTTGTTGCGCCGTCTATCTGTCTGTCTGTCTGTCTGTCTGAACCTTTCATTTTTAAATTTGTACTGGAGAACTTGGCTTTACTTTTATCTCAATACTTTTTGCGGAATGCCATTTTCGCGTACTTTTTAACTAAATTTCGTAACTACTTTACTACTTTATGGAATTCCTTGGAGGGGTTGTTAACACCATGGAGATCTACGACTGTGCAAAGTTTGAGATTCGTAGCTCATTCCGAAGTAGAGTTTTAGGTAGGTCAAATATCGGCAGAAATGTTTTAAGAAAAGATGGTTACGGCGCTCGAACTTGGCAGGATCAAGTATAGTTCTGTCCAACATCTTAACTTTTAGGATGGCGGCAAATTTCGATTATAACCTTGAAAAAACAATCAATTCTCACCATCATTTTTCTTATTTCACTAAAATCGGTTTGGTAATAATGATTTATAAGGAAATGAATGTAGACAGGGTTGGCAATGACGAAAACAGAAATAGGTTTTTTGAGAACCAATACACCGATTTTGCTAATTTGTACCTTGTTGTGCGCGGGAAAAGTAGTGCTTTTCTATAAATTAAAAAAAATCTAAAATATTTCTAGAAAATAAGAATAAACCCACCATTTTTAAGAATCAAGTATGATTCTGTCCGCCATCTTAAATTTTAAGATGATCTTTAAAAAACAGTCAATTCTCACCAGGATGCTTTTTATTTCATCAAAGTCAAAGGTTCAGTAGTAATAAATTTGTAAGGAAATAAATGCAGACATGATTGGCAAGGCACTCGTATAATTTTCAAAACAATGGTTGAAACAAAAATATATTTTTTAGAACCATCAAACCGATTTTGCTGATTCATACCTTGTGCGTGGCAAGAACGCAGCTTTTCTACTAATTTAAAAAAATAATTCAAACGTGTTTGCAACATAAGAAAGAAACCTTTCTCCCGCTTAATAAAGTACACAAATTTAATAAAATCGGCGAAGTGGTTCTCACAAAATCTGATTTTGTACATTTTTTTTACAAGTTATGCGATTGCATTGGCAATTTCTGTCCCACATCTTAAATTCTAAGATGGCGGCAAATTTCGATTATAATCTTTAAAGAGCAATCAATTCGTACCACGATTTTTTGTGTTTCACTAAAATTGGTAGAATTTATAAGAAAATTAATGCAGACAGGATTGGCAATACAATCGTATAATCTCTAAAACAATGGTTGAAACAAAAATAGATACTTTGATGGTTTTAATAATTTTTACCTCATTGTGTGGGGAAAAAGTAGTGCTTTTTCATAGATTAAAAAAAATCTAAAACATTTTCGGAAAATAAGAATAAACACGCCATTTTAAAGAATCAAGAATAATTCTATCCGCCATCTTAAAATTTAAGATGGCGATGACTTTGATCATGATCTTAAAACAGCAATCAATTCTCACTCGGATTTTGTTTATTCCCACTAACATCGGTTCAGTAGTAATGAATTTATAAGTAAATAAATGCAGACATGATTGGCAAGCAATCGTATAATATGCAAAACAATGGTTGAACAAAAATATTTTTTTATAGAACCACTGAACCAATTTTGCTGAATCGTACCTTGTCGTGCCTGGCAAAAACGCTACTTTCTTACTAATTAAAAAAATAATTAGAACATATTCGCAACACAAGAATAAACGAGCATCTTTGAAAGGTACATTTTAATTTCGTCCGCCATCTTGGATTTTGAGATGGCAGACAAAAAATGATAAATTAGTCAAAACTCTGATTAATTCTTTGGCAAGTGCAGTTTGTCCCATTAATATCGATTGTATAGTTCAAAAGTTATAATAAAAAAAATGTCCAGGTTTTTTTGGCCCACCCTGTAAAGGAAACGAGCTCAGAAACTGCTTAACCGATTTTATAGAACCCCTCTCCTAATTGCGCCTCTAATATATTTATTTATTTATTTCCAAGGAGTAGCACATATAAGAAAAATTCAGAAGAATAATTTAGGTACCTAAAAAAAAGTAACATATGGGTTAGATATAAAATCAGAGTTAGGCTTCGCTACCTGTAAAGCTTGCTTAACGATAAGTGAACTTAGCCCTAGCCCTTTACTACCCCCGTAGTGGGCGCCCCTATAGGTATTCTATTTCTGCAAACGGCCGGTCCGCAATCGGCCAGCCCTGGGCTGAGTTGAGTATGTATACTTCGATTTAAATTCGTCTCTCTGTGACATCCACACTTACATAATTATGTTTTCGTTTTATTTGTGACCCCGCGTATAAATCGAACAAAAGCTGTTCCGGCAAAGTGATTTTTTGTTTTTAATCAAAGTTTATTGAATTTAAAGGTATGTAGATCTGACGACATGGCAGTGCCTCGCCAAGTTCGAGCGTTGTAACCATCTTTTCTTAAAACATTTCTGCCGATATTTGACCTACCTAAAACTCTACTTCGGAATAAGCTACGAATCTCAAACTTTGCACAGTCGTAGATCTCCATGGTGTAAACAACCCCTCCAAGGAATTCCATAAAGTAGTAAAGTAGTTACGAAATTTAGTTAAAAAGTACGCGAAAATGGCATTCCGCAAAAAGAATTGAGATAAAAGTAAAGCCAAGTTCTCCAGTACAAATTTAAAAATGAAAGGTTCAGACAGACAGACAGACAGACAGACGGCGCAACAAAAAAGTTTCAAAATTATCTGAAACGCAAAGATATATAAGCTCACACTACTATAGTATAGTAGTCGTGTGAGCTAAAATCGTGGTGCGCTTTGTGCCATATTTTCTTTGTATATCGAGAGCCCGACTTTTTTTTCACAATAATACTAGTAGTTTTCGTTCATTATTGTTTTCAACTAATATTAAGAATTATTTTTAACTGTTTAGTTTGAAGCGTGTTTTTTAGTTTTTTAACTATATTTATTTTTTACTTTTTAGTTTAATGTGCTGTAAAATCGTGTTTTTTAATTAACTATATTACGTCGGTATACTGGCAAAATACACTCAAAGTCATTTTTTTTAGTTTTTGAGCCATGGTGAAACCTGGCCGTTACAACCAAATTTAAAAAATATATTAAATCACAGACTTCACAAAATCTATAAAATATTACTAAAATTTCAAAAAATAACTTTTTTTACATAGGTACTTACATACGTTCTCCAATATTCAATGCATAAATAATGTAAAATTCACGAGTTTCTCAATGAAATCAAATGTCTCAAATGTTGTTCCTAATTTCAAAACTTCTTAAAATGCGATTTTCTCAAAACTAAATTTTTGTAGTGTATGTTGCCAGTATACCGATGATTTTTTTTCACAATAATACTAGTAATAATAAAAATAAATTAACCTGATCAGGATAATGAGAAAAACTTAATAAGGAATATTTCTTGTGGGGAGGGGAGCGAGACTTCATTAAGCCGTATTTTAACCTATTTTATTGTTTTATTCCTGAAATATATGAAAAATGTCTGCGAAATTATTAATCTTGGCGTTGTCACCGGTTCTTGATAAGTGTATACAAAGTCTAAATTAAATTTGTTCGTTTTTGCAAAATTCTTAGGTTTGTGGGGGGGGTCCCCGTGGTACACCCAAGGGTGCGCCTGGAAAATTATTGTATTGTCACCGGTTCTTGATAAGTGTACAAGGTTTAAATTAAATCTGTTCGTTTAAAGTAGGTCAAAATCTAGTCCAGAGGAGTCAGTTACAAACATACAAACCTACCTACAAACATACAGGTGAAGCTAATTAAAGCGTGTCAAAAATAAGAAATTACAAAATACGAAAACCTTTATTTAAAACTTGTTATTTCCCCACAATTTTTATTCTGGTAACGGAGTTTTCAGAAATTAATTAAATCTGATTTGAAAAAAAAATAAAGCGACCTAAACACCCAGAACGACTGCGTTTTTCAGATGGCTGTACGTAAGTTAAAAAATTTCAAGGTAAAAGGCAGAAAAGCCATTTCGATATAGTAAGCCGATTTTAATGTGCAGCTACAAGTTTTTCAAAAGTCCGAAGAACCGAACCGAACCGGATAAACATACATACAAACAAATAAGAGTCACAAAATATTTCTAGGTTATCTTAAAAAAAATCCGTCGAACATCATACCTTTCCTAGCTTTTGCTGCACGAACTAGGAAAGTAAAAATTGGGACTGATAAAAACTGAAGTCTGAGTCCAAAAAGATAATGGCGTCGACCGGTGAGATACCACCATGCCAGAACTGAGTAGCGCTAAGTGGTATCACCACGTTCCGCTACTGCGCTGGCAGTCCGGTTCCAACAATGAGTAACAGAGAGCATGATGGCGCCTCCAAGATCAAAATATTCCGGAGGTAAAATACCCGACCACTCGGATCTCCGGGCGTCGGGTGATCCTGGGGGTCCTTCATGCAAAGATATTAAAAGAAGACCAAAAACTCAACTCAGAATTGATTTTAGCAATATAAGAGAATTAAGTACCAACATGAATTCAGTTCACCAACATCTTGAAGAAAATAGACCTGACATCCTTGTTCTCACTGAAACTAAAATCAGTTCTGCAACACCTATTGTGAGCTATCTTTATCCCGGCTATGACCTACACCACCGATTTCGACATAATTTTGGGATTTGTGTGTACATTAAAAATGACCTTTCATGTCATCGAGAGGAGAAGCTAGAACCAGCGAACCTCGATATCATATGGCTAAAATTCACCTCAAAGTCATCGACCAAGTTCATCTGCTGCCTCTACCGACCGCCAAGTAACACCGAGTATCAAAACTTTTTTGCGACATTATCCGAAAACTGTGATAGTATACAGTCTAACTATCCACATGCGGAAATTGTTTTTTTAGGCGATTTCAACGTCCACAATATACCCTGGTTAAAACACCACAACAAAACAGATAATGAAGGCAGGGAAGCAGAAGCTTTTGCCATAAGTTGTGGTCTAACGCAGCTTGTCGATGAACCTACCCGTATCTCAGAAAGGGGTGAATTTGCAGCGCTTTTAGACTTGTTCCTAACTACAAATCCTGACTCGTACACAATTCAAGTAGATCCCCCACTTGGTTCATCCGATCATAAACTTATAATAACAAAGTGCGAAATGCTCATACCACCAAGCCAATAATCACTTCCTCGTAAAATGTGGCACTATAAATCGGCAAAATGGAATGACCTTAAACAGTTTTACCTGGATTTTCCATGGCAAGAGGTTTGCTTTAAAACAGCTGATCCCACTATCTGCTGTAATGAAATAACAAAATTAATCTTATCTGGAATGGATGCATATATCCCACATACAATAAAACACAGAGCAAATGCAAAACCTTGGTTCAACGGCCAGTGTCAAACGGCTGTACAGAAAAAACACAGAGCATATAACCTTTGGAAACGACAACAAACCGCTCAAAACCCCACAGAATTTATAGAAGCCAGAAATAGTGGCGATATACTTACATACGTCACTCACTTATGGCAAAAAGCGATTGAGTTACGGGGCGAAACAAGAACAATTGCCTTAGATATATCAAAAGCATTCGATAAAGTCTGGCATGAAAATCTGCTCAACAAGCTCAAAGCAATGGGATTGTCGCCGAAACTTTGCACTTGGTTTGAAAGTTACCTTAAGGATAGATCCATTTATGTTGCACTGGATGGTCGGAACTCCAACTCTTACCAAATAAATGCTGGTGTGCCTGTTAGTCCACGGATAGAAAAACGCTAAATGCAGTGGACTGTAAATATTTTAATTAATGATAGCGCGAACAAACATAAATATTGATATGAAATTACGAAATTATCTAAACGTCCATAGGAAAAATATTGGTGGCACACAACGGTAATCAGACAAATGCACTCACCACTTTTGCAGCCAAATTCTCCACTTCCAAGGGGCCCCTGATGGATCTAATGATGTCACCACGTAGCTGAAGGGCTGAAGTTTCTAGTTCTATGCTTTAGTACACAAAAATCGAGCACTTTCAGGTGTAGATATTTGAAATAGTTGGAGAACGAAATTAACACGCCTTTTTCTCTAGGCGATTGACAAGGATCTCACCGGTTGTTGGTGCGCATGTCCAAATACGCGGAATGCGCTTTGTCCTTCATACAGTTGTGTGTTTTTTAAAAATATATATAAACAACCGCGAAATTTAGCGGGAGCTAACATAACTGCCCTCCAAAACACACAAATTTAGAATCTCAACCGGACAGATATAGATATAAGAAAAAGAATCGACCGATAAATATAAATGAATGAAAACAGATAAGTATCGTAAGTTTATTTAGATATAACGAAATCCCGAAAAAAGGCAAAACAAACAAACAAAAAATTCAAAAAAAATTAAAAATAAAAAAACCTATTGTAATACCCGGTAAAAGGTAGAAAATTAAAATTACTTTAATTTGGCAAGAGGCACAGTTTCACAACTGGCCGCTTATAAACACCGGTAACCGTTTGTACCGTCGCAACACGCACCTGACCGTCCCCGCCGGGATGCAGTTCGATGACCCGACCGACCGGCCATTTCAAAGGCGTTTGAATGTGATCACTTGTTATGATAACCAAATCATTTAATTTGATATTTGGGGACGAATCAGCCCACTTGTGTCGCTGTTGTAGCGTATGCAAATACTCTATAGAATACCGTTTCCAAAAATCATTATGTAGTTTTTGGATTAGTTGCCATCTCGAGAGCCGATTTAGGGGAACCTCGGACAAATCTGACTCCGGAATTTCTGAATTAAGGGGTTCAAGTGTCAAAAAATGCCCAGGGGTAAGAGGTTGAAGATCGTGTGGGTCTGAAGAGGCAGGAGATAAAGGGCGACTATTAAGTACGGCTTCTATGCGACAGGCAAGGGTGGACATCTCCATGATAGACAACTTCTTGTCGCCGACAACTCGTACAAAGTGAGTTTTAAAACTTTTGACGCCAGCGTCTGCCAGGCCATTGAAATGTGGACTGAGAGGAGGTCCCAGATTCCAACGAATAGAAAGTCTGGTGGCAGCACTTCTTGCGCAATCCAGTAATTGGTTACGAAACCCTATAAAATTACTGCCTTGATCTGACCAGCATTGCGTCACGCTTCCGCGTCTGGAAAAGAATCGATGGAATGTACCTACGAACCCTTCGGTGGACAGTTCCATGGTTAATTCCAAATGCAATGTGTGGCCGTAAAGACAAACACACAGACATACGATTTGAAAGCTTTACAACCACGGTAACGATGAGGAATCACAAAGAAAGGTCCACAAAAGTCGATAGCTACACTCGAAAAAGGTTTTAGTTATTGATTCGATGAGCGGGAAGTGAACTCATTATGGGCGGTCTATAGGGTTTAGGGTTGATTCTAAAACATTGCAAGCACTTGGATATGGTTCTTTGAATTGCCCGTCTGGCAGATAATATCCAAAATTGCTGTAAAAGCAGATTATGTTATGTTTTAAACCCAGGATGAAGATATTGTCGATGAGCGGACTCGATAAGAAGAGTAGTTAAACGATGGTCACTCGAAAGTAAGACGGGGTGTTTTGCAGAATAAGACAAAAGGTCAGATTTTTGTAATCTGCCACCGACTCTAATGATATTATTCTCATCAAGAAAAGGTGAAAGTTTTCGCAAAGGTTTCGGTATTGGTTTATCCTTAGATAACGCGGAAAAAAGCTCAGAAAAACAAGAACCTTGAACGCGTTTGATAAGAAGGTGTAACGCACTTTGCATATCACCGGTGGTAGGAAAAACAATATTCTCAAAAATAACTTTTTGGTCCGGCGGCTTAGTGGGTTTTTGATAGGAATGGTTTTGAAAAAGGTTAACTATTCGAAGGACATAACAAATGATACGTTGAATTTTGGATATAGATGAATATTTGATAAGAAGCTGATCTAAGAAGTTGACATCAATTATCGCATTGCAACAGACTTTTGGCTTTTCCTCCAGAATAATATCTCCGAAATCAATCGGCATTTTTGATTTATGAAAATCGGGCCATTCGTGTTCGGGAGACCACAAAAACGACGGTGCGTTCCACCACATGTCATGTGACATGAGCTGTGAAGGGGTGGCCCCTCGTGACGCAATATCGGCTGCATTCAAAGCAGAAGGAATGTAGCGCCACGAGTTTGAGGGAATGATTTCTTGGATTCTACTGACTCGATTTCCAACAAAGGTTTGCCAGCGATTAGGAGGGGATGAAAGCCAGTGCAATACGACTTGCGAATCGCAGAAAGTAACGATATTTGTAAAAGTTATTTTTCCTTCATAGCTAGATAAAACGAAGTCAATTAATTCGCTTAAAAGAAATGCGCCTAGGAGTTCTAGCCTAGCCAAAGTTTGTGACTTTATAGGCGCGACCCTAGATTTTGCAGATATGAGAGAAACAGATATATTGTTTTCCTCTTCTACACGAAAATATACGACGCCTGCGTAGCCTCGAATTGAAGCGTCACAGAAGCCGATGATTTGACAGGTATTGGTTTTTGACAGTTTGATTTGTCGGGGTAATTGAAAATTGGAAAGAAGCGGGAATTCAGAACGAAGTTTGTTCTAAGAGTCGATGATAAAAGAATCTGGTTCTTCGTCCCAGCCTATTTTCGATATCCACAACTGTTGCAAAATAAATTTTGCTTGTAGCAACAAGGGACAAAGAAAACCTAAGGGATCGAAGATTGTCCCTATGATAGATAAAATAGAACGTTTGGTTGGCGGTTTGTCCTTCATTCGGCATTGATAAGAAAAAATGTCGTTTTTTGGATGCCATTGAAGTCCTAAAACTTTGATAAAGTGGGGTTCCTCCTTGTCGAAAGAGAGAGGTATTTGACGATCGGACTCTGGCAATGTTGCCAATAACTCAGGACAATTGCTTGCCCATTTTTTAAGTTCAAATCCTCCCGACTTCAACAAATCATTGAGTTCTGTTTGAAGGGAGAGAGCTTCAGAAAGCGAAGGGCTAGTTCCCAAGATATCGTCGATATAGATTGACGTTTTTAGAACAGTACTAGCCATAGGAAAACGTTCCTTTTCTCTCTCTGGCAGCTCATTTAAGGTACGCATGGCTAGAAAAGGTGAGCATGTCATGCCAAAAGTGACAGTAGAAAGTTCCCACACTGAAAGTGGGTCTTGTGGAGAAAACCTCCACAATATCCTTTGATAAGGACGGTGATAAGGATTGATAAGGACTTGACGGAACATCTGTTTGATGTCAGCAATGTAGGCAATAGGATTAAGACGAAACGTAAGGAGTAAAGAAGCAATATCCTTTTGAAGTTTCGGTCCAGATAACAATGTGTCATTGAGACTAATATTTTTTGGGGTGACTGCCGAACAATCCCAGACTACCCTTAATTTTGTACTTAAGCTTTCCGGCTTTAGTACGCAATGATGTGCTAAAAAACACGATACGTCGACCTTTGGTTGACTAGATAAAACTAAACTCATATGATTAGAATCGATATAGTCTTGCATGAAACTTGAATAGGCAGTGTACAGATCAGGATTTTTGAT
Organism: Aspidapion aeneum; assembly: GCA_963576565.1. Lineage (NCBI taxonomy): Eukaryota > Metazoa > Arthropoda > Insecta > Coleoptera > Brentidae > Aspidapion > Aspidapion aeneum. The sequence goes on from OY755046.1 coordinate 24,060,702, forward strand.
TAATCTATTTTCTAGAAGTAAAAATCTACGATAAGCTTGCGGATAAGTATTTCCTAGGTCAGGGTTTATTTTGTCTTTAAACGGAAGATCTACCATAAATCTACCGCTCGGTTGCCGTACTACACTAGCAGTAAAAATTGATTCTGCCTGTTTTTCTTCCTTTGATAAGATTTGTTTTTTAGGCAAATGTTCGATTTCCCAAAATCTAGGGAGAATGACCTCTAAAGGAGGTGAATGACTCGTTAAAAAACAACTGGTTCGTTCTGTAAGACTACCTACTTCGTCAACCTTTCCCATGACGACCCAGCCAAAGATAGTTTCAAGGGCTGAAGGCTGCCCTACCTGTCCAAGAACCCTGCCCTCCTTGAATATCTGTGCGAATAGCTCGCAACCAATAACCAGGTCCACAGGTCTAGATTTGAAATAAGATGGGTCGGCAAGTTTAAGGTTTTGCAAGTTTTTCCACTGATTATCGTTCAAAGAGAATGTAGGCATATTGGAACATAGTTGTGGAACCACAATTGCTTCGAAATTAAGTAAAAGAGTGACTTGTCCTTGTGGCTTAATGTGACATTGAACGAGCCCTTTGGAAGTGAAAGAAGATATCTGATTTAATCCGAATATTTCAGTGGTGTAACTTCGCCTAGGAAGATTAAGACGCTGAATACACTTTTCACTGATGAATCCTGTCTGCGATCCAGAATCAAGCAGTGCCCTTACAGGTTGAAAATTTCCGCAACCGTCCATAACATCTATTATGGCGGTGCATAAAAGAAAGGTACCTGAAGGTCCTGAGGCATTTAATGACACATGAAGATTATTGACAGGTGGTGTGTGAATGACAGGACTAGTATCTTGGCTTCCAGACTCTTGATTAGTTTCTAAGATATGAGTTAAAGTGTGGTGCCTTTTACTATTGCAAGTCCTGCATGAATATTTTGATTTGCACGTATCTACATTATGCAAGGGATGAAAACACGCTAGACATAATTTTTTCTGTTTGACGAAAGATAGGCGATCGATAGGTGAGAGATCAAGAAATGTTTGACATTTCGAAAGCACGTGACCTTGATTACACCGGAAACATTTTATTCCCGTACTTGAATTAGCTGAGGTGCCAGCCAGTCCTATAAAAGGCGAATTGGATGATTTATAGGTAGGCTTTTGCCCAAACTGATTTCGCATAGAATTTGAATTTTGATAGGTAGGCTTTTGCCCAGACTGATTTTGCATAGAATTTGATTTTTGATATATAGGCACCTTTTTGGGTGCTGTTGATTGAGGAAGTGATTCCAAAACTTTACATCTTTTTTCTAGAAATTGAAAAAGTGACTGAAAAGTGGGAATTTCGGTATTAGTATTGGCGTGACTCATTTCGAAATTTGAACGCGTTGGAATATCCAATTTTTCTAATAAAATGAAAAAAATAATAAAGTCCCAACTGTCAACGTCAAAGCTAAGTGATTTTAAAATTTCTAGGGATTCAGAAAAGGTGTCAATTAAATTACGCAATTCTTTAGCTGACTCGTTTTTTAAGGTGGAGTTCATAATTGAGCTTAAAGCATCATTTGCGAGGTCTCGCTTGTTTTGATATCTATTGACTAATTTGTCATAAGCAATTTTATAATTTTGATCAGATAAGCTAATCCCTGATATCAATTTTAAAGGCTCATCCTCGAGATATGAAAATAAATATTGAAGTTTTCGAACGTTACTTAGACTTTGATTTTGATCTATAATGTTATTAAAAAGATCGAAAAAGCTTGGCCATAATTTTTTATCACCTCGGAATATGGGAATACCTAACTCTTTGAGTTTTGGAGTTTCGTTTTGTCGAACATATGATCCCGAAAAGGATGGGGCCTCAACCGGAAATATTTTAGAGTAAACCCCCTTACACGCATAAAAGTATTTACGAGCTTCTGAAAGGATCGCATCCTGTGTTTTAAACTCCTCGTCGTCCGAGTCGTCTATCAACATAATGACGTCATTATGCGCCAGCATGCATTTATCGAAGGTTTCATCCAAATCGGAATACCTCACTTGAAACTCGTTTCTCGCTCTTTCATCCTTTTCCGCGGTCTTTGACAACACATAACACTCGGTGATCGCAGATAAAAAATTGCGTTTTTGTACGGCTTTTTTGACAGACATGATTTTACCTTTGAAATGACGAAATTGTCGGTAAATATACAATTAACGCTAAATTAATGCTTCTGAAATAGAAAAATGATGAATTGTCGAAAATATGCACTAATTTATCGCAATTGATGAAAATTGTTTTAAATATCGAAATGATATGGTACACCACTGAACTTTTGTTTTGTTTGTTTTGATTCCTACTCGCTTTGTTTACTGAATGACCACGCTCTAGACACGTGTCCTGTACATACCGCACCGACCTTCGGTGCGAACACGATTTTCTCTCGTTCACTACGATGCGAAAATTCACGGCCGCCTTGTTTGGCTTTGCGTGAAAATAATTATTAATACCGTCGTATGGATTTATTATTTAAAATAATTCGGCTCGGAAGGAACACTTTATGTTAGTCCACGGATAGAAAAACGCTAAATGCAGTGGACTGTAAATATTTTAATTAATGATAGCGCGAACAAACATAAATATTGATATGAAATTACGAAATTATCTAAACGTCCATAGGAAAAATATTGGTGGCACACAACGGTAATCAGTCAAATGCACTCACCACTTTTGCAGCCAAATTCTCCACTTCCAAGGGGCCCCTGATAGATCTAATGATGTCACCACGTAGCTGAAGGGCTGAAGTTTCTAGTTCTATGCTTCAGTACACAAAAATCGAGCACTTTCAGGTGTAGATATTTGAAATAGTTGGAGAACGAAATTAACACGCCTTTTTCTCTAGGCGATTGACAAGGATCTCACCGGTTGTTGGTGCGCATGTCCAAATACGCGTAATGCGCTTTGTCCTTCATACAGTTGTGTGTTTTTTAAAAATATATATAAACAACCGCGAAATTTAGCGGGAGCTAACAGTGCCACAGGGAGCAATCCTTTCGCCAACACTTTTTCTGATTTACATAAATGACCTCATACATAAAACAGTAAATCCACTTTATTGCTTTGCAGATGATGGCAATGTAGTCTCCTCAGTCATACCACCCACTCAGTGTCTATCCGCACGTGAATTCCATCATCTTAGACTAACTCAAATATCGCAGATAAATAACGACCTGGAGATAATAGAGGACTGGGGCAACAAAAACCTTGTACAGTTTAACGCGCAGAAAACCCAAGCAGCCCTGTTTTCAAAAAAGACCAGCACCGGTGAGCCAAACATCATGTTATCTGGAAGTGCTGTCACATTGCAGAGCCAGTTGAACATCTTAGGATTCACTGCAGAGACCAACATGTCTTGGCACAGTCACGTGGCAGATATAGCTGAACGGGCGTCCCAAAAGCTTGGGGTGCTGTTTCGTACAAGACATCTGTATACACCAAGCCAACTGCTGACACTCTACAAAGCCCAGATTCGACCAACTATGGAGTACTGCTCACATATATGGAGTACGGCACCCAAACATACCTTAATGCTTTTGAACACCGTGCAAAAACGAGCTATCAAGCTGATCAATGACCCCGCACTTACCCGTAGCTTGGATAGTCTCGAACATCGAAGAACTGTGGGCGATCTATCTCTCTTCTACAGGTATTATCACGGAAAATGCTCTGAAGAGTTGGCACGTATGATCCCCTCGGGAGTAGCACCTACTAGGCGAACACGTCACACAGACGGTAACCATCAATTTACTGTTAAAATAGAGGCACCAAGAACCTCGTTATATCAGAATTCATATCTCTGGAGAATAGTATCGCTGTGGAATAAACTCCCTGAGACAGTTTTCCCTGCAGGTTACAACCTGAACCGTTTCAAAACCAACACACACCAACATTTCCGCGCACTGGCCGCTTCTCGAGCGTGATAGGGATCCCCTTGCGAGTGCGCTTAACCGTAAAAAAAATGGGAGTTACATACAAAAACGGACCACTTTTATCTAATTTGACCTACAAACTGTGAATATAGGGTACAATAATTAATAATAGGCTCATTATTTTATACAAAAATACGGCTTGTGTGGTATTAAACGAAAGGTAATTGAGTCTGGAGTTAAACAAATACATTTTAGTTAAAAAAAAAGGTGGGGGTAAATTTAAAAAATTAGAGTTTAGGTCAAAACATGATTTGTGTGGTATCAAACGAAAGGTATTTGAGTCTGGAGTTGAATAAAATATATTACAGTTTTTAGTTATACTGTCATAAATAAGTTTAAATTCGGATCATTTTACTATAGCAATAACCAATATTGCTGCGCTTGCACTAATTTCGTCCATAAAAGCCGATGCTGGATAATAGACCGGCATCACTCTAGCAAGTGATCAACCCAGTATACCATTGAAATACGTGGTCCCTACTAAACAAACCCAGTACACCACTGAAATACGTGGTCCCTACGAACCCAGTACACCACTGAAATAATGTGGTCCCTACTTAACATACCTAAGTAAAACCTCACTATGGTGGTTACGCTTTATGGCCCATAAGGCCAACTCTCTACGGTCTATAAGGTCCATTTCTTATGGCCTTATTCTTCTTCTTATTCTTCATCAGACTCATGGTATGCTACGACATCCATTTAATTTAGGTACACCCGGGTCCTCCCCATCAGGACTGTACCAAAAACATGGAAAAACGTTGTGACATCCGAATTTGGATGTCACGGCGTCGAAGGATGTCACAAGATATCTAAAATTTTTACGCCTGGATGTCACAACGATCAGCGGATATCTATATATATATATATATATAATATAGATTGATGCACTCGCCGTTGTCACCTTAACACCGAGGTGACAACGCCGAGTGCATCAATATATATATACATATATATATATATATATATATACATATATATATATATATATATATATATATATATATATATATATATATATATATATATATATATATATATATATATATATATATATATATATTGATAAAGGGTACTTAATCACCTCAAAACAAAGTATATAAACTACGGTGCTACCTCATATCTAACGTTTTTACCTGACTTTCTTGAGGCGACAACGTTTTTCAAAAATAATTTCAGGGATGATTCCTGACATACTCAGCAAGCTGTATGCCAAATTTTGTTCTGAGGTCACAAAATGGTATATATAGCTTCTTTTTGGCCGTTTAGTTCACGTATCTACCGGTAGCGCTAGAGTCGCTTTTACTGAAATCAAACGGTCTACTAAGTCACCTCGGTGGTATAAAACGTATTTTGCGTCTTAAAACCACGTCGCAGCGACCTCGGAAATTTGGCAACATTACAGTTTAGAATTTAGAGACTACGGGTTTCTTTGTTATATATAATTTCTACCTGCTTGTTTTACCCTTGGAATGTTTAATATAGTTCTCAGAAACGAGTGTCTGGGTCTGACATTTTAAAAGGGGCTTTGTAGAGGATTATTATTGTCTTTTTTATCTTATTCAAATAATTTTACTAATTTTGTTACTCTTCTTACATTTTTTTAATTACTTAGGTTGTTTTTAACGATTTTATTAAAACGACTTGATCAACCGTTTTATTTAACTTGACTTAATTGATGACAGCTATTCAGACACTTTCATATGGGCTTTAGACTTGAACTTAGTTCAATCATTAAAGATATAAAATGTGATGAAACTTGACACAATTATAGGGTTTACGGTCCATAATATTCAAGGAAGTTTGCAACCTCAAGTCGATATCCAGCCCACACTGTATAACGCTCTTACATCTGTTCTGGTATAAAATGGCACAGGGCAAAAGTGCGTGGACAATATAGTGCAAGACAAAATAGCACATAGAAAAGACAGCGAGTAACGGAATAACGCACATACCACAAAAATTCGGGCATGTTTTATAATAAAAATATTTAAAAAAACTTACCTGATTGCGTTAGTATAATAAAAAACCCAACCTAACCTGATCTGGTTTGTTATATACAATATATATATATATATATATATATATATATATATATATATACAGGGTGTCCCATAACTTAGGGGCCATAGGCCAACAGATGATAGAAGAGGACATGTCTGATAAAAAGGTCCCTATGATGCATGGGTCAAAACTCTTTATCGAGATAAAGAGCATCAAAGTTGGCAATTTTTTAAACTTTTTTGATAACAACTTTTTAAATAAACGCAGTAAAAATATGAAATTTGCTACAGTCGTGTACTAGAACAAGATCAATAAACTACAATAAAAATTATATTAAAAAAAAATTGTCAGTCAATTCTTTTTAGAAAAACCCATTTTTTGGTATAAACTTTTATAATATCAAACGCAATGTTTTTTTAAAATATTTTTTGTTAATAAAAACAAGTGTCTAGCGAAACATAATAATAAAATATTATTGATATTTTGTAAACGAATAAATAAGCAAAAATAATTTTTCTGAAAAAATTATTATTTTATATACATTTTTGGAGCTTATTTTGACAGCCTGTATCTCCTCAACTTGTAATTTTATTAAAAAAAGATATATCACATTTTTGGATCGCAATTAGCTGAGTATTCAGCTGGCTTTGATAGATTTTCTTTTGTAAAACCCTTTTCCCCCACTCTTCTAACTTTAAAAATCTTATATCTTAAAAACAGATGTGTGTTGGCCCCTAAGTTATGGGACCCCTGTATATATACCAAAACCTAACCTACAGGCCTAACCTCACTTGGTTTGGTTATTGTAGTAATTAAACCTGACGTGGTTAGTCTATTAAACTTTAAGACATCATGCAGGTTAGGTTAGTTTTTGTTTGTCATAACAAACCTAACAAGTCAGGTTAGCTTTTATTTCTAGCAAACTTTCCTAACGTGGTTATATTTGTATAAAAAAAAACTAGCCGAACCGAATCAGGTTCTTTAAGTAAACTAACCTAACCTGGTCAGGCTAACATAAACAAAAAAATCACCTTGATTTGATTTGCGATATTTTGTCACGCGCCATTTAGCTTTTTCTTTCAATAAAAAGAAACAAACCACTATAGCAGCTGTTTAAGTAGAATTTAATCTTTACCTTCCGTGTAGCAATGGCTAGAGAAGGTACTATTTTCGACAAAAAAAAATGAGACAACACCGAAAAGGCGTTATTTGGGTTTGTTTAAAGCTATCTTAGCAATATCGTTGTGACATCTGTCTGTGTGTATGTCTGTCCGTAACACGATACCTCCTAAACCGCTGAACCGATTTTCCTGAAATGTTCAGGTGAAATAGTGTTCGACACTATAACGAGCTGAATAGATTTTGGTCCTAATCCACTAATGCCAATGAATGAGTTTTCTGACAATTAAAAAATTTAAAAATGCGAACTTTTTAACGGAGCATCTTATCAATATGCGCTTTGGGAATATAGTAGAGCAATTTTATCTTAATAATTTGTGTAATACCTTAAAACTTTATGAGAGTTTTCGATCCTGAGATATGTACAAAAAAACTGTTTTCAAGGCTGATATATCATGGAGTTTATGGGAAGTGTTCTAATAGGCTAGCTAGAAATTGCATTTAAATATAGTCAATTTTTATCTTTCCGTGGCATTTTTCAGGGGCTAATGTAAAGTTGCATAATTTTTTTCATATTATCTTTTGAACTATAGGACGTTTTTGAGTTAAATTGGTTTTAAATTCCTGTTGGAGTGCACTAATATTACGAGTTGACCCAGGATTAAGTATAAGTAATCCTGGGCCAACTCGGAAATTATTAGCATACGTTAACTGGAATTTAATACTTTGTTGCAAATTTAAATAACCCAAAACGAACACAGAGAAGTTCGTTTTGAAAGAATATGTTACTACAAATACCATAAACTCGAGAAAGTTGCTGTCAAAATTTGGCAATTTTGCAAAGCAGGATAATAGGAAAATATTATGCAAATAACAAAAACATTTCATGTAAAAAAAGCCAAGCACGCGAAAATGGCATTCCGTAAAAAGAATTGAGATGAAAGTAAAGCCAAGTTCTCCAATACAAATTTCAAAATAAAAGGTTCTTACTAGCTTGGAAATGTTTTTTAAAACTTTGCTATTACAGCCAAACTTCTTTATGTTTAATTTAGCATTGTGCCTAAAAGTCATTTGCAGCCGTAATAGACAAGTTTAGAAAAACATTTTAAGCTAGTAAGAACCTTTTATTTTGAAATTTATATTGGAGAACTTGGCTTTAATTTTATCTCAATTTATTTTACAGAATGACGGAATGCCATTTTCGGTACTTGACTTTTTTTACATTAAACGTTTTTATTTATTTTATTTATTTTATTTTTATTTACCATATCATTACGGGCGAACCCAATTACAATGACAGGAATAAATGATAGTTACATAAATATACAATAAAAGTAGCATACAAGTAAAGGTAGTCTTAAGCATTAATTAGATGTACAAGAATAGGTTGGACTTTTAGGCATTATTTTGCAAGTGCGTATTTCTGAGCTGTTTTAAATTGGTATTAAATATATCGATAGCTGGAGTATTGTTACAAATGTCGCACATTGTATAAAGCGGTGAATACTGTAAAACATTTAGTCTAGGCGTTGGCAGATAGAAAGTGGATAGTTGTCTCGATCCCTGGCGCGGGATTATGAAGTTTAGTTGGGCTAATAAGTCTGCACAGTCTATTTGATTGTTTAAAATTTTATGTAAGGTTGCCTGAGATGCGTACTGTCTTCTGCTGTTTAGAGATGGAATATCGAATCTGGCGAGAAGTTGGTTTTGAGGGATTCCTTGAGCGGGATAGGTTCCATCTACTTTAAAGGATAAAAATTTTAAGAAACGCCTTTGAATTCTCTCGAGGTCTTATATTTGGTTAATTTGATGTGGATTCCAGACAATAGACGCATATTCGAGCTTTGATCTAATATAAGCAAAGTAAAGACTCTTGAGCGCTGAGATGTTAGTTAATTCTTTTGAGATGCGAACAATGAAACCGTACATTCTCGATGCAGCTGATGTAATATCTTCAATGTGAGAAGAGAATGATAGTTTCTTGTCAAAAATTACTCCTAGATCGCGTATGGTTTCCGGCCTCTCCAGGACTTGGCCATTTATAGCATAGTCATACGTTAGATATGTAGTTTTATTTGTGTACGTCATTACTTTGCATTTAGCAATGTTAAGAGGTAGGCCGTTTTGAACGCACCAATTCTGGATTGTATTTAGATCATTTTGAAGAGCTATACAGTCAGAGACGTCACCTATTACTCTGAATGTTTTAAAATCGTCAGCATATGAAAGGCTGGATGAACCGAGGCCCCTTCCCAAACCATCTATGAAGATGTCGAAAAAAAGAGGTCCCAGCACAGAGCCCTGTGGTACGCCGGAGCTGACAAGGTATTCGGCAGACCTAACACCATTTACATACACGTGTTGGCGTCTGTTGCTTAAGCAAGATTTTATTAGGTTTAATAATGGTATGTTAAAACCGAAATTTTTTAAGGTTGTTAAGAGCACGCCGGTGTCAAGTTTGTCGAACGCCTTAGAAAAATCTGTATATATGACGTCGAGCTGTTGACCTGCGTGAATAGTTTGAGAAATGGTTTGTGTTATAGACAGAAGATTGGTAACAGTAGAACGTCCTTTAATGAAGCCGTGTTGATTAGGTGATAAAATATTATTCACAGAGGGGTAGATAGACTTATGCAAGAGAAATTCAAAGGCTTTCAAAAAGTTGTTAATTATAGTTATAGGTCTGTAATTTTTAATATAAGATTTATTGTCAGACTTAAAAATGGTACACACCTTGCTGACCTTCCACGAGGAGGGTATTCTCGACTCACTGAGGCATTTGTTATATAATTTACACAAGGGAACCGCGAGAATGGAGGCGCAATCTCGTATAATAAAGCTTGGTATGGAGTCTGGACCCGATGTTAATTTAGCTTTAAGCTTTCCAAGAGCATTTTCAACTTCCGTATTTGAGAAGTCTGTTATGCAAATACAGGGGGAATTATTATTCGCCGTGTGATTCTGAGGAGGTTGTACGGGGTTGTCGTTAAAAACGCTCTTAAAATAGTCTGAAAAACCCTGCCAAATGGATTGCATAGAGTCATATTCAGTGTTATCGTGGTACATTACGCTAGGAATTGATGACGTTGTTTTTTGGCTGTTTATGAAAGACCAGAATTTTGAGGGATCGCTCTTTATGTTATTTTCAGCGGTATGTATGAATTCCAGGTGTAGTTTTTTTATTTCTAGTTTTAAATATGCTCTTAATTGACTAAATTCTCGGTAGGTGTCAGGATTTGGATTTTCTTTATTTACTTTTCGCAGCCTTTCTTTTTTATATATATTTTTAATGATATCGGGCGTAAACCAAGGAGGAAACTGCCGCTTTTTGGCATTTTTTGAATATTTTGGAACCAGTTTTTCAAAAATACCGTAAATTTATATGTATAGTTGCTGACTCATTTGGTCTAAATCCTCAAAGTCATTCAAAAAACCCCAGTCTGTGTTCGAGAGTTGCAGATATAAAGCTGGATAATTAGCCTTTCGAAAGTTGTATACTGTTTGTGAATTAATATTAGACAGATTAGTTTCTTCAGCCAGTCCGGTAACGTGAACATTTAGAGCCGGATGGTCGTCATGTTCACGAACCAGTACGTCAGTTGCTCTTGTGCATATTAGGTTAACATCTTTCTGTAAAACTAAGTCAAGGATTCGATTTATCGAGTTTCGCTGAAAGTTCATCTGCGTCAGTTGAAATATGCTCATAAAGTCATTTAATTTAATTACCAGAGTGTCAGTAAATTGGTGTTTATTTTGGAAGTCTAGAAAGTTCGCATATTGCGGGACATTAAAGTCACCGAGGATTATAACTTTGTTGTTAGGAATAATATCAAGTGCAATAAAAAAGTCGAGAATACTCTCTATATCCGTGGGGTGTACCGGAGGTTGTATGTATATTGTGAAAATATATATGAATGATTTCTGAAAATGGATTTTTACTCCAACAATGTCCGCAAACCTGGGAATCAGTGTAATTATTGATGTAGGAAAAATAACTTGAGAAGATTGCAAGATGTTATTAACCGCTAAAAGAACACCCCCACCCCTTGTCAGGCCTGTTGTCTTTCTATCTCTATCAAGGCGGTAAACGTTAAAATTAGTGTTCATAAACTCTCTATCAGAAATGTCAGGAACCAGCCAAGTTTCAGTGAATGAAATCACATCATAGTCGCATGTATACGTTGAAAATAAGAGGTTGCCAGTTTTACTTCTAAGTCCCTGACAGTTCTGGTAATAAAGTGAAAAATCAACGGAATCTGATTTAGGTGGGAGATTTGTTTGCTATTGTTGCATGATGTTTTTTGCAGTCTAGTTATTGCGTTTTTATATGCAGTGCATTTATTAGTATCCCATACGGCATGATCAATTTTGATGCTGTCATCGTCTTTTTTAAGTTTTATGCAGTTGGTGCACTGTAGGTTATCAGATTTGCAGTCTTTAACGTCATGAATTTTGCCACATCTTGGACAAGAGACAGTTTTTTCGCAGTTTTTAGATGAGTGGTAAAATTCGTTACAGTTAAAACAACGCGGAATAGTAAGACCGTCATAGACTGTGCAGCTATCATACCCTACAAAGACATTACCGAATTTAAGTAGCTTTTCGTAGGTGGACCTATCGATTTGCAAGAGAGCTTGAAAGAGATTATTCTTGTTACGTGTCTTGTTAATACTTATTACTTTTAGCTGTGAGTTTTTATGAAAAATATCAGAATTTAGTTTAATTAAAATTGTGGATAATTGTTCATCTGAGAGGCATTCTGTAAAACCGACGATTCTGACTCTCGGATTAATTCCATGTATTTCGCGGACTTCATATTCTTCGGATAAATTTTCCTCTGCTAGGGTTTTAAATCTGTTCTTATCCTCCGAATTTTTGCAGGCAATAAGGACTCCACCTTTGCTTGTGTGCTTGATTTTGTTTTTGTTATGATTTCACGTCTTTTTTAAAGGAATTGGATAACATTTAATTTTTAAAGTAGTAAAATCTGCGGAATATAGTTCAAAACTTTTGCAATGCCTTACTTAAAATTTTTTCATATAGTTTTATTGTTTCAATTTAGTTTAAGTGGACTTTTATATAAATTTACATTTATTGGAGAGGGAAGTAAATTAAAATGTTGGTGTTTTTAAATTTTTTTCTATTGTTTTATCATAGTGTCTTTCAGTCTTAAAAAGCTCATCTCTCTAGCGTTTCAGGAGGTGGCCAGTGTTAGTTTTACATAACTTTACATTTATAGGGAAGGGAAGTAAATTAGAATTTTTAGGTATTTTAATTTCTTTCTACAACTTTATCATAGTTACTATCGGCTTTCCAAAGCTCAGCTCTTTAGCGTGTCTGGAAGTGGGCAACGTTTCTTTTACGTAACTTTACATTTATAGGGGAGGGAAGTAAATTAGAATTTTGGGGTGTTTTAATTTTTTCCTATAGTTTTATCATAGTTCCTATCAGTTTGCCAAATCTCAGCTCTCTAGCATTTCTGGAAGTGGGCAATGTTAATTTTATATAACTTTACATGTATAGGGGAGGGGAGTTAATTAGAATTTTGGGGTTTTTTGATTTTTTTCTGGGGTTTGGTCATAATTTCTATTAGTCTGCGAAATGTCAGCTTTGTAGTATGTCTGGAAGTACAGTATGATGATCTATACATGAGTGAGTGAGTCAGTGAGTGACAATTTCGATGTTTTTTTGAAATATCGTATCTACTTTACTACTTTATGGAAACTTGGAGGGGTTGTTAACTCTATGAAGATCTACCACTGTGCAAAGTTTAAGATTTGTAGCTCATTCCGAAGTGGAGTTTTAGATAGGTCAAATATGGGCTGAAATGTTTCAAGAAAAGATGGTAGGGCAGCGCGAAGTTGGCGAGGCACTGCCGTGTCCTCAGATAGTGAAGCTGTACATACAGGGTGATGCGTTTGCAACATAGCGAATAAAAATTATAATTTTTAGATGACTTTCTATGAAATTAAATGATAAAGGATGTCATTTGAGCATTTTAGTTGCTGGTGGTTATTATTAAATTCATAATATTCGCGTTCGGCTGTGGCGTGGGCAAACACAATATCCTGCATATATTTTTCCTGTTTTGAGCAGCTTAACTAATTATTACAATTTCTTTTTTTATTCAATTTACTTTTATGGATAAAGTAAAGGATATATTCAAAAAAAAAATATACAAATTAACATAAACTGTTAAAATTTTGTGCATTCCATAAACTGTATTTTTGACACTTCCCTTTTAATGTTTATCGGATCTATGTGTGAAATTTTTGACAGTAAGTAAACCATTTCTTAACAAAAATTGTATGGACTTTCAAGCTATGCAACATTTCTGAGATCACAAAGCCTCAAAATGTGTATTAAAAAAAAAATAACAGCCCGTTTTTCTATACTGAAAGTATAAATGTACGGTTTTCTATATAAGCACAGTACGTTGTTACCATTAATCTTGTCTTACAAACTTTTGCAACGTTTTAAAGTTGTTTTATTTCCTAAAGTGCCCCTAAATAAAAGTAAAACGTTGTTACCTTGTATTTAATATTTAAATTTAGTTAGATAAAGCTAATACGTTGCTTATAGATTTATGTAGAGATACGCCATACTTTAACACCTCAATAAAACCGGCAACAGTGCCTGAGGTGGCAAGAAATAGCACATATTAAAAGGTTGTATATCGGTCTGAGGTCCGAAGGTATTTCACGTACTTTATTTAAAAAAAAAATCTTTACCCCTCTGTTGAAATTTTGGTAAAAGAAGTTCCCCTCATCTCATATATGTACCTATATATGGGGTAACACCACTAGAAATGGGTGAGGTCAGGTCGTCATATCCTTAACGCTGAGGTGACAACGGTGAGTGCATCAATATATATATATATATATATATATATATATATATATATATATATATAAATATATATAATAAATATTTGTACTAATTACACTAAGGATATACATACTAAGATTCTAAAACTCTACTTGATAAGATAAACTTGTAATTGTACTCAAAAAACTGTAATTTCATCATCAAAAGGGTCAACCCATAAATAAAACAGTCAAACGTTAAAACATTAAATAGTAAAGATGTTTAATGAATTAATTATGTTTACTTCTTTTCCTTAGCTTTTATTTAGCAATTTGCTAAAATATTTAAAAAAACTCTAAATTACACTTGATATTTATACAATTTAAATCAGAAATAAATATCTTAATCTAAACTGGTACTTGATTGATTAACTTTAATAAGTTTAAATCTAAAACGTCATCGTATTATATTTTACAATAAACAATAATTCATTATTAAATAACACTATACATAATAAATAATAAACATCCTAAACACATAAATTTTAAAAAAATAAGTCTAAAAGTTTTCGTCTAATCCAGGTTCTTCTTTCATGGTGCCTAAAACCGATGCTGCAGTTCCCCATTGTACTGCCAAGCTTATTCTTTGGATGATATATGTTTCACAAAATTGGCAAAATTTTAAAAATTTTCTAGAAACCAACATAAACAAAGACGAATATTGTGCAAAAATGTTAAAATTAGCAACTTATGGTACGCACATCGAATGTCTGGCAATTTCAGAAATTTTTAAAATGAATTTCTATGTACATATATCGAGAACAGAACCTAAAAGTAAGCATTTTCACACTAAGGATAGTCCAATATGTGTTGGAAAGAATGAATACCAATCAGAAATTTTTTTACATTTTTCTGGGCACCCTGATTCAGGACATTACAACCTACTTTTACCACTTCAAGAGGACTTTTGTATAGAATGTGACAAAATTTTTGAAAACAAAACCGGTCTTAGTATTCATAATAGCAAAATTCATGTGATATGCAGCTGTTAGCTCGCGGTTAGAAAAACGATAACTGCAATGGACTGTAAATATTTTAATTAAATGAAGCGCGAACAAACATAAATATATTGATATGAAATTACGAAATAATCAAACGTCCATAGGTTAATTGTTGTGCCACACAATGGCAATCAGAAACAAAGGCACACCAGTTTGCAGCCAATTTATCCACTTCCAAGGGGCCCCTTTTTGGATCTAATGATGTCACCACGTAGCTGAAGGGCTGAAGTTTCTAGTTCTATGCTTCAGTACACCAAAATCGAGCACTTTCAGGTGTAGAAATTTGAAATAGTTGGAGAACGAAATTAACACGCCATTTCTCGAGGCGATTGACAAAGGATCTCCTTGATTGTTGGTGCGCATGTCCAAATGTGCGAAATGCGCTCTGTCCTTCATACAATTGTGTGGTTTTAAAAATATATAAACAACCGCGAAATTTAGCGGGAGCTAACATAACTGCCCTCCAAACACACACAATTTTAGAATCTCAACCGGACAGATATAGATATAAGAAAAATGATCGACCGATAAATATAAATGAATGAAAACAGATAAGTATCGTAAGTTTATTTAGAGATAACGAAATCCCGAAAAAGGCAAAACAAACAAACAAAAAATTAAAATAAAAAAAATAAATAAAGAAAAACCTATTGTAATACCCGGTAATAGGTAAAAAATTAAAATTACTTTTAATTTGGCAAGAGGCACAGTTTTACAACTGGCCGCTTATAAACACCGGTAACCGTTTGTACCGTCGCAACACGCACCTGACCGTCCCCGCCGGGATGCAGTTCGATGACACGACCGACCGGCCATTTCAAAGGTGATTGAATGTGATCACTTGTTATGATAACCAAATCATTTAATTTGATATTTGGGGACGAATCAGCCCACTTGTGTCGCTGTTGTAGCGTATGCAAATACTCTATAGAATACCATTTCCAAAAATCATTAAGTAGTTTTTGGATTAGTTGCCATCTCGAGAGCCGATTTAGGGGAACCTCGGACAAATCTGACTCCGGAATTTCTGAATTAAGGGGTTCAAGTGTCAAAAAATGCCCAGGGGTAAGAGGTTGAAGATCGTGTGGGTCTGAAGAGGCAGGAGATAAAGGGCGACAATTAAGTACGGCTTCTATGCGACAGATAAGGGTGGACATCTCCATGATAGACAACTTCTGGTCGCCGACAACTCGAACATAGTGAGTTTTAAAACTTTTGACGCCAGCTTCTGCCAGGCCATTGAAATGTGGACTGAGAGGAGGTCCCAGATGCCGACGAATAGAAAGTCTGGTGGCAGCACTTCTTGCGTAATCAAGTAATTGGTTACGAAACCCTATAAAATTACTGCCTTGATCTGACCAGCATTGCGTCACGCTTCCGCGTCTGGAAATGAATCGATGGAATGCACCTACGAACCCTTCGGTGGACAGTTCCATGGTTAATTCCAAATGCACGCAATGTGTGGCCGTACAGACAAACACACAGACATACGATTTGAAAGCTTTACAACCACGGTAACGATGAGGAATCACAAAGAAAGGTCCACAAAAGTCGATAGCTACACTCGAAAAAGGTTTAGGTTGATTGATTCGATGAGCGGGAAGTGAACTCATTATGGGCGGTCTATAGGGTTTAGGGTTGATTCTAAAACATTGCAAGCACTTGGAGATGGTTCTTTGAATTGCCCGTCTGGCATATAATATCCAAAATTGCTGTAAAAGCAGATTATGTAATGTTTTAAACCCAGGATGAAGGTATTGTCGATGAGCGGACTCGATAAGAAGAGTAGTTAAACGATGGTTATTCGAAAGTAAGACGGGGTGTTTGGCAGAATAAGACAAAAGGTCAGATTTTTGTAATCTGCCACCGACTCTAATGATATTATTTTCATCAAGAAAAGGTGAAAGTTTTCGGAAAGGTTTCGGTATTGGTTTATCCTTAGATAACGCGGAAAAAAGCTCAGAAAAACAAGAACCTTGAACGCGTTTAATAAGAAGGTATAACGCACTTTGCATCTCACCGGTGGTAGGAAAAACAATATTCTCAAAAATAACTTTTTGGTCCGGCGGCTTAGTGGGTTTTTGATAGGAATGGTTTTGATAAAGGTTAACTATTCGAAGGACATAACAAATGATACGTTGAATTTTTGATATAGATGAATATTTGATAAGAAGCTGATCTAAGAAGTTGACATCAATTATCGCATTGCAACAGACCTTTGGCTTTTCCTCCAGATGAATATCTCCGAAATCAATCGGCATTTTTGGTTTATGAAAATCGGGCCATTCGTTTTCGGGAGACCACAAAAACGACGGTGCGTTCCACCACATGTCATGTGACATGAGCTGTGAAGGGGTGGCCCCTCGTGACGCAATATCGGCTGCATTCAAAGCAGAAGGAATGTAGCGCCACGAGTTTGAGGGAATGATTTCTTGGATTCTACTGACTCGATTTCCAACAAAGGTTTGCCAGCGATTAGGAGGGGATGAAAGCCAGTGCAATACGACTTGCGAATCGCAGAAAGTAACGATATTTGTAAAAGTTATTTTTCCTTCATAGCTAGATAAAACGAAGTCAATTAATTCGCTTAAAAGAAATGCGCCTAGGAGTTCTAGCCTAGCCAAAGTTTGTGACTTTATAGGCGCGACCCTAGATTTTGCAGATATGAGAGAAACAGATATATTGTTTTCCTCTTCTACACGAAAATATACGACGCCTGCGTAGCCTCGAATTGAAGCGTCACAGAAGCCGATGATTTGACAGGTATTGGTTTTTGACAGTTTGATTTGTCGGGGTAATTGAAAATTGGAAAGAAGCGGGAATTCAGAACGAAGTTTGTTCCAAGAGTCGATGATAGAAGAATCTGGTTCTTCGTCCCAGCCTATTTTCGATATCCACAACTGTGGCAAAATAAATTTTGCTTGTAGCAACAAGGGACAAAGAAAACCTAAGGGATCGACGATTGTTCCTATGATAGATAAAATAGCAAGTTTGGTTGGGGGTTTGTCCTTCATTCGGCATTGATAAGAAAAAATGCATTTTTTTGGATGCCATTGAAGTCCTAAAACTTTGATAAAGTGGGGTTCCTCCTTGTCGAAAGGGAGAGGCATTTGACGATCGGACTCTGGCAATGTTGCCAATAACTCAGGACAATTGCTTGCCCATTTTTTAAGTTCAAATCCTCCCGACTTCAACAAATCATTGAGTTCTGTTTGAAGGGAGAGAGCTTCAGAAAGCGAAGGGCTAGTTCCCAAGATATCGTCAATATAGATTGACGTTTTTAGAACAGTACTAGCCATAGGAAAACGTTCCTTTTCTCTCTCTGCCAGCTCATTTAATGTACGCATGGCTAGAAAAGGTGAGCATGTCATGCCAAAAGTGACAGTAGAAAGTTCCCACACTGAAAGTGGGTCCTGTGGAGAAAACCTCCACAATATCCTTTGATAAGGACGGTGATAAGGATTGATAAGGACTTGACGGAACATCTGTTTGATATCAGCAATGTAGGCAATAGGATTAAGACGAAACGTAAGGAGTAAAGAAGCAATATCCTTTTGAAGTTTCGGTCCAGATAGCAACGTGTCATTGAGACTAATATTTTTTGGGGTGACTGCCGAACAATCCCAGACTACCCTTAATTTTGTACTTAAGCTTTCCGGCTTTAATACGCAATGATGTGCTAAAAAACATGTTACGTCGACTTTTGGTTGACTAGGTAAAACTAGACTCATATGATTAGAATCGATATAGTCTTGCATGAAACTTGAATAGGCAGTGTACAGATCAGGATTATTGATTAATCTATTTTCTAGAAGTAAAAATCTACGATAAGCTTGCGGATAAGTATTTCCTAGGTCAGGGTTTATTTTATCTTTAAACGGAAGATCTACCATGAATCTACCGCTCGGTTGCCGTACTACACTAGCAGTAAAAATTGATTCTGCTTGTTTTTCTTCCTTTGATAAGATTTGTTTTTTAGGCAAATGTTCGATTTCCCAAAACCTAGGGAGAATGACCTCTAAAGGAGGTGAATGACTCGTTAAAAAACAACTGGTTCGTTCCGTAAGACTACCTACTTCGTCAACCTTTCCCATGACGACCCAACCAAAGATAGTTTCAAGGGCTGAAGGTTGCCCTATTTGTCCAAGAACCCTGCCCTCCTTGAATATTTATGCGAATAGCTCGCAACCAATAACTAGGTCCACAGGTCTAGATTTAAAATAAGATGGGTCGGCAAGTTTAAGGTTTTCCAAGTGTTTCCACTGATTATCGTTCAAAGTGAATGTAGGCATATTGGAACATAGTTGTGGAACAGCAATTGCTTCGAAATTAAGTAAAGGAGTGACTTGTCCTTGTGGCTTAATGTGACATTGAACGAGCCCTTTGGAGGTAAAAGAAGACATCTGATTTAATCCGAATATTTCAGTGGTGTAACTTCGCCTAGGAAGATTAAGACGCTGAATACACTTTTCACTGATGAATCCTGTCTGTGATCCAGAATCAAGCAGTGCCCTTACAGGTTGAAAATTTCCGCAACCGTCCATAACATCTATTATGGCGGTGCATAAAAGAAAGGTACCTGAAGGTCCTGAGGTATTTAATGACACATGAAGATTATTGACAGGTGGTGTGTGAATGACAGGACTAGTATCTTGGCTTCCAGACTCTTGATTAGTTTCTAAGATATGAGTTAAAGTGTGGTGCCTTTTACTATTGCAAGTCCTGCATGAATATTTTGATTTGCACGTATCTACATCTTGCATGGGGCAAGGGATGAAAACACGCTAGACATAATTTTTTCTGCTTGACGAAAGATAGGCGATCGATAGGTGAGAGATCAAGAAATGTTTGACATTTCGAAAGCACGTGACCTTGATTACACCGGAAACATTTTATTCCCCTACTTGAATTAGTTGAGGTGCCAGCCAGTCCTATAAAAGGCGAATTGGATGATTTATAGGTAGGCTTTTGCCCAAACTGATCTCGCATAGAATTTGAATTTTGATAGGTAGGCTTTTGCCCAGACTGATTTTGCATAGAATTTGATTTTTGATAGATAGGCACCTTTTTGGGTGCTGTTGATTGAGGAAGTGATTCCAAAACTTTACATCTTTTTTCTAGAAATTGAAAAAGTGACTGAAAAGTGGGAATTTCGGTATTAGTATTGGCGTGACTCATTTCGAAATTTGAACGCGACGGAATATCTAATTTTTCTAATAAAATGAAAAAAATAATAAAGTCCCAACTGTCAACGTCAAAGCTAAGTGATTTTAAAATTTCTAGGGATTCAGAAAAGGTGTCAATTAAATTACGCAATTCTTTAGCTGACTCGTTTTTCAAGGTGGAGTTCATAATTGAGCTTAAAGCATCATTTGCGAGGTCTCGCTTGTTTTGATATCTATTGACTAATTTGTCGTAAGCAATTTTATAATTTTGATCAGATAAGCTAATCCTTGATATCAATTTTAAAGGCTCATCCTCCAGATATGAAAATAAATATTGAAGTTTTCGAACGTTACTTAGACTTTGATTTTGGTCTATAATGTTATTAGAAAGATCGAAAAAGCTTGGCCATAATTTTTTATCACCTCGAAATATGGGAATACCTAACTCTTTGAGTTTTGGAGTTTCGTTTTGTCGAACATATGATCCCGAAAAGGATGGGGCCTCAACCGGAAATATTTTAGAGTAAATCCCCTTACACGCTTAAAAATATTTACGAGCTTCTGAAAGGATCGCATCCTGCGTTTTAAACTCCTCGTCGTCCGCGTCGTCTATCAACATAATGACGTCATTATGTGCCAGCATGCATTTATCGAAGGTTTCATCCAAATCGGAATACCTCACTTGAAACTCGCTTCTCGCTCTTTCATCCGATGCCGCGGTTTGTGAAAACACATAACACTCGGTTATCGCAGATAAAAAACCCTTGCGTTTTTGCACGGCTTTTTTGACAGACATGATTTTACCTTTGAAATGACGAAATTGTCGGTAAATATACAATTAACGCTAAATTAATGCTTCTGAAATAGAAAAATGACGAATTGTCGAAAATATGCACTAATTTATCGCAATTGATGAAAATTGTTTTAAATATCGAAATGATATGGAATACATCTAATCACAGAAATGTCGGTAAATATACAATTAACGCTAAATTAATGCTTCTGAAATAGAAAAATGACGAATTGTCGAAAATATGCACTAATTTATCGCAATTGATGAAAATTGTTTTAAATATCGAAATGATATGGAACACACCTAACACATTGAACGTTTGTTTTGTTTGGTTTGATTCCTTCTCGATTTTGTTTACTGAATGACCACGCGATACACACGTGCACTGCGCCGCTACTGTTGATCGAACGACTTTTTCTCGTTTCAATACGCTTGGCAAAATTCAAGGCCGCCTTGTTTTCGGCGTGAAAATAATGGCCGATTAAAATAATTCGGCTCGAAAGGAACACTTATGTTAGCTCGCGGTTAGAAAAACGATAACTGCAATGGACTGTAAATATTTTAATTAAATGAAGCGCGAACAAACATAAATATTCTGATATGAAATTACGATATAATCAAACGTCCATAGGTTAATTGTTGTGCCACACAACGGCAATCAGAAACAAAGGCACTCACCAGTTTGCAGCCAATTTATCCACTTCCAAGGGGCCCCTTTTTGGATCTAATGATGTCATTACGTAGCTGAAGGGCTGAAGTTTCTAGTTCTATGCTTCAGTACACCAAAATCGAGCACTTTCAGGTGTAGAAATTTGAAATAGTTGGAGAACGAAATTAACACGCCATTTCTCGAGGTGCTGTTGGTGTGCATGTACAAATGTGCGAAATGCGCTCTGTCCTTCATCAAATTGTGTGGTTTTAAAAAGTTAAAAACAACCGCGAAATTTAGCGGGAGCTAACATGCAGCCAAAACTTCAAGGGCAGTTACGAAAATCATGATTTTTCTTCTACCGATGTATTCTCAACCTCAAAGAATTTTCAAAATCGATCTATAAATCAATTCAATATTCGGAATACACCAACCAAATAGACAAAAAGATACCCTCAACTTTATATTATGAAAATATAGACAGTAATTTTATGGTACAATATTTTACCCAATTAAAATCTAAGAAAACCATAATAAAGATAATTCCAAAAGGTGCAGCTCTTATTTCAGAGGAACTTTCTTTAATCCTAGATAACTGTGTCACTAAAAATGATATACCTTCATGGATAAAATTATTTCTTTTTCCTTATGCTGTTCTTCAGAAAAATTACATTAACCTCACTTGTTAAAAATAATTTATCCGCATGGATCAAAAATAAAAATATTACGATAAGCGAGCTGCTCCTTTTATATAAAGTTGATCAAGAGACTATTTTCAAGAAATCAGAGAAAAAATTTACCGACAACAACCAAAAATTACTAGCAAGAAGAGTACAGGCCAAAATTTCTGAAGGAGATCTTAAAAATGCAATTAGGCTTCTTAGTTTCAACGACACCATTGCCCCACGTAATGAAGAAACTCCTGAAATTTTGAAGAAGAAACACCCTCTTCCTCCAGAAAATTTTCTGAAAATGATTCAATTAATTTTAATTTTGATTTTAATATTTTAGAAAAGGATATTAAGAAAGCAAGCGTTCAATCCAGGTTCTTCTGGAGGGCTAGATTCACTAGAACCACGTCATCTTAGGGATTTAGTAGGGGAAGGAGTCAATCCTTTCTCACGTAAGTTACTTACCTCCTTAAATTTATTTTTAATTAATCTTTTTAAAGGTCTTGTTCCAAATCAAATACGTGGCATTTTTTACGGAGCAAACTTATGCGCATTCAATAAAAAGGACGGGGGTATTCGGCCCATTGCGGTAGGTATTTGCTATCGAAGATTAGCGGCCAAAATAATATGTGCAAAATCCCATGAATCATTGGGAGAATATTTGAGGCCAACACAATTGGGATTCGGAACAAAATGCGGTGCAGAAGCAGCGGTACACACAATGCGCCGATACATACAATTTCCTCATAATTCAGAAAAAGTTATTTTAAGTATTGATTATCAGAACGCTTTCAACATGGAAAGAGTAAAACAATTCTTTCCAGAATATTATAACTTTATTTCACAATGTTATATGGAAAAAACAATTTTGTCATATGATAAACATCAAATTTTTTTTCAACGTGGTGTGCAACAAGGCGATCCATTAGGACTACCTCTATTTTGTTTGGCAATCCATCCTCTCTTCTCTAAATTCTGAACTAAATTTATGGTATCTCGATGACGGTTGCTTAGACGGTGACGCAGACAATATTTTAGAAAATTTTAAAACGATAATTAAATCAATTTCTGAATTAGGATTAAAATTAAATTTTGAAAAATGTGAAGTTACCATTATATCAGATAATCCTGATCAAATCTATTTAAAATTTCTTGATGTTGCTCCAAACATAAGGAAAACGGAAAATGTAGATTTTACTCTTCTAGGTTGTCCTTGTTCATATAACCAAACTAATAACTTTATTAAAAAGAATATAGAAACTTTAAAAAATGTAGCTAAAAACCTTAAATTATTAGATTCTCATATAGCATATTTTTTTATTAAAATGCTCTTTTGCGATACCTAAAATGTCATATTTACTTCGAGGTTCACCATGCTGGAAATCTGACTATTTAACTGAATTTGATAACATTGTTCAAAATTTGCTCCAAGAAATATGCAATAATCAAATCAAAACAAATTCATATTTACAGAGCACTTTACCTATTGGGATGGGAGGCCTCGGAATAAGAGATACAAAATCACTTTCAATCTCAGCCTTCTTAGGCTCGGTTAGAAATGTCTCTAATTTACTTGAATTGCTCTTGCCTTTAAATATTTTTCAATCAAATGATACAGAATATAACATTTGTTTAAAAAAATGGCTTTCCATTTGTAATATAAATTCAACCATGCAAGAAACACCAAATTACCAAAAAGAATTTGACTCCATGATTTGTAAGTTCGCAAAGAAACTATTTTTTGTAATTTTTCCCGTGACGAAGATAAAGCACGATTCCTAGCTCTTAAAACACCTGAAAGCAACGCATGGCTACATGCTCTTCCGTCTGCGTCGTTAGGAAACCTTCTTGATATTAATACTTTTCGGATATCAATTGGTCTAAGGCTAGGTCTCCCTGTTTCCGGAGTGCGCGTCTGCATTTGCGGCGAAAATTCAGATATATATGGCTCACATGGGCTAAGCTGTAAAAAAGTGCAGGGCGTGCATCAAGGCACAGGCAGATCAATGATATTATCAAGAGGGCTTTAGTTTCGGCTGATTGTTCTTCCATATTAGAACCTTTGGGAATATGCCGAAGTGATGGAAAACGAGCAGACGGAATGACGTTGATTCCCTGGAAATATAGAAAACAATTATTATGGGATGCAACATGCACCCATTCTTTAGCAAAACGTTATTTAGACAAAACTTCGAAGTCTAAAGGCAAAATTATCGGAATTAAATAAAATCAGAAAATATTCGGAATTAATAAACAGATTTATTTTCATACCATTTGCTGTGGAAACTTTAGGGCCCTTAGGTCACGAGGCAAAAAAATTTATTTTAGAAATAAGTGCAAAACTACCAGTAAAAGAATCAAAAAATGATAAGTTTAAATGAATTAAAAGTTGAATATTTTTTGTTAGACTTTTATTATTATTTATTTTTATATCTAGACTCAATTTTAATTAATATTTTTAATTTATTGTATTCATTTAACCTTTCGGCAAAAATTAATTTTCGTACAACTAATTTTAATGTACTGTTTAATGAAAATCGTCCTACGTATGATAATTAAAAGTTAGAATATTTATGTTATTTTTTTATATCCATATATTTTGCCCAAAATTTGTTACTTGTGTTGACCCTTATGTTAATTACTCATATTATTTTTTAATTATCGTAGCGAAAAGTCCAGATTTAACTAATATTTTTAAATGAAATCAAATGTATACTGAAATTAATAATTTTTGTCTAATGAACTCTCGTTATATGCTTTAGATTCGCCAGCCTAACTTGCTTCGAATCCAGAGTAGAAGAATCTATTAAAGACTATATGTGTATGATGTCGAAGCAATGTCTCAAAAAGTCAAGCAAAGCGGCCTATGTTTATCAAAAGTTATGCAATCGACGGATAAGCGGGTGAACAAAGCTGGCAGGATAGCATCATGCTCAAGCATAGGTAGTCAATCGTCCGAACTGCAAATTCATAAACCTATTGTCATCTCAGAACAAACAAAATACACCAGACCAGACACGTATGTAGCCCGGAGTGCGGGGGGAGTCAACAGCAACCCACCAATTTGTCCTGTAGCTCAATCAATATGACAACCTAGCAACCCGAAGCAAAATCTTCCGATGAAATTAATTTGAGATGGCTACAGAGCGATCTGCAAACGTCAAGGAAGAATAAGGCAGCATGCAACCCGCAATCTCCGTCGACAAAGCAAGACTGCGGTATCAGTAACTAGTAACTAGTCATGAAGAAGAAAGAAGATCAAAAAGCAAGTAAAGCTTCGCGAATTACATACATGACAATATGTCAAACATACAAAATTTGAGAAATGGTTAATTTTTCTAATCAAAACACCCTGTAATTAATTAATTTTTTTAATGAAAGGGCTCCTTTTTTTGATTTCAAAAATATATAACATGTTGACATTTGGTTTGGCCGTTTTCGAGTTATTTGCCATATTTGACTTCCGTTAATATTGATCTAACCCTAAAGTTTAAATTAGCAAGGTTAAAGGATATTTCCAAATTCATTAGAATCTGATGTCAAAAATAAAATGTGTCCTATAGTCCTAATTTTTTTTTTAGTCGATTGGGTTCCTTTTACTTTTGCTAGTTAAAAAAAAAATTCGGTTAAACCTAAGGCAGCTGGGAAAGGTTGTATACGCTTATTCGTTTTTTATCAAAGTAGCCATAGGATAAAACAATGCCATTAAATTTTCACAGTGACATTTATTCGTATGGTGAGGGTTGATTTAGGAAAAAAAAATGTATTTTCTAATGAAGAAAAAGTTCATATTG
Source organism: Aspidapion aeneum (assembly GCA_963576565.1). Classification (NCBI taxonomy): domain Eukaryota; kingdom Metazoa; phylum Arthropoda; class Insecta; order Coleoptera; family Brentidae; genus Aspidapion; species Aspidapion aeneum. Next base: position 24,086,736 of record OY755046.1, read on the forward strand.
TGTCATAATTTATAACTAACAGAACAACTCCCAGTAAAAAAACATTTTTTAACCTCGATCAACGCTTAAGAAATGACCCAGATGTTGAAAAGGATGAAAATGAAGATTTAGATATATTTCTCTATTTTCAAGGTAGAATTTTATTTTCTATTTATTTTTTAAAAATTAGTTTGGGTAAAATAAAAACGTTTTTTTTTTAGAAAATCCAACTAAATTCATAAAGGACTGTAGTCGAGAAAAGCAAACTACATATTATAAAGTGCAGAGAACTTTAAAAATACATAAAATGCAAGATTACAAATACAAATAGGTTCAAAAACTGACTTGCACAAACAAAGACGCTTGAAATTTTGCAGATTAATGTTGCCGTTGTGCCAATTAATTTATTTAATTCTATACTTTAAACTCTCAGTATTCTTTCGATCGCAGTTCGGTACGGCTGTATTGCATCCTACCTGCATAATAGTGCTAACGAGGTCAAAGTCGGAGTTTGTTTTGTTTATAATAAACCGCGCACACGAAAAATCTGTGTTAAATACCTGTTTCGGTTTCGCAAAAAGCCTCTTTTTCTTTTAATCTAATTTTTATTATTTTTTCAAAACAATTTATTTTTATTTTTAAAACTCATATTTTGGGTTACAATTGGGTATAATTGGGTTGTAGTTTTACTCAATAGATTTTAAGTTAAATTTAAGGCTTACAAACTATCAATTTGGCATAGTTTAATATTTAAATTCCAAACGCATTTAATAATAATATTTCTAATTTTAATTCAATCCCCATATTACTACCGCCCTCTGCATATTTTAATTGAAATCGCGTTTTTATTCTTTTTAATAAAATTAGAATTCTAAATTCTTTTTATCAGAAGTGATGCGATTTTCCTATAGAGGGCGAAGAAACACGCCGCAAAAACAAGACAGAACCTAAAAAGTATGTCGCTATTCACACACGCTCTCGATCGGAATATTTTGAACGATCAACGCTTTTATAAAAAATGGTGAACTCTAAAAACCATTAAATTCCTCTAACACTCCAAACATTGAAACTCGGGAGTGCTGGACCGCTATAGAAGACTTCTTGCGAATCTGGTGCACCAGTTGGAAGAGATCAAGACATCACCGGTCCCTCTCCTATAAGATCGCATCATTAATATTTTTCTATTATTTCGCTCTTAAATAATCATCATATTCCAATATTATTTTTATGTCTCAATTAAATTTCACTTCAGAAAGGTACGATTTCGCGTGCGTTCGTATACCCTTCAAATGAAAGCGGAGGACTTATTTAAATACAGTCCACTAGGCAATCCAATTTTTTGAGCGGTTCGGTTCGGTTCGGTTCGGAGTGAGACATACTTTTGGTCCTTCGAGCCGGATTTTGATTTTTATTAATTTGAAATTAAAAAATCATCCTTTCTAAAGTGAAACGCAGGTAATATTGGTAATAACATGAGGACTGTTTTTTACAAGAATTTTTAAATTTTAAAATATAAAAATCTTAATTTATTTACTGCTCGTGTAGTAGGTAACGCCATATCAGTTTTTTTTTAATAAAATCCTTGGTCTCGACAGTCTAACAAAAAAGGTTTATTCGGTTGTTTTGGATCACTGATCTGAAGTCACCTCGCTATAAAAATAAACGCATATATTTTCAGGAATTCTTTCAGTGGTATACTGAAAAAATGACTACGTTTATATCGCTTCTATAAATATTTTAAAAAATTATAAAAATATTTTTAAATTATTTTCGCTTTTAAAATAGCTTTGATTTACAGTTTAATTTTAATAAACGCCATATCAGTTTTTTTTATAAAATCCTTGGTCTCGACAGTCTAACAAAAAAGGTTTATTCGGTTGTTTTGAATCACTGATCTGAAGTCACCTCGCTATAAAAATAAACGCATATATTTTCAGGAATTCTTTCAGTGGTATACTGAAAAAATGACTACGTTTATATCGCTTCTATAAATATTTTAAAAAATTATAAAAATATTTTTAAATTATTTTCGCTTTTAAAATAGCTTTGATTTACAGTTTAATTTTAATAAACGCTTTTAATAAACGCTTTTGATATTCGCTTTTAATATACGCTTTTATTATAATACAAAATGACAGGTGAGAAAATCAAGAAAATTAAAGTTTTTCGAGATATGAAGGAATCCAATGTTAATGAAATTTTAGCAGTAGCCCTAGAAGCTAAAACTGACGCCACAAAACGCAATACTTTTAAAATTCGCTTTGAAGAACTTGAAGATATTCGCGCGGAATTTTCAAAAAAACACTCTACTTTGCTGAATGAAATTTTTGCTGATAAAAATGAAGTCGAATCAGCTAGGAAAAAACTTCACGATTTTCAGAGAAGTGTCACGCAAATTCAAGAAATTTTTAATGATTTTTTTCAAACTTCTGCACAGGCTTCTAGTGGTAATCGCCGTCTTACCATGAATCCATATTCTCCGGGTGGTTCGCAACAAAATGACAATATGTCTTATCATTTACCGAGGATCGATTTAATTAAATTTAATGGAGAATTGAATCAATTTCCAGCTTTTTATGATTTGTTTAAAAGCTTGATTCACGACAATCCAAATATTCCAAATATGCAAAAATACTCTTTGCTTGTTACAAATTTGGAAGGTCCTCCAAAAGAATTGGTCACTAAATTACCCCTCTTAGACGCGAATTATCCTATTGCTTTTGAACAATTAGTAAAACGCTATAAAAATGATCGCCTCTAAGCCCAAACATATTGGAATGCCATTGAAAACGCTCCAAAAGTTAATTCTGAAGACCCTTTAGCTCTCACTCACTACTTGATATTTTTACAAAAAATCTCGAGGCTCTTAAAATAGTTGGTTTAGAACCTGATTTTTGGGATTTTATTTTAGCACAAAAACAGCTTAAATCGGTTGACCATAATATTCAAACCCGCTTTGAAGTTTTCCACGGAAAACCTACGGAAATTCCTTCCAATAGAAGTATCTACAATTTCTTTGATCAACATTGCAACGCTCTTTTTACAGTAAACGCTAGTTCCTCATTTAATATGCAAGTTTCTCTTAGAAATAAACCCGCAAAATCGCAAAATAATCATTTTAAAACGCAATCCACGCATCAATATAACACGCGACAATCTCCACATGCCTTTTTTGGTACAAATAATTCGCCGATAAATCAAACCCTTTAAAAATTAAAATGCCCTATTTGCTCAAGCGATCACGCTTTAACTTTATGTCCAAATTACGTTTCTAAGTCTCCTCAAGAAAGATTTAATTTTCTGAAGGATAAAAAATGGTGCATAAATTGTACTTCTAATATGCATCGCGCTTTCCAATGCAAAAGCACACATTCATGTCGATTTTGCCAGAAAACACATCACAGTTCTTGTCACTTTAATACTCTCGATATAAACGCACCCACTGCCACTGAAACAATTTCAGGCGTCGCGACGTCCAGCAGCGAAGCGCGCATACAGCAACAACCAACAGTCGAAAATTCCCAAAATAACGGTGGTGCATGCTATTCGTCTTATATGAATAATTCCGCTGTACTTTTATCAACCGCGATTTTTGAAATCAAAGATGTTAGGGGAAATTTTCAGACTGTTAGGGGAGTTTTGGATACTGAGTCGCAGCTCTCATTTTTATCCTTGAAATGTGCAAATAAATTAGGGTTGCCCCGCGTATACGTGACTACTGAAGTCCAGGGGATTGGTGACACGCATTTACAGTCAAAATTGGGTTCTGTAAATTTAATTATCAGGCCTTGTAATGACACGCAAACTTTATCGGTTAATACTATAATTTTGCCGCAAATATGCTCTTCAGTTCCTAGCATTGAGATTAAAATAAATGACTGGAGAATAGTTAAACATTTGAATCTCGCGGACCCGAACTTTTATAGACCGGGAGCTATTGACATCTTAATCGGAGGTGATTTGTTTCCTTATATAATTCAAGATGGACGAATTTTTGGAAATAATCAGGAACCGATTGCGCTAAATACCATTTTTGGATATATTTTAATGGGAAAAGTTAATTCTCTCGCTACGCAGCAAATTTCACAATCATTTTTTTGTCAAATTTCAAATAAAATGCTAAATGATTCGCTTATAAACATTTGGGAAATAGAAAATATCCCTGAAACGAAACGTATTCTTTCACCTCAAGATGATATGTGTGAAAAAATATTTCAAAATACGCTATCTCGTAATGATGAAGGACGCTATATTGTAACTCTTCGTTTTCGCGATAATATTGAACCGATTTTTCCAAATAGTCGTGATCTTGCGCTAAAGAGGTTTCTTTCGCTAGAAAGAAGGTTAACAAAAATGCCGGAAACTTATAAAAAATATTCCGATTTTATGGAAGAATATTTAACACTTGATCACATGGAATTAATCGAAAACCGGGAAGTTACAGAAAAAAGTTATTACATTCCTCATCATCATATTGAACGCCCTGAAAGCTTATCAACTAAGCTTCGAGTGGTTTTTAATGCGAGTACAGTTATGCAATCAAATAACCAAAACCTCTCCTTAAATGATACTCTTTACGCTGGTCCTAAATTGCAAAAGGACATTTGCAGCATTTTATTTAATTTTCGATTACAGGAAGTAGCTCTTTGTTGCGACATTTCTAAAATGTTTCGTGGAATCTTAATTGCACCTCAGCACCAGGATTATCAAAGAATCCTGTGGCGTTCTAATAACTCTGAACCTATTCGCGAATATCGTTTAAAAACTGTGACATACGGTACTAGCTAGCTCTGTACAAGAAGCTATTTCGCTTCAAAAAGAGCTATCTTGTTTGCTTAACTCTGGAGGCTTTAAGCTTCATAAATGGGCTAGTAATAACAAAAAAGTTTTAGAACACTTGTCTGTACCATATTGATTTTACAAACAAAAATATAAATCATATACAAATAACAATTAATAACATTCCCGTACCATATTCAAATCAGGCAAAATATGTCGGTATGACACTTGATGCCAAATTGCGCTGGAAAGCACATGTTAAGAAATCAAAAAGAAGAACTTGAGATAAGGTATTGAAAAATGAGCTGGCTTATTGGAAGGAAGTCCAATTTAACAATTCATAATAAGTTACTGCTTCATAGACAAAAAGTACGCAAAAAGCCATGAAAATAGACTCCATCGGATTGTGAATGTGGAAGCAATTCAGCTTCTAGACAATACTATGCTAGTTCGAAGACTAAAAAGAGTGAAGCCGTTTGATCTAGTAAACTAAGTGAATTACATAAAACAAAATAATGCTATAAACACAACACAATTGTGAGTTACAGACCAAACAAAGTGGGGAGAACTGTTGAGTGAACCCTAAGTTTAAATCTGACTTTTCTAGTAAATTAAGTTAAAACAATATTGCTAATTAGTCTTACTGACTAGATTGTAATACAATATACACAGTCACCAGTATTTACTAAGTCGTAAGTTTTAGTCTAGGTTTTGGTTTAAGTTTAAGGTTTAGGTTTAAAATTTAAATGTGCATTGGTTTGGTAAAATTGATTTTTTGCCGAAATAGGCCGCAACTGATTTGGTATTTTTACCTGTACGGACGATAAAATGTCCTAAAAATTGAAATTTAAGACTTTTTGAAATGGACCATATAGATCGGAAAAAAGAAGAAAACATGGAAAACTGATTTTTCTACAACTTTCTAATTTAGACTTCTACGTCTCTTTAAACCCCTAGGTCATGGGATTCTGACTAAAAATCGTCCTAAATTTTAAACTACCTACGGGGGTGGTGAATTTTTCCTGGATCTGTTGGAGAGTATGTGGGCTTACCAGTTGATATCGGTTCACATTCATATTCACTAATAGCTTGCAAAAGTTATTTTCCTTTAGAATTCGTCAGTCTAGATCCCCAGTAGGTATTTTTTTCATTAAAGTCACCTCCAAAGATAAGACGGTTTCCTAATTTTCTGAGAAAATTAAGATGATTTTTTACACTTACGAATATAGTAAAACCAGAGAGATTCATCTGGTTTTATATCCCATCTCCTCATAGTGTGATACATTTTCTTTAATTATTACAGCACTTCCCCCATGTGCAGTATTGCTAGGGTGAGTTGTATGATACACTTTATTACCTTTAAATTTAATGTGAGACTGGTTAGTGAAATTCGTTTCTGACACAAGACAGGCGTCAATTTTTTTCTATGTCTAGAATAACTTGCAAGTCTTGCTGATGTTGTATTCCAAGCTAGAATTCTAAGATTACTGACCATTTTGAGGCATATTGGTAGCTCCGTTATTGCTACTTTCTAGTTTAGTTAATCGCCCATCAAGTTTGTTCAATTTCTCCAAAATTAATTGTAGTGTTTGTTCCATAGCATTTGGACTACTGATATTAATATCAGGTATAGTAGCTGTTGCTGCTACTTGGCTGTATGTCCTTGTCACAGAGTTTTGTATGACTGTGTTTCTTGTCTGTTGGTTTTGTCTATTTATACTCACGTTTGCTATAAGATTCGGTTTCTTAAGTTTATTTTTCAATTTTTGTATTTCTTTAGCAACAAGGCATCCTCTGTAGTTAGCAGGATGCTTGCCTCCACAGTGGATGCATTTTGTGACGGTTGCTTTTGAGATTTTATGCAACAAAATAATTAGTTGAGGAAGAATGATCGCAAAGTTCCGACTTTGACTCAAATTTTTTCATTTATGAACCGATTTGAGTTATCTGTCAGAAAAAATATACCTATCAGTACCATTGCAAACGCCAAAACAATTTGATAAAGAAGTTGAATATTTTGTTACAAATATTCAACAAGCAGCTTGGGAAAACAGTCCAAAACGAAAGAGAATTTTTAAGGGAAAAAACTATCCAAAGGAAAAGTGGCAGCAAACCCGTGATCCTCGGGACAAAACAAATCTCAACAACATGATGCATTTGGCGAGAAATTCTAGTAATAAAAAATTAATCTATTAACCATTTTCTTAATGAACTTACAGATGATAAAAATACCGACTATTCCCTTTGGAAAGCATCCAAAGATTTTAAAAGACCAATGAACCAATTATCAAAATTCCACCCATACGAAAATCTAACAACCAGTGGGCAAGGAGTAACGAAGAAAAAGCAGATATTTTTGCAAGTCATTTAGAAAAAATATTTCTACCCCACGAAGCACCCGATGAAAACTTTCATTTAAATGAACCCCATCAAATCGAAGACCATATTAAGCTTACATCACCAAAAGAAATATTAACAGAAATCAAAAATATTAATTCGAAAAAAGCCCCAGGCTATGATCTTATTAACGGGGTAGTCATAAAACAACTCCCCAGAAAAGCTATCGTAAAACTGTGCAACCTAATTAATCCGTCCTTTAGGTTTAGGTATGTACCTAAACTGTGGAAAGTTGCAGAAGTTATCATGATTCCAAAACCGGAAAAATCACTCCGTGACGTACAGGCCAATATCTTTGCTGCCAATTTTATCCAAGCTAAATGAAAAATGATTGCTTAAAATAATAAAACCCATCATAGAAAGACAAGAAATTATTCCATCTCATCAATTTGGTTTTCGAGACAAGCATTCTACGATTGATCAAATACACAGAATTACTAATATAATAGAAAAAGCTCTAGAAGAGGGAAAAGTTTCTTCTGTAGTTTTTCTAGATGTAGCACAAGCATTTGACAAAGTGTAACCTGAAGGCCTTAATTTACTAAACTAAAACGGTTTCTGTCAAAACAATATTAGGATATTTTTGAATCATACATATCTGATAGACATTTTAAAGTAAAACAGGGAGACTCATACTCAAATTTAAGAGAAATTCAAGCAGGCGTGCCCCAGTGTAGCGTACTAGGCTCTTATCTATACTTATTATTCACTTGCGATATCCCAAAGCCAGAAAATTGTCACTTAGCAACATTTGCCTCTGGTTTTTTGACGGTAGAAAAATCTATTAAAAAGTGCATAGAAAAACGTCAGGATGCAGTCACCGAAGTTCACAGTTGGACTACAAAGTGGCGAATAAAATTAAATGAAACCAAATCAATTCATATTGATTTTACAAACAAAAATATAAATCATATACAAATAACAATTAATAACATTCCCGTACCATATTCAAATCAGGCAAAATATGTCGGTATGACACTTGATGCCAAATTGCGCTGGAAAGCACATGTTAAGAAATCAAAAAGAAGAACTTGAGATAAGGTATTGAAAAATGAGCTGGCTTATTGGAAGGAAGTCCAATTTAACAATTCATAATAAGTTACTGCTTCATAGACAAAAAGTACGCAAAAAGCCATGAAAATAGACTCCATCGGATTGTGAATGTGGAAGCAATTCAGCTTCTAGACAATACTATGCTAGTTCGAAGACTAAAAAGAGTGAAGCCGTTTGATCTAGTAAACTAAGTGAATTACATAAAACAAAATAATGCTATAAACACAACACAATTGTGAGTTACAGACCAAACAAAGTGGGGAGAACTGTTGAGTGAACCCTAAGTTTAAATCTGACTTTTCTAGTAAATTAAGTTAAAACAATATTGCTAATTAGTCTTACTGACTAGATTGTAATACACTATACACAGTCACCAGTATTTACTAAGTCGTAAGTTTTAGTCTAGGTTTTGGTTTAAGTTTAAGGTTTAGGTTTAAAATTTAAATGTGCATTGGTTTGGTAAAATTGATTTTTTGCCGAAATAGGCCGCAACTGATTTGGTATTTTTACCTGTACGGACGATAAAATGTCCTAAAAATTGAAATTTAAGACTTTTTGAAATGGACCATATAGATCGGAAAAAAGAAGAAAACATGGAAAACTGATTTTTCTACAACTTTCTAATTTAGACTTCTACGTCTCTTTAAACCCCTAGGTCATGGGATTCTGACTAAAAATCGTCCTAAATTTTAAACTACCTACGGGGGTGGTGAATTTTTCCTGGATCTGTTGGAGAGTATGTGGGCTTACCAGTTGATATCGGTTCACATTCATATTCACTAATAGCTTGCAAAAGTTATTTTCCTTTAGAATTCGTCAGTCTAGATCCCCAGTAGGTATTTTTTTCATTAAAGTCACCTTCAAAGATAAGACGGTTTCCTAATTTTCTGAGAAAATTAAGATGATTTTTTACACTTACGAATATAGTAAAACCAGAGAGATTCATCTGGTTTTATATCCCATCTCCTCATAGTGTGATACATTTTCTTTAATTATTACAGCACTTCCCCCATGTGCAGTATTGCTAGGGTGAGTTGTATGATACACTTTATTACCTTTAAATTTAATGTGAGACTGGTTAGTGAAATTCGTTTCTGACACAAGACAGGCGTCAATTTTTTCTATGTCTAGAATAACTTGCAAGTCTTGCTGATGTTGTATTCCAAGCTAGAATTCTAAGATTACTGACCATTTTGAGGCATATTGGTAGCTCCGTTATTGCTACTTTCTAGTTTAGTTAATCGCTCATCAAGTTTGTTCAATTTCTCCAAAATTAATTGTAGTGTTTGTTCCATAGCATTTGGACTACTGATATTAATATCAGGTATAGTAGCTGTTACTGCTACTTGGCTGTATGTCCTTGTCACAGAGTTTTGTATGACTGTGTTTCTTGTCTGTTGGTTTTGTCTATTTATACTCACGTTTGCTATGAGATTCGGTTTCTTAAGTTTATTTTTCAATTTTTGTATTTCTTTAGCAACAAGGCATCCTCTGTAGTTAGCAGGATGCTTGCCTCCACAGTGGATGCATTTTGGTTCAGATTCTTTTGGTCCGTCATTTTTGATCCGCCATTTTGATTTTTTTAGTTTAAGTTTAAAATAATATTCTGCGACCTAAAAGATCGCAAAGTTCCGAATTTGATGCATATTGGTTCATAAATGGGAAGATCCGCCATTTTGTGAACCGCGAGTTTATTTATTTTTCTAATAAAAAAAAATGTTGAATTGTATACTATCAACCAAATACCTATTTGGAAAAGTTTCAAAAAAGTTATTATCTAACAAATAAAGAAATATTTTATATGATGTCAAAAAATTGTATTTACTACTATGTCGGTTTAGAACGTTTTTCTACGTTGTCTGACGCCTATACTTTTGACTCATTGATCTTTGGATTGACTGTTGCCATTCTAGCTTAGGACGCCCTCTTTTTCTGCGCCCTATTGGTTGCCATTCTAGGACCTGCTTTGGTAATCTTTCGTCGTTCATCCGTTGTACATGGCCGTACCATATCAGTTGCCTTTTAGTGATGTCATCCGTTATGCCTCCCTCGATTCCCATTCTTTCTTTTATGATCTCATTTCTTATGTGATCTATTCTAGATATTCTCATTGATCTTCTTATTGCATCCATTTCGACACTTTCCATTTTTGTTTTGTACTTTTCTGTTACGCGACAAGTCTCTTTACCATAAAACAGCGTGCTTTTGACCATTGTTTCATATATGTTAAATTTTACATTCTTTTTTATCTCTCTGCTCCATAAAATACTGTTAAGACATCCAATAACTTTTTTTGCTTTTACTATTCTTTTTTCCAATTCTTTACAGTCTGTTCCTCTCTTATCAAATGTGACACCCAAGTATACATACTCATTGCATGGAGATATTGTTTGTCCATTTTCTAGTACTAACTCACTGGATTCGTGTCCAATACATAAGTACTGTGTCTTGTCCACGTTCACTGTTAATCCCCACTTTTGGAATTCTTCTATTAACTTTCTCATCATATACTCCATGTCTTCTTTATCATTACACACAATTACTTGGTCGTCAGCAAACTGTAGTGTGTATATGGTAAATCGGTCGCTAAGTTGTATTCCCATGCCGTGCACTTTACGTTTCCAGTTTTTTAGAGTTAGTGCGATATATATTTTTAAAAGAGTTCGAGAGATACAACTTCCCTGTCTGAAGCCTTTTGTTACCAGCAATTCTTTTGAAAGTCGATTTCCAATTTTAATTTTAGATTTTGACCCTTTGTATAGTTCTTTTATCGCTTTTATGTATGTATGATTGATAGTAGTTTGCTCTAAAACTGTCCATAATTTTTCTACTGGAACGGTATCAAATGCTTTTTGTAGGTCCACACTTCTTTTCTCAATTACTTGTTTAAGACAAAAAACATTATCACTACAAGATCTGCCTGCAAAAAATTGTATTTAATTTTGATAAAACATTTAATACATATAAACATGAAATACATCATTTAACTTAACCAGATTTCGTACAAATGATATTTGAAGTAAATATTCAACTGCATTAAAACATTAATTTGGCTTTTTCATTATACTGAATAGGCTTTCTATATAAATTTCTTGATCATCAAATTAATTTTCTTTCAGGCCTTTGTTGTCCCCTGTTTTTTCAAGTAGGTAATTCCATCCATGTGTTTTTTATTTTGTAGGGTTTTTTGTAGTTTTAAACCATTCTTCACAATCATACTTTTTCGTTCTAGCGAAACTTTTATCCCAGCTAAAAACTGTTATTTAAACCAATTTTGATAAATTAGCTGAAATTGTTAAAAAATGTCATAAATATCAAAAATTAATATAAATGTCAATTTAGCCAGCTCATTCGCTTCCTTGACTCAACCTTTCTTAAAACGCTGAGAAATCTTTGAGGACGCCCCACAAATGTCCGACTTTAAGGCTCGACTATAAATTCCACCCTGAATCAACTCAATATAAATATAATTTTTATTGAAAGCGTTTGCTTTTTTAGTGGCGTATTTGGAAAAAGTTTTTAGGGGGCCGAGACAGTTTTGAGTGTGGGAGGAGACCCCATAAGGCCGTATTTTATGTTACTTTATATTTGTATTCATGAAATATGTGAAAACTTTCTAAAAAACTATTAGCTTAAGGGGGGGGTTCCCCCCCTTACATACGTCACTGGTTATTTTAATCCATTTTGTGTTCAATTGAATCCAATATGGCGGAACGCTTGTAGCAGTCATTTTCCATGAATGGTTTTAATATGCTCTAGCCATACAGATATATTTAAGATGTACGTGCACCGAGATGACAGCAGATGACAGTTCAAGTACTTAGTCCAGCAAGTGTCGGTCAAGTCACTTTTACGTCATTTTAATAAATTTAAAAATATATATTAGTTTCGTTTTGTTTGTGCAAGTTATATAATAACAATTACCAAATTAGAACACATTTTCCGACAACGTCAAGTTTGGGAAGTAATTCACTTAAATATCGCTGCATTTTCACTTAAACCTCGTTCCCTACAAACTTAAACCTATAGTTTAAACCATTTCTTTTGCGTTTTTTCCATTTTTTTTACGAAATCCTTGCAGATTCTTATTTAAACCGGTTTTTTTTCCATTGCGATATAACTTATGAAGTTTTAATTAGTCCAAAATTCCATTAACTTTTATTAAGTTTAAAAGAAATTCCGTTAAAACGTCTCACAAAAGATAAACTAATAGTTAAACTTAAACCTTAAACCATCTTAGTAAATACCGCTGAGTGTGTACAAATAAAAAAAATACTTTGAACTGATGAATCAAATTTGAACACAGCCACCCAACCTCTTTTTAAAAAAATTACATTACTGGGCACCGGAAAATTAAAAAAAAAATTTTGAAATAGAAAGACCTGGACGAAATTCTATAGGTGTACTGGTAGAAGTAGTGGTGGGGAGACCATTTTTGGTCTAGCGACTAGGCACACGGCGCGCCCTTTTCGAAAACTCCGATTTGTCCGTACATCATATATCAAACTGATGCACGTGCCCCTTAGGATGCAAGTTTTCTTTCTCTAAGAGAACTTAATTTTGCCTGACACATCTTTGTCAAGAGCAGGGATCTTTAAACTGCGTAGCAAGTATACACAGTGGACCCACGCTTTTACACCTCTTCCGAAAGGTGGTCCTGCTACATGTTAGACTTGCATCTATCTAACATGGCTATCGTCCCAGCAGAACTTGATTATAGACGATATGGTCGGGCAGCAAAACACAATTTTTGGTGATTTTGGTAAAACTTGGTACGTTTGTAGAGTGACCCAAGAGAAGTAGAGCAAAAAATTTTTTTTTGGTCGAACTCTACTGTTTGCCGCGTTTCAGTGCCCTTAGATTTCAAATTTGCACCTTTAAATTTTTTTCCAATATCTTAAAACTAGAAACAGCTAAAATATTTTTCATGACAATTTTGATTAGGTAAGACCTGTCTCTATAAGCCCATGTAACGCAACTTTTAAAAATATTTTTTTTATATTAAGAAAAATAATGTTAAACTCAAAACTTTGAAAATTTAAGTAGTAATTTTTTTAAAACTTAAAATTTTGGACCTTATCAAAAAGTTTCTGAGGCGGATTTTATCTGACACACTTTTTTTCTTTCTTTTGAGTCTGGCTGTATCTCGCTTTTTAAAATTTGAAAAAATCTTGCAGGGAAAATCTGTCGCAGAGTCACAAATACCCTGCTGTCGCGTTTTTCGCAAAATACAAAGATTTTGGACTGCTTATACAAAACAATTTTTTTAAACTTTATTTGACCAAAACTTAAAATAATTTTTACCGGTTCTGATAGAGAACTAAATACAAAATTTACTTTCTTAAAAAAAAATTAATAAATATAATCAAATATATTCAAAAATTTACCACAAACATGGAAAAATCATAGGTTTAAAATAACGGTTTTTTAAGCAAAAATGACATGTTTGAAGAAAAACGGCTGGGGATTTTGATTTTGCGTTTAATTATAGGTCCCCCGAAAACTCTTGTTCTAATATAGACAAGCTTTCAAACGGTATGCAATTTTATACAAAATCTACTTGGTAAGTGGTAGCAAAAAAGCGTTTAAAGTTCGCTATTGTTCAGTTTTTATTAAAAGATATTCAAATCGTTTACTGGTTGGTCATTAAACCGCCGTTTTCGTCATGTCTTGGGGTATTTTGATAAACATTGGCACGATTGTCCATTAACTTGAGCAAAGTAAAAAATAAAAACAAAATGGTTGGTACGCAACTATAAGTTGCGTATCAGTGTCCTTAAATTTATGGTTTGCGCGTTTCCACTTTTTTCAAAATATCTCAAAATCAAAAAAATATCATTATTTTTTGATTGCTGTTTTAATAAGGTAAGACCTGTCTCTATGGACCCATGTACCACAACTTTTAGAAATATTTATCGATTTCAGACAAAATAATGTCAAAATCAAAACTTTGACAAATTTACCAAATTGACTTTGGACTGCTTATACAAATCAATTTTTTAAAACTTTATTTGAACAAAACATAAAAGACTATTTACTGGTTCTAAAAAACTAAATATAAAATGTACTTAACTAAAAAAAAAATTTACCGCAAACATGGAAAAATCACTGACTCAAAATAACGGTTTTTTAAGAAAAAACTACACATTTGGAGATAAACAGCTGAGGATTTCTTATTTTGCCTTTAATTTTGGGTCCCTCGAAATCTTTTGTTCTAATATAGACAAGCTTTCTACAGGTGTGAATTTTTTTTCAAAATATAAAAATAGGTTGTAGCAAAAATGCGTTTAAAGTTGGGTATTTTTCAGTTTTTTAAGAAAATATCCAAATCGTATACTGGTCGGTCACTTTCCATTTTCGTCAATTTTGAAGGGACTTTCATAAAAATTGGCAAGTTTGTACATTTTTTTTTTATTTTTTTTTTTATTTTTTTTTATTTGTCAAACACACTGTGTTTTTTTTTATTACAATCTAGTCAGTAAGACTAATTAGCAATTTTGTTTTAACTTAATTTACTAGAAAAGTCAGATTTAAACTTAGGGTTCACTCAACAGTTCTCCCCGCTTTGTTTAGTCTGTAACTCACAATTGTGTTGTGTTTATAGCATTATTTTGTTTTATGTGTAATTCACTTAGTTTACTAGCTCAAACGGCTTCACTCTTTTTAGTCGTCGAACTAGCATAGTATTGTCTAGAAGCTGAATTGCTTCCACATTCACATGCCGATGGAGTCTATCTTCATGGCTTTTTGCGTACTTTTTTATAGTCTCTGCTACAGTTTCGATTGTTAGATCTCGATGAAGGTCACTATTTCGAACGTACCAAGGTGCATTCACAATGTTTCTTAATACTTTATTTTGAAATCTCTGTACAACTAGAATGTTACTCTCTTTAGCACAACCCCATAGTTGAATACCGTATGTCCATACTGGTTTCAGTATTTGTCTATAAAGCAGTAACTTATTATGAATTGTTAAATTGGACTTCCTTCCAATTAGCCAGTTCATTTTTCTATACCTTATCTCAAGTTCTTCTTTTTTTTTCTTAACATGTGCTTTCCAGCGCAATTTGGTATCAAGTGTCATACCTAGATATTTTGCCTGATTCGAATATGGTACTGGAATGTTGTTAATTGTTATTTGTATGTGATTTATATTTTTGTTTGTAAAATCAACATGAATTGATTTGGTTTCATTTAATTTTATTCGCCACTTTGTGGTCCAACTGTGAATTTGGGTGACTGCATCCTGAAGTTTCTCTATGCATTTTTCAATAGATTTTTCTACCGTCAATAAACCAGTATCATCGGCAAATGTTGCTAAGTGACAATTTTCTGGCTTTGGGATATCACAAGTGAATAATAAGTATAAATAAGGGCCTAGTACGCTACCCTGGGGCACGCCTGCTTGAATTTCTCTTAAATTTGAGTATGAGTCTTCCTGTTTTACTCTAAAATGTCTATCAGATATGTATGATTCCAAAATATCCGAATACTGTTTTGGCAGAAACCTTTTTAGTTTAAAATTAAGGCCTTCATGCCACACTTTGTCAAATGCTTGTGCTACATCTAGAAAAACTGCAAAACAAACTTTTCCCTCTTCTAGTGCTTTTTCTATTATATTAGTAATTCTGTGTACTTGATCTATCGTGGAATGCTTGTCTCGAAAACCAAATTGATGAGATGGAATAATTTCTTGTCTTTCTATGATGGGTTTTATTCTTTTAAGCAATAATTTTTCATAGAGCTTGGATATAATTGGCAGCAAAGATATTGGCCTGTAAGATGACACGTCATGGAGTGGTTTTCCCGGTTTTGGAATCATGATAACTTCTGCAACTTTCCACAGTTTAGGTACGTACCTAAGCCTAAAAGACGCATTAATTAGGTTGCATAGTTTTACGATAGCTTTTCTGGGGAGTTGTTTTATGACTACCCCGTTAATAAGATCATACCCTGGGGCTTTTTTCGAATTAATATTTTTGATTTCTGTTAATATTTCTTTTGGTGATGTAAGCTTAATATGGTCCTCGATTTGATGGGGTTCATTTAAATGAAAGTGTTCATCTGGTGCTTCGTGGGGCTGAAATGTTTTTTCTAAATGACTTGCAAAAATATCTGCTTTTTCTTCGTTACTCCTTGCCCACTGGTTGTTAGATTTTCGTATGGGTGGAATTTGGATAATTGGTCTTTTAAAATCTTTGGTTGCTTTCCAAAGGGAATAGTCGGTATTTTTATCATTTGTAAGCTCATTAAGAAAATGGTTAATAGATTCATTTTTTATTACTAGAATTTCTCGCCTAATGCGCTGCGTCATGTTGTTGAGATTTGTTTTGTCCCGAGGATCACGGCTTTGTTGCCACTTTCTTCTTAGTTTCCTTTTTTCCAATATAAGGTCTCTAATTTCCTTTGGATAGTTTTTTCCCTTAAAAATTCTCTTTGGTTTTGGACTGTTTTCCCAAGCTGCTGGTTGAATATTTGTAACAAAATAATCAACTTCTTTATCGATTTGTTCTGGCGTTTGCAATGGTACTGATAGGTTTATTTTTTCTGACAGACTTTGTTTAAAACTAATCCAGTCAGTCAGTTTATTAACTAGTGAGATATTTGCTTCTTTCTTTATTATGTTTTTACTAAGAGTTAGAATAATAGGTGAATGATCTGAGTGTAAATCAAAACTTTCTTCTATATCTACAAAACTTAAAGATATATTTTTTACTATAAAAAAATCAATTAGATCTGGAATTTTTCCTGGATCTGTTGTATAGTATGTGGGCTTACCAGTTGATATCGGCTCACATTGATATTCACTAATAGCTTGCAAAAGTTCTTTTCCTTTAGAGTTCGTCAGTCTAGATCCCCAGTAGGTATTTTTTGCATTAAAGTCACCTCCAATTATAAAACGGTTTCCTAATTTTCTGAGAAAATTAAGATATTGATTTTTCTTTAGTAAGTGCCTTGGTGGTATATAGACAGCACTTATGACTAATGTATATGTTTTGGTTTTTACACTTACTAATGTAGCTTGAATCTCTATGGTTTTATATCCCATCTCCTCATAGTGTGATATATTTTCTTTAATTATTACAGCACTTCCCCCATGTGCAGTATTGCTAGGGTGAGTTGTATGATACACTTTATAACCTTTAAATTTAATGTGAGACTGGTTAGTGAAATGCGTTTCTGACACAAGACAGACGTCAATTTTTTCTATGTCTAGAATAACTTGCAAGTCTGGCTGATGTTGCAAGAGACCATTGGCATTCCAAGCTAGGATTCTAAGATTACTGACCATTTTGAGGCATATTGGTAGCTCCGTTATTGCTACTTTCTAGTTTAGTTAATCGCTCATCAAGTTTGTTCAATTTCTCCAAAATTAATTGTAGTGTTTGTTCCATAGTATTTTGACTACTGATATTAATATCAGGTATAGTAGCTGTTGCTGCTACTTGGCTGTATGTCCTTGTCACAGAGTTTTGTGTGACTGTGTTTCTTGTCTGTTGGTTTTGTCTATTTGTACTCACGTTTGGTATGAGATTCGGTTTCTTAGGTTTATTTTTCAATTTTTGTATTTCCTTAGCAACAAGGCATCCTCTGTAGTTAGCAGGATGCTTGCCTCCACAGTGGATGCATTTTGGCTCAGATTCTTTTGGTTTGGGGCATTCTACAGTAAGATGTTTCCCCGTGCATTTTACGCAACGTGGTTCTTTAGCGCAATATTTTTGCGTGTGTCCATAAGATTGGCATCTTTTGCATTGAGGGACTAACTTTGAGGTTTTTAGTGCTTTTATTTCCACTTCAATCCCAAGGATACTGGAAATTTCAAAAATTTTGTTGATATCTTCATCGTGGCTGAATGTGAGCATAAACATGTTAAGAGGTTGTCTTGTTCTCCATTTAAGTTTGTTGCTGGCCTCCAGTGCCTTAAAACCTTTTTTTTGTAGATCAGCTACAATTTTTTGTGGGTCACATGAGAAGTGTAGCCTATTCGCTATTACTCTAATTGGCCTTATTTGTTTGTTTTCGTATGAGTGCCATTGATGCTTTATTTCATTAAGCATTTTAGTAACCAGCCGATAGCTGTCTGCGT
Organism: Aspidapion aeneum; assembly: GCA_963576565.1. Taxonomy (NCBI): domain Eukaryota; kingdom Metazoa; phylum Arthropoda; class Insecta; order Coleoptera; family Brentidae; genus Aspidapion; species Aspidapion aeneum. Next base: position 24,105,031 of record OY755046.1, read on the forward strand.
CTTGTACATTTATTTTAATATTGTCGTTATTTAAAACTTTTATTTTAACTCCTTGTATGATATTTAACTTTTCATAAATATCATTAAAATTATTTACGCCATTTACCATAATCGGTGGAGGTAATGGAGCTTTTTTAACCTTAGTTGGGGGTTCTTCATTTTGTGTTTTATTGGAGGGCTCTCCAGTGCCCGAGCTTTGTTGTGGTGGTGAGAGTGAAGTATCCATTCGACGTTTTTTCCAACCTTTTCCTTTTTGTCTGATCCACTCAGTTTCTCTTGCCAGATCGTCCTCATCAGTAATGTAGTCCATGTCAGACTCTTCTTTTTTAGTGACTTTTGTCTCTAAATCTGCAAATTTTCTTTGCATACTTTCCAGTTGACTTCGGAGATAATCCACTTGTACACTAAGTGAATTTTTTTCGTTTTGGGATTTTTTCCATTCGCTATATAAAACCTCTTCATTTTGTGTTCTAGCATGGCTATCCTGAAATAATTCGGCATTATCCATTTTTTCTTGATTTTGTTTGGGCTTTTCGCTAATTTTTAAAACAAGTTTCACAGGTGATGGTACACTTTTTTTGCTTTCAAACATGATATATTATTTATAATACACATTGTATATAGATTCTCAACACAGGTATCTCGCGCGCGATGTTTTTTGTAAACAAAACAAACTCCGACTTTGACCTCGTTAGCACTATCATGCAGGTACGATGCAATATAACCGTACTGAACTGCGATCGATTGAATACTGAAGTTTGTACATAATATAAAAAAAAGTTGGTTAGTACTCCACTTTCAACTTTCCAGTTTGCACATTTTCACTTCTTTCAAAATAACTGAAAATCAAAAAGAGTTAAAATATTTTTCATTATGGTTTTAATTAGGTAAGACCTGTCTTACATAGCTTTTAAAAATATTTTTTATTCTAAGAAAAATAATTTCAAATTAAAAATATTGAAAAAAAAAGTTGTGATTGTGTGTGATTTCTGAAAACCTAAATTTTTTAACTCTGTGAAGAAATTTCTAATGATGATTTTATCTGACGTACAACGTAACAATATTGCAGGAAAAATAGGTACAATTTTAGTTTGGGTAATTTTCATTATTTCTTAAAAAATGTTAAATTATTTTTTTTGTTTTATAGCGGTACGATCACTCAATCAAAAATGTTTCAATATGTTGGCTTCTGTTTTTTTTAATGCTAATAAATACTTATTTATGTATAAACCTTAAAATGGCTGGCTATTACAGGCAAAATTAATTAAAATGAACAGATTTGTCACTGGGGACAGGATATGACATTTATTGCATCGAATGCAAAGAAGTAGTTAAAAAATATAAAAATTACAATTATTCCAGTAAAATGGGCTTAGCACTTATATCAACTTATTTGTCTCTAATGAAGTATAATTTTATGAAGAACCTATTTCTAATGGCTCGCTTGTATTATGAGATACTATTTTAATTTTACAGGTTAGCACCCATGTACTATTTAATCTATGAAATAATTCTGTTTTTTTACCTTTTGTATTTATTAAGAGATTAATATTTTTTTATGGACAATTATAAATATTTCTGAGCTTTGTAAATAATAAAATAATATAAAGTTAGCACCTTAACTAGTGTGTTAATTCCATTTATTTAAGGCTTCTAATGTATATTAAGAACTTAACACTATTTTAGTATATGTTAATTTTGTAAGAACCCAAAATTAACCGCAAACTAAAAAACTACCTGCCATTTTTTTTTTTTTTAATTTTTTTTTATTGTGTAATCTACAGAACAAGTTCCAATAATCGATTACAAAACTTTACTAACTAAATAACCATTCTTGCAATAAATGTATAATAATATAAAAAAGTCAACAAAAAAGTAAAGAGAACTCCTTTGCACATTGCACATAATGTACCTAATGTTTTCATTTACAAACCGGCCGGCGCGCGGACCGGGCGGTGGTAATTTTGATAACACACTAAACTAAAAGATATTTTCTTCCAATGAAATTAGTTCATTTTCCACTTTCATTCTAAATATTTTTAAATTGTTTATACTAAAGAAGTTGAAATCAAGTAAATTTCCGAGAGAACACATTCGGTATAATGGGGAGCTTAAACCTAAGTTAGTTCGAGGTTTCGGATAAACAAAAATATTTCTTTTTCTTATGTTTAAATAAGGGTTACAATTAAAACTTATTTTTGATAGTAAATGAGGATTGTCTATTTTATTACAAAGTAATTTGTAAAGAAATAAAACTGTTGCAATTTTCCGTCTAAACTCCAAAGATCTAAATTGAAATTCAGTAAGAGAGGTTTTATAGCTAAGATTATATATATATTCACCATGTTTTTTGTAATTCAAAAATCTTAAAAACTTTTTTTGAACCTTTTCTATAGCATTTTTGTAAGTTATATAGAATGGTGACCAAATTATTCCAGCATATTCCAATATGCTGCGCACAAAAGAATTATAAAGCATTTCTAGTGTCAATATCTTATTAAATCTAAATGAATTTCTAATTATAAAACCTAACATTCTGTAAGCTCTATTTACAATATTGGTGGTATGTTGTTCGAAGCTTAGTCGGTCATCGAATGTTACTCCCAGATCTTTGCACTCTGTTTTTTTATTTAGATTTTTATTATTTATTTTCTATTGAAAAGTAATTGTTTTGTTTTTCTTTGTTATTGACATACTATAGCATTTTTCAATATTAAATGACAGGCGGTTTGCCAGGGACCATTCATAGACTCTATTGAGATCATTTTGAAGTAAGATAGCGTCTTGTTCATTTTTTATCTCCTCATATAATTTAAAATCATCAGCAAACAAGGCACACAGGGAGTCCTGAACGACCCCTGGCAGATCGTCTATCAATAGCAAAAAGAACAGAGGACCAAGATTAGATCCTTGAGGTATACCAGATTTTGCAACAAATTCCCTTGATTCCTCTCCCTTATATACAACATATTGTTTTCTATCTGATAGATAGGATGCAGACAGTTTCAAAAGTCTATCGGACAGTCCAAAAGAGTGCAATTTTTGTAGCAGAACGTCATGGTCTACTTTGTCGAAAGCTTTACTAAAGTCTGTAAATATGACGTCCATTTGTCTATTATTTTCAATGATTTGACTTGCCTCTTGTACGAAACACATAAGATTTGTTGCTGTTGATCTTTTAGGCAAGAAACCGTGTTGCTCTTTACTAAGACAGGGATAAACATGATTTAAAATTTTTTCATAAATAATAGATTCAAAAATCTTGCTGGGTACACAGATAAGTGCAACTGGCCTATAGTTTTGTATATCTTCTTTGCTACCATTTTTGTAAATTGGGCACACTTTTGAGCGTTTCCAAGACGTAGGGTAGGTATTTGTTTCTAATATCAAGTTGTAAATAATCTTAAGAGGTTGTATGAGAAACTGTATGCATCCTTTAAATATATAAGGGGGAACCAGATCAGGGCCCAAAGACTTTTTTGGTTTAAGTTTTTTTACAGCTTTTAATATATCTTCGTCGTGTATTTTGTCAATATCTAAGCATGAATTAGTTAATATTTGTCCAGAAAAATTTATTGTATTATATATTGCTGTTTCTTGACTGTATACGTTTAGAAAGTTATTTGCAAAAGCTTCTGCTATGCTTTGATAATTTGTAAGTCTCTCCCCACCATATAACATAGTTTCGGTAGAGGAATCAAAGTTGGTTTTGTTCTTTGAGACATACGACCAGAAGTTTTGAGAGTTACTAGATATGCTATCTTCGATTTGCTGCAGATATACACCATGTGCATTTTTTATGTCTTAGTTTTTGCCCGTAAATGAATAAAATTTTGACGATCATTTATGTTATTAGTTTTTCGGTATTTTTTTCTATATTCGTCTTTTTTTTTCAAATTTTTTATTATATCTTTTGTAAACCATGGCGGGTAGAATCGTTTAGATTTTTTTGCTACCGGGACACACGTATGTAAAATTTTGTAAAAAATGTCAAAAAATCTATGCACAACAGTATTTATATCTTTTATATTCTTAAGTTCATCCCAGCAAACCTCTCTTAGCAAATTGTACAATTTTCAAAAATCTGCTCTTTTAAAATTAAGTTTAGAGTTAAATGTTTTATTTGCTTGAAAATTTTTTTGAGTGATTTTTAATGAAAAAAATAATGACGGATGATGTTCATTCTCTTCTACTAAAGGCATATCACATTTTTCCAAAAAAATGTCATGATTACTAATAATCAAATCAAGGTATCTATTTAGGCCATTAGGTACAAGGTTATACTGTTTCGCATTTAATATGTTTATATGGTTTACATATCTTTGTTCAATGTTAGTTAGTCTATCTTTTTGTCCAATATTGATTACCCCAGGAATATTAAAATCTCCCGTTGAAATAAAAATGTCACTTGTACCTAATAGTCTATTTTCAATATTATCAAAGATTTGTTCATATGTTTCAAGATTCATGCTATCTGGCACATATAATGAAGTAATATATATGTAGTGACCAAAAAAATGTATTTTAACCCAGACATCCTCAACGTTAACATTTCTACAATGATATTGCACTTCTTCACATTGATATTCCCTTCTTACCGCTATTAGTGTTCCTCCACCTCTCTTTTTGTTAGTGTTTTCAAAGTTTCTATCTCTCCTAAATACCACATAATTATCATTAAAAAGTTCTCCATTAAATACACTAGGCGAGAGTCAAGATTCCGTTAATATTATGACATCATAACAGACAGCACTTAAACTCAGTAAAAACTCGTTAATTTTAGAATTTAGTCCTTGCACGTTTTGATAATATAAGTTTAATTTTTTATGTTTAGAGTTAATGCACATCGTTTAGATTCGATTCAGATTTTATTAAAAATACATTTGAGTCTTCGGCCTGCCTCATAAAAATGTTGCCGTTTTTTACCCATAAAAATCTCACATTATTTGTTTTTTTGAATTCTCTGCACTTGGCAAATAGTACCTTATTCTTTCCAGTTAGTGCTTCATTGATGTAAATTGGAGTCTTGGCTTCCGCTCCTTTTATCTCCGGAAAAACATCTGCAACTGTTAGGGTCTGCTTTATCTTTCTTGCTTTTATAAACTGATCTTTTTTTAGCCGTGACACAAACCCCAAAAACAAAGTTTTTGGTTCATTTTTCCTATTTTTTCTCTCAGCGCGGTAGCAAAAATCTATTTGATTTTCTTCAATTTTTAAACTTAATGTTCTACATAACGACGTTACTGTGAGAAGTATGTTTTCCTCCTTAAACTCAGGTAGTCCCTCAATTTCAACCATATTAAGTTTTGATCTCTGCTCTTGAAAATGTAAGGCGGTCTTTAAATCCTCGTTTTCTGTTTTTATAGAGGCGCATTCTGTTTCAAGTTTATCAATTTTTTCCATACATGTTTGAATTTGAACGGCATGCGCTTTTATCAATCCATTAGTTTCATCAATTTTATCGTGGCAACTATTAAGGGATGTTTCTATGTTACCTACTTTGGCAGAAATATTTTTTATAACCTTCATTAGGTCCGCTATTGAAGGGTTGCATTCTCTGCATATCCAATCTTCGATTTTTGCACAGATTTTTTTTGCACAGTCTATATGACACGTTTCATTACATGTATCTGTTTTGCATTTTGTTTCCTTACGTTGACTTAAAATTTTTGTATTGCATAGATTGCAAGAGTTCATTGTGCCTTGTATTTAAAAAAAAAAACAAAATAAAAATCAGCTACTCTAAATTCGAAGAAAACACACCTCACAAAAAATGTAAACAGATTTGACTGCGAACTCGAAGCGGTATGATATCTTTCTTTCACCTTGAATTTATTTTATTTTTATATATGTAGGTATTTTTAAAATTACTATTTTGGGAAATCAAAATCTAATTTTATTGCACTAATTAATGTATTTAGGCAGTTGCCCTTTTAGTATGATGCACTTAACTAGTCTATGCACACTTGTGCCAAAAATTAGAAATATACTTGACTATAAAACACTAAATTTTCGCAATTTGACGGAGCTCTCAAAATACACGTGTGAACGGTTTAAAATTAGTTATTACTTTATCTATAGTTTCGCTTTAAAAACTGTTATTTTAAACCAGAAGAAATTCCAAGTGTGTAATAATTTTGTATATTAGTTTTTTTTATCAGAAACATACGCTTTTAAATTTTATTCAAATAAAATTTAAAATATGGTTTTGTATTTAAGCAGTCCAAAATCTTTAAATTTGCCCGACCACTATATAACTTGGATATTTTTTATAAAAACTAAAAAATATCCAACTTTAGATTCTTTTTTGCTATCACTTACCAAGTATATTTTTAAAAAAATTACACCGTTTCAAAGCTTGTCTATATAATAGTAAAAAAAAGATTTTCCTGGAACCCAAAATTAAACGCAAACTAAAAAATCCCCACTGTTTGCCGCAAATTTTTTAAAATTTTGGATTATATTAATATATTTTTTTAAGCAAGTGAATTTAGTATGTAGTTTTTTTTATTAGGTCAAATAGAGTTTAAAAAAGTGGTACTGCATAAGTAATCCAAAATCTTTGAATTTTGCGAATAACGCAACAGCTTTGTATTTATGATTGCTACAGATTTTTCCTGCAATATTTTTTAATATTAGGAAGAAAAAACAGTACGTCAGATAAAATCCTAACTAAAAATTTTTTCACCGAGTTAAAAAAATTTAGGTTTTAAAAAATTACTACTTTTTTTTTAAATTTTTAATTTGAAATTATTTTTCCTAAAATAAACAATATTTTTAAAAGTTATGTAAGACAGACCGATAGAGACAGGTCTTATCCAATTAAAACCGTAGTAAAAAATATTTTGACTCTTTTGAGTTTCAGTTATTTTGAAAAAAGTGAAAAGGTGCAAACTGGAAAGTTAAGGGCACTGAAACGCAGCTTAGAGTGGAGTACCAACCAACTTTTTTTTTATTTTTTACTTCTCTAAAGTCCATGTACAAAGTAGCCAATTTTTATGAAATTGCCATCAAAATTGACGAAAATGGCGGCTGAGTGACCGACCAGTATACGATTTGAATATTTTTTTAAAAAACTGAAAGCAATCCAACTTTAAACGCTTTTTTGCTACCACTTACCAAGTATATTTTGAAAAAAAATTCATACCGTTTAAAAGCTTGTCTATATAGTTTTGTTTTAAAAACTGTTATTTTAAACCAGAAGAAATTCCAAGTGTGTAGTAAATTTTGTATTTTTCTATTTTTTTAAACAAAAACAGCCCTGAAAATAATACACCAATTCAAATAAAAATATAAATAGTTCAATTAAAAAAAAAAATATATGTTTTTTGAAAATATTCGAAAACGCAATACTCGATTGTATTTTGGATTTGATCATCTTAAAGAGCGTTAAGAATTATACTAGTTTACCAATTTAAGCGTTTTTCTATCTTTGATAATAACAAGGTTAGCAATGGTGGACACTTAACTTGGAACACCCTGTATAGTGGTTTGCAAAAGTGCAATATTTTTCTTAGTCACCCTGTACATTATTTATAGTACATTTTGGTACATTACTTATAGGTGGTGATCTTAAAGTACGCATTTCAGACCTGTAAACTTATAGCCCATCGCACCGACTTTTTTTCGTTACTTAGCCTTAAGTGTTCCTTATTACGTCATATTATGATTATATTAAGAAACGCTTTAAGCTAAGTAACGACAAAAAAGTCGGTGAGATGGACCCTTACACCAGTATTTACTAAAGGGTGCTCCTACAATCCTAGGTTTAAAAGTCTACATTTTGGTTGAATGTTTAACTCATTTTTCCCGTAAATGCAATAGTTTTTAATATTTATATAAATTGTTCATAAATACCTTGCGATATGGGTCATCTTTTTTTGTTGTTACAAAGACGTTATTTCACACAAAGGTTATAAATAAATAAAAATAATCAAATATTTTGGTTTAGCAATGGTAGCCATATTTAAACCTCCAAGATATCACTAGGAAATGTCGAATAAAAACGGTGTAAGTCAGTGTCAGCTGTCCGCTATATTTTACATGTAAATTTTTTACACAAGTTAGCGACGATTAAACCGATGGTCGATTGTTTTAGTGAATGAGTAATTGAAAAGGGATTCTAATATATCTTGTGCTTTTTACAGTATTTAAATATTGATACGTATTTGATACGGTAATGCATCTACAGATAGTATTTATGTTTTATTTATGTATTATTTAGCTGTGAATATTATTGTATGTAAGTTTTTTGTCAATCATGGATTATTTTTATTGTTTTTCGAACGTTAAACCACCCCTCAGGGGTGGTACTACAATTTGAGACTATTTTTAACGGGAATCCTACGACTGCACAGACTAAGTTTCCAAAAAATTACATTTTTTTACAAAAATTTTATGTGGTTTTTCTTTATTTCTAAAGTTAATTTAAATTTATATGAGATGAAACTCACTGAGAAATGCTTACTATCATATTGCACATTAGGGTGAACCAAATCTTTGTAGTTATTTGACATGTGAGTATTAAAAAAATACACTTAAACCGGTCGGTATCAAGTCTATAGACTTAATACTTAAACCCGGTCTACAATGCTAAGTCTTAAGGTCCTAGTAAATACTGGTGTTAATGTCCTAGTTATAATTTATTAAATTTAAAAAAAACTAGTTTAAATTAAGTTAAAGTATATTTATAAATGAAAATTCGTATTAAACTTTAACTTTCTAGGTTCTAGAGCAATTGCAAAAACTTCTGTAAAGTCGTTTCTCTAACTCAAAGCTTCGAATTAATTAAAAAAACGGGTCTTTCCCACATAGTTAAATGCGTTTTATCCGTGTTTTGCCCTTACTAGCCCCATCTCACTCTGGAATTAATTTTCTAGCATGAAGCCCAGCCCATCCGTATTACCCATGTGGCAAGCTGGGTATATTCATATATCCCGTATATACCCGCAATAGTCAGAAAAGAATATTTTCCTTGCATATTCTATGCATGTACATGGAATGTAGGAAAATATCATTAATATGCGAAGTTTTTTCTAAATATAGCATTTATGTACCAGGTAAATTATTTTGCTATATTCTTAAATGAATATCATAGAATATTCTTATTCCAGAATATAGTTTTCGATTATACCTGTAATATTATTTTGGTATATTCTTAAAAGAACATTCTAGAATATGATTTTAGTTAGTTTCCGATATGTTCTTTTGGCATATTCTAAAATGAATATAAAAGTATATACTTCTAGATTAGGTCTGATATATTCTTTTAGTATATTCTAAAAATAATATTTGGAATATGTTTTTATTTTACACTTGATATATTCTTTTGGTATATTCTAAAAAGAACTTTTCAGAATATAGTTTTAGTTTATACCTGAAATAATCTTTTGGTATATTCTAAAAAGAATATTCTAGAATATAAGTTTGTTTCCGATATGTTCTTTTGGCATATTCTAAAATGAATATAAGAGTATATACTTCTAGATTAGGTCTGATATATTCTTTTGGTATATTCTGAAAAGAATATTTAGAATATGATTTTAGTTTATACCTGGTATATTCTAAAATAAATATTAGTTTAGTTTTGTTCCGGTATTATCTTTTAGAATATTCTAATATGAATATTAGAGAATATATTTTTATTTTAAGCCTGATATATACTATTAATATTTTTTTCGTATATTCTAAAATACATACAGTTTAATCCTAAAATATTTTGTTATATTCTAAAATTAATATTCTAGAATATTATTTTAGTTTATTTCCCTTATATTCTTTTGGCATATGAATAAGCTTTGATTTCCAAGCATATAACGAAAGGTGTTACTAAATAACTTACCAACTAGCTGGCGCGACATTATTTAATTTATCGACAAATGTAATTTATTTACACATAAATTACCTTATATATTAAATCAAGACAAACCTCGAGGTTTCGAGGTGTTTCGGTTTCGCAAGAAACTTTTTTTTCTTTTAATCTAATTTTTATTATTTTTTCAGAACATTTTATTTTTATTTTTAAAACTCATATTTTGGGTTACAATTGGGTATAATTGGGTTGTAGTTTTACTCAATAGGTTAAGTTAAATTTAAAACTTACAAACTAGCTATAAACTATCAATTTGGCATAGTTTAATATTTAAATTCCAAACGCATTTAATAATATATTTCTAATTTTAATTCATTCCTCATATTACTACCGCCCTCTGCATATTTTAATTTAAATCGCGTTTTTATTCTTTTTAATAAAATTAGAATTCTAAATTATTTTTATTAGAAGTGATGCGATTTTCCTATAGAGGGCGAAGAAACACGCCGCAAAAACAACAGAACCTAAAAGGAGTCGACATTCAGACACGCTCTCGATCGGAATCTTTTGAACGATCAACGCTTTTATAAAAAATGGTGAACTCTAAAAACCATTAAATTCCTCTAAAACTCCAAACATTTAAACTCGGGAGTGCTGGACCGCTATAGAAGACTTCTGGCGAATCTGGTGCACCAGTTGGAAGAGATCAAGACATCACCGGTAAGTCCCTCTCCTATAAGATCGCATCATTAATATTTTTCTCTTATTTCGCTTTTAAATAGTCAACATATACCAATATTATTTTTATGTCTCAATTAAATTTCACTTCAGAAAGGTACGATTTCGCGTGCGTTCCTATACCCTTCAAATGAAAGCGAAGGACTTGTCTAAATACAGTCCATTAGGTAAACCACAATTTTTTGAGCTATCGGAGTGAGACATATTTTTGGTCCTTCGAACCGGATTTTGATTTTTATTAATTTGAAATTAAAAAATCATCCTTTCTAAAGTGAAACGCAGGTAATATCGGTAATGACATGAGGACTGTTTTTTACAAGAATTTTTAAATCTTAAAATATAAAAATATAAATTTATTTACTGCTCGTGTAGTAGGTATCGCCATATCAGTTTTTTTTATAAAATCCTTGGTGTCGACAATTTAACAAAAAAGGTTTATTCGGTTGTTTTGGATCACTGATCTGAGGTCACCTCGCTATACACATAAGCGCATATATTTTCAGGAATTCTTTCAGTGGTATACTGAAAAAATGACTACGTTTATATCGCTACTATAAATATTTTTTAAAAAATTATAAAAATATTTTTAAATTATTTTCGCTTTTAAAATAGCTTTGATTTACAGTTTAATTTTAATAAACGCTTTTTATAAACGCTTTTTATAAACGCTTTTGATATTCGCTTTTAATATACGCTTTTATTATAATACAAAATGGCAGCTGAGAAAATCAAGAAAATTAAAGTTTTTCGAGATATGGAGGAATCCAATGTTAATGAAATTTTAGCAGTAGCCCTAGAAGCTAAAACTGACGCCACAAAACGCAATACTTTTAAAATTCGCTTTGAAGAACTTGAAGATATTCGCGCGGAGTTTTCAAAAAAGCATTGTACTTTGCTAAATGAAATTTTTGCTGATAAAAATGAAGTCGAATCAGCTAGGAAAAAACTTCACGATTTTCAGAAAAGTGTCACGCAAATTCAAGAAATTTTTAATGATCTTTTTCAAACTTCTGCACAGGCTTCTAGTGGCAATCGCCGTCTTACCATGAATCCACATTCTCCGGGTGGTTCGCAACAAAATGACAATATGTCTTATCATTTACCGAGGATCGATTTAATTAAATTTAATGGAGAATTGAATCAATTTCCAGCTTTTTATGATTTGTTTAAAAGCTTGATTCACGACAATCCAAATATTCCAAATATGCAAAAATACTCTTTGCTTGTAACAAATTTGGAAGGTCCTCCAAAAGAATTGGTCACTCAATTACCCCTCTCAGACGCGAATTATCCTATTGCTTTTGAACAATTAGTAAAACGCTATAAAAATGATCGCCTCTTAGCCCAAACATATTGGAATGCCATTGAAAACGCTCCAAAAGTTAATTCTGAAGACCCTTTAGCTCTCAGAAATCTACTTGATATTTTTACAAAAAATCTCGAGGCTCTTAAAACAGTTGGTTTAGAACCTGATTTTTGGGATTTTATTTTAGCGCAAAAACTGCTTAAATCGGTTGACCATAATATTCAAACCCGCTTTGAAGTTTTTCACGGAAAACCTACGGAAATTCCTTCCTATAGGAGTATCTACAATTTCTTTGATCAACATTGCAACGCTCTTTTTACTGTAAACGCTAGTTCCTCATTTAATATGGAAGTTTCTCTTAGAAATAAACCCGCAAAATCGCAAAATAATAATTTTAAAACGCAATCCACGCATCAATATAACACGCGACAATCTCCACGTGCCTTTTTTGGTACAAATAATTCGCCGCAAAATCAAACCCCTCAAAAATTAAAATGCCCAATTTGCACTCGCGATCACGCTTTAAGTTTATGTCCAAATTACGTTTCTAAGTCTCCTCAAGAAAGATTTAATTTTCTGAAGGATAAAAAATGGTGCATAAATTGTACTTCTAATATGCATCGTACTTTCCAATGCAAAAGCACACATTCATGTCGATTTTGCCGGAAACGACACCACAGTTCTTGTCACTTTAATACTCTCGATATAAACGCACCCACTGCCACTGAAACAATTTTAGGCGTCGCGACGTCCAGCAGCGAAGCGCGCATACAACAACAACCAACGGTCGAAAATTCACAAAATAACGGTGGCGCATGCTATTCGTCTTATATGAATAATTGCGCTGTACTTTTATCAACCGCGATTCTTGAAATCAAAGATGTTAGGGGAAATTTTCAGACTGTTAGGGGAGTTTTGGATACTGGGTCGCAGCTCTCATTTTTATCCTTGAAATGTGCAAATAAATTAGGGTTACCCCGCGTATACGTGACTACTGAAGTCCAGGGGATTGGTGACACGCATTTACAGTCAAAATTGGGTTCTGTAAATCTAATTATCAGGCCTTGTAATGACACGCAAACTTTATCGGTTAATACTATAATTTTGCCGCAAATATGCTCTTCAGTTCCTAGCAGTGAGATTAAAATAAATGACTGGAAAATAAATTTGAATCTCGCGGACCCGAACTTTTATAGACCGGGAGCTATTGACATTTTAATCGGAGCTGATTTGTTTCCTTATATAATTCAAGATGGACGAATTTTTGGAAATAATCAGGAACCGATTGCGCTAAATACCATTTTTGGATATATTTTAATGGGAAAAGTTAATTCTCTCGCTACGCAGCAAATTTCACAATCATTTTTTTGTCAAATTTCCAATAAAATGCTAAATGATTCGCTTATAAAATTTTGGGAAATAGAAAATATCCCTGAAACGAAACGTATTCTTTCACCTCAAGATGATATGTGTGAAAAAATATTTCAAAATACGGTATCTCGTAATGATGAAGGACGCTATATTGTAACTCTTCCTTTTCGCGATAATATTGAACCGATTTTTCCAAATAGTCGTGATCTTGCGCTAAAGAGGTTTCTCTCGCTAGAAAGAAGGTTAATAAAAATGCCGGAAACTTATAAAAAATATTCCGATTTTATGGAAGAATATTTAACACTTGATCACATGGAATTAATCGAAAACCGGGAAGTTACAGAAAAAAGTTATTACATTCCTCATCATCATATTGAACGCCCTGAAAGCTTATCAACTAAGCTTCGAGTCGTTTTTAATGCGAGTACAGTTATGCAATCAAATAACCAAAACCTCTCCTTAAATGATACTCTTTACGCTGGTCCTAAATTGCAAAAGGACATTTGCAGCATTTTACTTAATTTTCGATTACACGAAGTAGCTCTTTGTTGCGACATTTCTAAAATGTTTCGTGGAATCTTAATTGCACCTCAGCACCAGGATTATCAAAGAATCCTGTGGCGTTCTAATAACTCTGAACCTATTCGCGATTATCGTCTAAAAACTGTGACATACGGTACTACCCCCGCTCCTTATTTAGCTCTTAGAGTTTTACAGCAATTGGCTGAAGATGAAAAACAAAATTTTCCTCGCGCTTCTCAAGTCTTAATGTCTGACAATTTTGTCGATGACTTTGTAACTGGCGCTAGCTCCGTACAAGAAGCTATTTCGCTTCAAAAAGAGCTATCTTGTTTGCTTAACTCTGGAGGCTTTAAGCTTCATAAATGGGCTAGTAATAACAAAAAAGTTTTAGAAAACTTGTCTGAACCCGATATAAACCCAACCGCGCTATCTTTAGATACGGACGAGACCACTAAAATTTTAGGTCTTAGATGGCAGCCTTGTTCTGATTATTTTTCTTACTCGGTAGAACCCTTGAGTCGCGAATGTACCAAACGCAATATACTTTCTGAAATTTTTAAAATATATGACCCTTTAGGTTGGCTCGCGCCAGTAACCATTTTAATAAAATGTCTAATTCAAGAATTTTGGAAACTTAAATTAGACTGGGATTCCGAAGCACCTGTTGAAATTATTCGACTTTGGGAACGTTATAAATCGGAACTACCCTTACTCAAAGATTTTCGCTTGCCTAGATTTATAAATAGTTTTTCTGGTAATGCACGCATTGAAATAATCGCATTTTCGGACGCTAGTAATAAAGCTTATGCCGGAATAGTATATTTACGCGTTATTTACAAAAATGAAATATCAGTTTACCTTTTATGCTCTAAAACTAGAGTTGCTCCTCTCAAATTTACAAGTATTGCAAGACTTGAATTAGCCGCTTGTAATCTTGTGGCTGAGTTAGTTCACTTTGTTTTAACCACTTTTGAGTCCCGCTTGAAAATACATCAAGTTTTTGCTTTTAGTGACTCACAAGTAGCACTTTCTTGGATAAGAGCGCACCCTTCTAGGTGGAAAACGTTCGTTCAAAATCGTGTTACACAAATTCAAGATAAAGTACCACCCAAAAATTGGTCATACATCTCAACGTCACAAAACCCCGCAGATGTTGCTTCAAGAGGAGTTTATCCCAGCGAATTAATTAATCACAAATTATTTTTTAACGGCCCTGATTTTTTAAGAAAATCTTATGAATACTGGCCTAAAGACTGTGAACAAAATGACTCTCCTGAAACTCTTTTAGAGGAGAAATCATTGCCTAATTTAACTTTAATTGCAACGCAAAATACAGCTCCTAATTTTTTGGACACGCTTTTAATGGAAAACTCTAATTTTTCTAAAATGTGTAGAGTTTTAGCCTATGTTTTACGCTTTTTAAATAATAAATTTTTCTTAAAACCGCCTAATTTAAAAATTAATGAAGATTTTCTGACATTTGTTGAAATAACAAACGCAATTCATTTACTCATAAAAAATGAACAGTCAATTTATTTCTCAGAAGAAATTCACGCTTTAAAAAACAACTTAAAACTAAATAAATCAATGCAAAAATTAAATTTATTTTTAGATCCTCACGATTTAATCAGAGTAGGGGGTAGATTGCATCACTCCTCTCTGCAATATGACAAGAAACATCAAATTTTATTACCACGCAAGAGTAAACTCACCCTCATGATTATCGAACATTTCCATATAAAATATCTTCATGCAGGAGTGAGGACGGTACATTTTTTGCTTAGTCAATTGTACTGGATCATTGCCGCAAAACGCGAAATTGCACATGTTTTATCAACTTGTATAATATGTTTTAAATGCAATCCTAAGTCGGTTCAGCCTATGATGGGTTCATTACCGTTTCCCCGCGTATCTCAGTTGAGAGCATTTTTGCACACCGGTGTTGACTACGGAGGTCCAATAAATATAGTCATGAGTCGACATCGTGGAAATCGTACTACGAAGGCTTACATATGTCTGTTTGTTTGCCTAAGTACTAAGTGCATTCATATAGAAATAGCAAGCGATTTGACCGCTGATTGTTTTATTGCTGCGCTTCGCAGATTTGTTGCGCGCCGAAACTACGTATCCGATTTGTATAGTGATAATGCAACTAACTTTTTCTCAGCTAACCGCAAGCTTTTACAGCTTGATTCTACGCGTCCCATTAAATGGCATTTTATCCCGAGTAATAGTCCAAATTTTGGAGGACTTTGGGAGTCAGGAATCAAGTCAGTTAAAAAACACTTGATCCGCTTAATAGGACATCAAATATTAACTTTCGAAGAACTATACACTGTAACTTGTCAAATCGAAGCTATTTTAAACTCGCGTCCTCTCACTGAAATTTCTAGCGATACAAATGATATTTCCGCGCTGACCCCAGGTCACTTTTTATCTCTGGAACCGCTAAGTGCCGTTCCTGACGCAAACTTTATTGATATTAAAATAAATCGTCTCACGCGTTGGCAGCTCCTCCAACGAATCCACCAAGATTTTTGGAGACGCTGGCAACAAGAGTATCTCCATACTCTACAACAAAGGAGTAAGTGGTTGGAACCCACTTCAACTCCTGAAGTTGGACGCTTAGTTATAATTAAAAACGATTTATTACCGCCCCTTCAGTGGCAACTCGGCAGAGTGGTTGAAATTTTTCCCGGTAAGGATGGGATAAATCGAGTAGCCTCTGTCAAAACCAAGGATAGTTTGTTAAAGAGACCAATCTCTAAACTGTGTCCTTTACCTATTGGCCCCTTGGAAAATGCATAGCATTTTCGGCCGCCAGTATGTTTCGGTTTCGCAAGAAACTTTTTTTTTCTTTTAATCTAATTTTTATTATTTTTTCAGAACATTTTATTTTTATTTTTAAAACTCATATTTTGGGTTACAATTGGGTATAATTGGGTTGTAGTTTTACTCAATAGGTTAAGTTAAATTTAAAACTTACAAACTAGCTATAAACTATCAATTTGGCATAGTTTAATATTTAAATTCCAAACGCATTTAATAATATATTTCTAATTTTAATTCATTCCTCATATTACTACCGCCCTCTGCATATTTTAATTTAAATCGCGTTTTTATTCTTTTTAATAAAATTAGAATTCTAAATTATTTTTATTAGAAGTGATGCGATTTTCCTATAGAGGGCGAAGAAACACGCCGCAAAAACAACAGAACCTAAAAGGAGTCGACATTCAGACACGCTCTCGATCGGAATCTTTTGAACGATCAACGCTTTTATAAAAAATGGTGAACTCTAAAAACCATTAAATTCCTCTAAAACTCCAAACATTTAAACTCGGGAGTGCTGGACCGCTATAGAAGACTTCTGGCGAATCTGGTGCACCAGTTGGAAGAGATCAAGACATCACCGGTAAGTCCCTCTCCTATAAGATCGCATCATTAATATTTTTCTCTTATTTCGCTTTTAAATAGTCAACATATACCAATATTATTTTTATGTCTCAATTAAATTTCACTTCAGAAAGGTACGATTTCGCGTGCGTTCCTATACCCTTCAAATGAAAGCGAAGGACTTGTCTAAATACAGTCCATTAGGTAAACCACAATTTTTTGAGCTATCGGAGTGAGACACGAGGTAAAGTTGAAGTCTCTAACTAGGAGGATCAACTCATAAGTGGGGATGACCGGGAATAGGCACGGGCGTGAAAATGTCATACGGAATTTAACAGCTCGAACAGCGCCTGTGGTCTAAATTGGAACTAAACATAATGACGTTTGACAGCGTCATTCTGTTCTGTGGTTTGACTGCTATTGTGAGAAAGAGAGAGAACAGACTAGAACAGACAGATTCTTGAAAAAAAAACTTAAGTCAAATCATTGTGTACCAGATCGGCATATTTTGTGAGTCTAACAAGCAGTAGCAGTGTAAAAAAGAAGCCGCAGCAGTATAAAAAACAAAAAGCAGCGTACAAAAAGCAGTCAAGGTGAACGACCCCATACCAGTGAGTTTTAAGGTGGATTTATTGTTTGTTAAAGTAAAGTAAGAGGTAAGTTAATTTATTTGGGCTTTCTTCATACTTTCCACTATGAACAATGGGAATTTCTATTTTACTGACCAACGAATTTTTGTATTTTTCGCTGTAAGGCCGCCTTGTTTGTGATAAAAACAAATAGGTTCTAACTTATAAGTCTAAGCTGTTACTACTTGTGAACAGCTACAGTGATCTATCACTCAGCTGCGACTCATTTTTATGCCAAAACCACTTTCACTTAGTTTCTACCACCAAAAAACCAACTATTACCTCCTTATGTGGCTTCTATGCCCAAAAAATCAACTACTACTAACTTCCCCTACTTCTAACCCCAAAAAACCAACTACCACCATCTTCTCCTAGTCTCTACCACCAAAAAACTAACTTTTACCTACGCTTATCTTCTACCACTAAAAAACCAACTACTACCTCCTTTGATTATGATTGTAGTAGTAGGTTTTTTTGTGGTAGAAGCTAGGGGAAGGTGGTAGTAGTTGGTTTTTTGGTGGTAGAAGCTAATCCAAGGGGATAGCAGTTGTTTTTTTAGTGAGAACCTGATCTGTACATAAGTGATAGATAGATAGGTAACTGTTTAGGAGTGGTAGCAGCTGTGGTTTATTAGTTAGGGTTTGTTTTAACCTCAAACAATTCACTCCAATATCGAAAACTATAAAAAGATCATTGGTCATTAAAATTTTGGTCTGTAAAATATAGGTAGGGGGGGGGGGCCGCGAGCCCATGCTATTTTATGTTTGTATTCATGAAATATGTGGAAAATATTTTAAAAAAACCTAGCTTTTGGGGGGCTGCCCCCCACTTATATATGCCACTGTGTAGACCCATGAACCACAGCCTGTTTGTAGGATAATACATTTTTTTGTTGCATCTTACTCCTTACTTTATGGCAATATGGCTTTGAGATTGATTATTGTTATATAATTATTGCTATATAGCTTTAAAATTCCCGCCTCCATGCTCAATAAGTTTGACTTAAGCCCTGCTCTGACTGCATCAAACCCATGTCACTATCTCAGATGATCGCACTTGGAATGCATTTTAGAGAAAATTTCATAGTGACAAACCGGCTTTACAGCCCTAACTATAAACTCAACTTTACTGTTTCAATTTGATCATGGCACATACCTGTGCTTGGCTCTTTTCTGGAGAGAAAGAGATGTGTCAATATGGAACAGTATCCTTTAGTTTTATAAATAGCATTTTTTGTTGCCTAAAACCCTTTTCAATTTTAAAAGTAAAAAATAAATCCATGAAAGCTTGGTTGTAGTAAAAGAGTTATACAGATATAAAGTATTGAGCAATATACTGTTATACTTAAAAACGAATTACTAACAGGCATTATTCACATAACTTATATTATCATGGCATTTTTCCAAGTAAGGGCTGGTTTACCCAAAAACTTAATGCACAATGGACAAACTTAGTATTGTAGACATAAAGTAAAATACTAAATCTTTCAATTGTGCATTATGTTATGGGGAAATTAGGCATAAAATAGAAAGTTCACATTACTTTGGTAAGTAATCTTATCTACAGTTTGACTATTGGTATCCGACCCTCATAACCGAAATCAAAAAATATATCATAACAAAAACATTTCATGTAAAAAAAAGCCAAGTACGCGAAAATGGCATTCCGTAAAAAGAATTGAGATAAAAGTAAAGCCAAGTTCTCCAATGCAAATTTCAAAATGAAAGGTTCTTACTAGTTTGGAAATGTTTTTTTAAACTTTGCTATTACAGCCAAACTTCTTTGTCTTCAATTTAGCACTGTGCCTAAGAGTCATTTACAGCCGTAATATAGCCAAGTTTAGAAAAATATTTCCAAACTAGTAAGAACCTTTCATTTTGAAATTTGTATTGGAGAACTTGGCTTTACTTTTATCTCAATTCTTTTTACGGAATGCCATTTTCGCGTACTTGGCTTTTTTTTACATGATGTTATGATTTCACTTCTTTTTTAAAGAAATTGGATAATACTTAATTTTTAAAGTAGTAAAATATGCGGTATTGTTCAAAACTTTTGCAAAACTTAAATTTTTGAGGTTTTTTTAATTTTTTTCCATGGTTTTATCGTAGTTCCTATCAGTCTTCCAATGCTCAGCTCTCTAGCGTTTCTGGAAGTGGGTAATGTTACTTTTACATGACTTTACATTTATAGGGGAGGAGAGTAAATGAAAATATTGGACTTTCTAAAATTTTTCCCATGGTTTCCCAGCTCTCTAGCGTTTCTGGAAGTGGGCAATGTTAGTTTTATATAAATTTACATTTATAGGAGACGGAAGTAAATTAAAATGTTAGTGTTTTTAAATTTTTTTATATAGTTTTATCATATTGTCTTTCAGTCTTAAAAAGTTCAGCTCTCTAGCGTTTCTGGAAGTGAGCAGTGTTACTTTTACAAAGCTTTACATTTATAGGGGAAGGAAGTAAATTAGAATTTTGGGGTGTTTTAATTTTGTTCTATAAGTTTATCATAGTTACTATCGGTCTTCCAAAGCTCAGCTCTCTAGCATGTCTGGAAGTGGGTAGTGTTACTTTTACTTAACTTTACATTTATAGGGGAGGGAAGTAAATTAGAATTTTGGGGTGCTTTAATTTTTTCCTATAGTTTTATCATAGTTCCTATCAGTCTGCCAATGCTCGACTCTCGAGCATTTTTGGAAGTGGGCAATGCTACTTTTACATAATTTTAAATGTATAGGGGAGGGGAGTAAATTAAAATTTTGGGGTTTTTTGATTTTTTTCAGGGGTTTGGTCATAATTTCTATCAGTCTGCCAAATTTCAACTTTGTAGCATGTCTGGAAGTACAGTAGAATATTGATGATCTATACATGAGTGAGTGAGTGAGTGAGTGGCAATTTCGACGTTTTTTGAAATTTCGTAACTACTTTACTACTTTATGGAATTCCATGAAACTTGGAGGGGTTGTTAACTCCATGGAGATCTACGACTCTGCAAAGTTTGAGATTCGTAGCTCATTCCGAAGTAGAGTTTTAGGTAGATCAAATATCGGCTGAAATGTTTCAAGAAAAATGGTTACGGCGCGCGAACTTGGAGAGGCACTGCCGTGCCCTTAGATTTTTAAACAAAACATAAAGCCCAGTTTTTTGAAATGCAGTAAAATCAATAGAAAGTAAATTTAATAAAAATTATACAAGATCAGGACATCGACAATGAAAGCTCCTAATTGTATTGTATTTAAAAGTGAAGGCCGTACAGGACATCCATGCAACATGATAACATTTGGGAATATATTGTGCCTATATTACCTAATGAGTTTGACTACATTCTTGAGTTATGTAATGCTCAAGGGGGAGAGGGTTTAGCCTTGCATTATATTCAATGTGCTTGTTTTTTCATGGGGGAAGGAGGCCTATTTTTTGTCATCTGTTACAAAAAACTGCAGACTACAACAAAAAAATTAATAGGATTTAGATTATAGCACTAGTGCCATATTGAAACATTATTCGTAATGCATGTAAGCCAAAATGGGTTTTATAATTTATCAAAATTATTTGAAGTATGTAAATTAGATAGTGGCAGAACCACCACATAGCAGGGTTGCAGACTTTCAAGCTGCATGGGGTGGGGGGCATACGGCCAGAGTGCCCCATTGTAGTAAACTTTTAATTTGCTTCAAGGATTTTTTCACTCTTGCAGGGTACAAATCTGTGGTAGGAAGTCAAAGGGGGGTTTTTTGACTTCCTACTACAGAAATGACACTTAGGACTGTTGTTTTAATACAACTTACTGTGTAGACAATTTTCAGTATCAAACCCTACAAGAACTTTAAAACTTTAGGCCCGCAGTAAAAGTCCTACAATTCTTGTAAAATTAAAAAAGTGGCCAGAGCCCCTATAATAGTCTTGCTATATGCTGGTTCCACCATTGCTTGTCATGCAGGTCATGGATAAAATATTTTTATTAAACTTGGAATTCGGTGCAGGATCTGTCCTTACAAGTGTTTTCGTTCAGTGAACTGTCTTTTCTGAAAGGTGTTTTAGTTCAACAAAGTGTTTATTCCATAAGGTGTGTTGGTTTAGTGCAGGGTGTTAAACCCAGGAAGTGTTTTAGGACTCTGTCATTAAAGTTTCCAGTTTAAGTAAATTAATTGGTTGAAACTGAAATAACAGTATCACAGTTTATATAAATGTATCTTTAGTAGTAAAAATTTAGGTTTTATTTATTAATTGTCAAATATTTAGTTTTACTGTTTAGTGAAAATCAGCAGATGGTAAAAAATGTGTTGTTGTTTAAAATTTAATTTCTTAGGTTTTTCAGAATCGTTCCATATATAATTTTGTAATTTTTCATTAAATTTTTAAGAAAATATTATCCGTACAGATTTACTATGTGGCAATATTTTTATGCAAATTTAATGAAAGAATATACCAACATTTTAGATGGCATGGTTCTGCAAAAATTAAATTTTAAACAAGGACAATTTTTTACCACCAACAGCTGATTTTCACTGAACAGCTGATTTATTTTAACAAATATCAGCTCAGCTGGTGTTCTAGACGTGACTTGATTTATTTTGACAAAAATCAGCTGTTGACTAACCAGCTGATGTCTCGCCATGTTTGATCTAGACAGAGCTATAGTCTTCTCTCTTTCTGGGCCGTGTTAAGGTTATTCTCGTGTTACCAACGGTTTAACACGTAGTTTGCATTTCTTCCCCTTGGTGTTCTGTGGGAATTGGTTTTCCTTGGAAGTGCAAACCTATTCCAGGTGCACTTTTGACACGGATCACCAAACAATTGATCCATCCGTGCGGATCACTAAACAAGTGATCCGTGGTTTTGATCCCGCATGGGACGTAAAATGTACACACCTAATGTACGTACAAAAAATATTCATGAATAGCATTTTTGTTTATTTCTGATATATTCTTTTTGTATATCCTAAAATAAATATAAGAGGATATACTTTTAGTTTAATCCTGAAATATTATTTCAGTATATACCTGGTATATACTTTTTGTTATGTAGGGGGAATATATAAAAAAATCTCTACCAGAAATATTATTTGGGATCCACCAAACACACAATTTCAACGTATGCAGTGCATATATATATAGTTTTATGTTGATCTTACAGATTCGAAATATACCTAGTATATGTATTTAGTATATTGATAATTGTCAAATTTTATAATTATAGAATATATGGATTACAAATTTTTTGTCAGAACCAGGTATATTTATTTATGCACATAAAAAAACCTGTGCTGGTGGTATATGTCACTAGTATATGCTATGCATATGAAATAGGGGGGGCGTTATCACATGATTTGACGTTCTATAGAAGTGCTATAGAAATGCTATGTAGGTATGTCTATTTAGAATATACCAAATACTTCCAGCACATGCATAGTATATACCAGGTATATTTTTTTTCCTACATGGGTAGAGGTCTATGATATTGATGCAATGTTCAGTTAAAAAGTGAACATTTTAAAAAAACTGACATTAGTATTAATGGACTTTGACCAAAATCCAATCAGCTCGTTAGAGTGTCGAACACTATATGACCTAAAAATTTTATGGAAATGACTCCACCTAATTTTTACAAAAGAACGAAATACAAAACATACTTCGCACAAATGAAAAATCGTCAAATTGGGCAAAATGCAAACACAAAAATATACAAATAGTACTTTGAGCAAATCGTATTTTGACCAACCCGTACAACTTACAAAACATAAAGAAAGGAAATAGAATTTTTTTTTTACATGGAGCTGCTTTATTATTTGTTATAAAAACTATCTAATATCAGCCTTATGTGATCTGTTGATTCTCCATGAGCCTCCTTTTACCACGCTGCTGCTTAAGAAAAGATTGAAGAAATAATAATTATTCGCGCTCATAAATGACGGAACCCAAATCTTTTTTCTATGGCGGTCATAACCTTTAAATGCATTAGCTGATTTTTATAAAATCAAAATAAGGAGCACTAACAATCCAAACAAAACTAAAAATAAAAATGTGTCTTGGTATGTATTTAGGTATAAAAAAACAACTTCCCAGTTTAGTGCAATACCACTATGAAATTATTGCTTTATGGTGTTCTGTGCTGAAATATCAATATTTAACAAAAACCAACCATGGTTGCATGGAAGGTGCTTTGAAGTATTTTATTTGGTGACAGGCCCTGCTGGACCTCCATGCACCATCTTAAGTATAATACCAAACTGCAGACTACAACCAAAAATGATTTAGGCTTAACACTTTATGTGGTAATCACACCCAATACTACCAGTGTTCGAAACTTTACTATTCTACAGTTATGTCAAAACAATGTCATTTCGAGGTAAAATTTGAGGACTACATATTCATCCAAGCAGTCTCACTATTAAGCTCTTTGCTTACTGTGCTTCACTGTTGACCAGCAGAATAAAGCATATTTAGCCCAGGATGATGTTGATGGAATCATGTAGTGAAATGTTGGTTGCCAAAATATCAATAGTAAAATGGCCCAGTTAGTCACCAGGCTTTGAAGAAGGTACAGAGTGATTCAAATTAGATACTTTCACTGGGGGGCAGCGGCGCGTGATAAAAAGCTTTGGGGGTGCACACCAAAAAAAAAAATTGCGGCCCAGGCGAAAATCTTTATTGAGTGCCACGCTAACTTTTTGGGCCTTCGAGTGGGCCGTCATATCATATAATTTAGAGCAAATAATTAAAAAATGGGATATTTAGTTAGATATTAGTTACCTACCTATTATTATTGTTATTATAAATAAATAATAAATTATCACACCTAGTTTATTTTTTCTTCTAATGGCAAAGATGAAAATTTAATTGTCTTTAAATATTGCAAGCTAATGCTATCAGAATTAGAAACTTCCGCCATTGTCGTAAATACCAAATCGTCGAAATCAAAACAAACCGCCCGCGCCCGACCGATAATGACAAGTCTAAGCGCTACTGATGTGCAAATACTATCTTCTCGATACTTTAATTAGAAACTTCCGCCATTGTCGTAAATACCAAATCGTCGAAATCAAAACAAACCGCCCGCGCCCGACCGATAATGACAAGTCTAAGCGCTACTGATGTGCAAATACTATCTTCTCGATACTTTAATAATATCTGATACTTGGACGGATTCGAAGTAATTCGAATCCTTCGACGCCAAATACCCGTTACTCCCGAATGGGACCGAAGCCGTAGTGTTATTTTCGTATCAATCATATCGGCAACGGCCGTATGAGTAACGAGTTTGGAGTACTTGTAATCATTTGGACCGATATTTATTTACTTAAATATTTGATTATTTGATTCAATTGCTGTTGATGTGTTATGTCTAGCGGGGCGGCTTATCTGGCGCAGTGTCGCCAGGCTCAGAAATTTACCGTATTTTTCCCAGAATGCCTTTGAAAAGTTGCCAGATTTAGAACAAAATTCCCCAGATTAATATATATACATTTTCGTTTTAAAAAAAAAATGTGCTTAAGAACACACGGCAGAAGTGTAAACTTCAACAAGGCGAAATTAATAATACTGGCCCATAAAAAATTCTGCAAAGCGAACCGAACCGATCTCTTCTGTGTACTGGCCTTCATCTGCATCATCATATCGCTCGCTGAATCTTTCTCACAGTTAGTCGACTCGAGCCGATTTCACACAAATGAGCGTTAGATAGCCGAGCCTGACGGCTCAGTTGAATTCACTACCCACAAAAACTGCTAAACGCACCTAAAGAAGTTTACACTTCAAAAACTACAAACATGTAAAACATCAATTTTTTTATTTTTTGCATACTTAGTACTTAAAATTTCAACTCTACTCAGTATTTATTGAATTTACCGATAATATAATGATTACTTAGTACCGAATACAAATTATCTAATACTCGAATAGGAAGTATCAGTATCTACTCGATACTTGAAAAAGTAATCGTTGCACACACAACTACTAAGCGCACCAATTAAAAGTGCCCGTGATCTGCTCTAACATGCAACGCGAAGCGATGACGCAGGGGTCATCACGAGGGTGCGGGCGGCATCGAGGCTGGTTTTTGTATACGCGCTGTGCCGAAGGAAGGTTCAGATTCTATGTGCTGTAAAATTCTATGTACTGTAAAAATTAAAAAATTTGTAATAAATTGTTATTGTCAAAACAATTTTAAAATATTTTGGACTAAAAAAACAGCTCTTTAAAAAAAATCAAGTTAACATACAATTACATATAACAGATTTGTTCAAAAAATTCGCTTACATCATAAGGACTTATCTTAAGTAATAGATTTTTAATTTTATGTTTAAAAATGCTGAGTGATGGGGTTAGGTTAGTTTCATTAAGCAAAATATTAAAAATTACACAGCCATTATAATAATATATTAATACAGAGCTGTAGAATGCTGATCGTACTGATTTGAACAGCATACGTGCGGTTTTGTCGGTGTTTATAACTAACTTATTTTTTGCCATCAATTCTATTGCGTTTGAGAAAACCAAATTAAGTACTTGTTCAATGTCTTCTTCTATTAAAATAATGGGTAAATCCTGTAATTCACTGCTCAAATTGTTGGTATATAATATAAAGAGCAAAGGCCCAAGTATGGAGCCCTGTGGTACACCCACCGGGACATCTGCGACATTTGAGAAAATTGAACCCTTATCAGATTTTCAAGCGGCGACTGAATACATCTTGGAGAGATATTTAAAGGAGCCTACAGACACGCGAACATTTCTTGAGATTAGTACGCGCGAACTAATCTCTGCATACATGTACGTTTGCTGGAATTACCTACACACACGAAGACAAACTTAAACCTTCTAAACATAAACACGATATTATCAATGCGTTTTGCCTAGACACCCAGAGATTCGCACGCGTACATCGTGCGCGCGAACAAAAATTCAAGCGGCGCGGCAACTGAATACCTCTTTAGGGGCCTACAGACACGCGAACATTTCTTGAGATTAGTACGCGCGTACTAATCTCTGCGCACATGTAGGTTTGGTGGAATTGCCTGCATACACGAGGATAAAATTAAACCTTCTCAACATGCAGAAACACGAAACAGACTGATATTATCAATGCGTTTTGCCTAGACACCAAGAAATTTGTACGCGTCAGTGGCGGATCCAGGGGGGGGGGCACTAGGGGCACTTGCCCCCCCCCCCCGAGAATTTTTTGAACATACAAAAAATGAGTAAAAAGTAATGTTTTTGCTAATGAAAATTCAAAATGAAAGTGTCTATTGTTATTATCATCGAAATTACAACTACTAACTAATTCAATAAAATGCTGCTTAAAAAAATATATACAGTTTTTTACCAACAGAGAATGTCACCTAAAGTGCCCCCCTCCCGGGAAGCACCTCTGGATCCGCCCTTGGTACGCGTACATCGTACGCACGAACAAAAATTCAAGCGGCGACTGAATACATGTTCGAGATATATTTTAGGCGGATATTGTCTACACACGAATAGATTAATATGCGCAAACTTGTAAACGCGTACTTATCTCAATAAATGTTCGCGTGTCTGTAGGCCCCTTTCGAGAGACATTTTAGGCGGATATTGTCTACACACCAGGAGA
The DNA here is from genome assembly GCA_963576565.1 of Aspidapion aeneum. Lineage (NCBI taxonomy): Eukaryota > Metazoa > Arthropoda > Insecta > Coleoptera > Brentidae > Aspidapion > Aspidapion aeneum. The sequence goes on from OY755046.1 coordinate 24,132,385, forward strand.
TTAGTATGCGCAAATTTGTACGAGCGTACTAATCTCTAGAAACGTTCGCGTGTCTGTAGGCCCCTTTAGGCGGATATTGTCTACACACGAAGAGATTAGTATGCGCAAACTTGTACGCGCGTAATTTAATAAAATACTCTGCCAATATATGGGCCCGTAAGCTCACACTAGGTACTATAGTTATAGTGTACTTGTGAGCTAATATAACTAAAAACTGAAATATATTTTATTCAACTCCACACTAAATTACCTTTTGTTTAATACCACACAAGCCATGTTTTGACTTAAACTCAAATTTTTGAAATCCACCCCCACCCTTAAAAAAACAAAAACTAAAATGTATTTTGTTAAACTCCGGACTCGATTACCTGTCGTTTGATATCACACACGCCATATTTTCACTTAAACTCTAATTTTTAAAATATACCCCCACCCTTTTTTTAAAATAAATTAAAATGTATTTTGTTTAACTCCAGACTCAATTACCTTTCGTTTGATATCACACACGCCGTATTTTCACATAAAGTCTAATTTTTGAAATCTATCCCCACCCTTTTTTTGGTTTGTGTTTGGTGGATTTTGTTCATTTTTAAATGGGACCATCTCGACGCAAGACCCAGTCTAGGTACCAAATTTCATTGAAATCGGCCAAGCCGTTTTTGAGTTATGCGCGTTGGTCGTTACAGACAGACATACAGACAGACAGACAGACAGACACCTATACGGACATAAGAGGCGCTGTGGGGATTCCTACTTTTCACATGCGTTGCGCGGACCTCTAGATAGAATAGAGATAAATTAAATGTTTAAAAACAAGTGTTTTTTGAGGCGCTCCAGTAAGGTGAAAACCTACTCAAAATTTTCAAAAATGTCAAAATAAAGAAAATCTGTCAAACAGGTTTCACATGCGATGTGAGGTCCCTACGTTGTGAGGTCCATAAACGATGTGTGGTCCTTAGTGACGTCGGCGTCGCGGCGCCTCGAAAAGTATAAAAATCGAAATGTCGCGTCGTTACGCGGTCCGCTAGAACAAATGGCTGAGATAAGTACGATAGGGATTTATTTCCCAAACGGACCGATATTTTATGTATAATGTGTGGATTTTTTGCGACACGAGGCCCTAACAGGGTAAAAATTTGGACAGCGCGTCGCTACGTGGACTGCCTGAATTAATAGCTACTCTACAAAAATAAAAATCAAATTTGAATTTATTGGATAAAAACTAAATTTCTTAGACAGAGGTCTGTTTATCAAATTTACTTTATGCCTAGTACAATATTTATACACGACCCAGCTGGCGTAAACTTCAATACTCCACTCAGCGTAAATATGGCTAATTAATAATTTGGGCACTGGCCAGTTTATCCGTTAATATAAAGGGGACCATTTACGAATAAATGAATATAAAAATATTGTTATAATTTTAACAAATTTCAATCTTAAAATTCAAATGGTGGATAGAATCAAACTTGACCCCTTATAGGGCTTGTCTATTCTTATATTTTGAGAAAATTCTGAACTCATTCTTTCATTGCCGTGCCAATTGTGTCTAAATTCATTTCCTTAATTATTACTGAACCTATTTAGATGAAAAAAGGCATAATCGTAAAAATCAATATCAACATTTTCCTAGGTATATAATTATCCAGTTCGGTTCAGTTTGCTTTATGCTCGAAATAAAAAGTTATTTTTCGACAACCACCAAATCAACGGCTCCTAGCTTATTGTGTGGCAGAAATAAAGCTTTTTTTATAAATCCAAAACTATTTCTAAAAAAATTCTGGATCAAAAAAGTAAAAGGGCCTCTTTAATGGGTCAAGTTTGATTCTGCCCGCTATTTTGGATTTTAAGACAGATTAAAAAGAAAGATTTTTATACATACAGTCGAACCTCTCTAACTCGAACCTCTATAACTCGACCCTCTCTATTACTCGAACCTTTTAAGGGGTCCCTGCCCTTTTTATATGTATTTTCACCCCTTTAATTTAAATTTCTATAACTAGAACTCTCCATAACTCGAACTGTTTTGGTTGTCCCTTTGAGTTCGAGTTATAGAGGTTCAACTGTAAATATATATATATATATATATATATATATATATATATATATATATATATATATATATATATATATATATATATATATATATATATATATACACGTTTTTTCACCGAAAACTGTTAATGTCCTATATCTTAAAAACGGTAACGAATTTGGAGAAACCCTCGGATACGTCGATTTTGTTTGCGCAGGAGACACTTTTTGGCTATCTTGAAATTTTTGTAGCACGCACCATCTTCGAAGGGGTATACTTTACCCCTATGTTTTGAATATCTTTACAACCGTGTAAGAGTTTCGAAAATCCATCGATTTCTTTTTGAGATATTTGCTTTCAAATTTTCAAATTTAACATGGAATGATAAAATAAAAATTAAATCCGAAAAATATAAAATTTTTATTAAATATTTATTATATTCTTAGTCCATGTTAAATTTGAAAGGTGTAGGGCAATTATCTCAAAAACTAATAGATAGATTTTTGAAATTCTTACACGGTTGTAAAGAGATTAAAAAGGCCTTCATTACAAGGTATCACTAGACCCACTTTCCCTAATCAAAATATAGGGGTAAAGTATACCCCACAAAGGGGGCTCGTGCTACAAAAATTTCAAGATAGCCAAAAAGTTAGTTTTAGGGAAAATGTTACAACACCTTTTTAGAGAACATAAAATGTTCTTTTAAATAGCGTATTACAAAGTAGTGTTTAAGCTATTATTGGCACTACAGGGGCGTCCGCATATTGAAGTAATTTTTTTCTAATTAATTTTTTTTAAATTTTTATTTGTTTTGTTAAAAACTAAGCTTTTGGAACAACCTTGTTTTGCTCTATTTTGTTGAAAATATAATTATCTTTAAAACGATATGTATCTAGTGGGTTTTTGTAAACAGGGAACACTCATAAAGAATATACGCATGATTCGTGAATTTTTTTTTAATCACAAAATAGTAGACGCCCCTGGTGTATTAACGGCTATGTAAATGTTATAACTACATACATGGTTTAAAAGAAAATTTAATTGTCTATAACACATGGTAAAACGTTTTTCTCGGTAGAGCTAGTTTTACAAAAAAATTGGTAAAATACTTGATAACAATACTTTTTTATTGTGATTAAAAAAAATCCCTAAATATGTTTTTATGTATATATTTTGAGTGTTCCCCGTTAACAACAACCCACTAGATAGGATAAATGTGCCAGTAGTCGGCCACCTAACAGTATTTCTCAAACAAAATTAATTTAAAGAAATATATACTTAGGTGCAGTCCATCGTAGGCATTGCATAACTATTCCTAGATAATGCCTGTGTTTTCTCTAAAACTCAAAAATAGCCTTATTACAGAGATAAAAGATTTAAAAAGAAAAATATGAAAAATGTACAAGAATTCCAGTACTCGGCCACTAAAAATCTAATGTCGGCCAATTTTCAACCAGTAGTTGGCCTAGATATTTTATACTAGATGAGAGGTAATAATAAAAAAATAAAAATCAAATAGGAACAAACTTTCTTATTTTCTTATTTACAAACATCCAAAAAGAATTAAGATACTATAAAAACGTTAGAAAAACAAATACAGTACAGTCCTGATTATCCGAAATAATGTGGACCAAAGTGATTTCGGGTTATCGAAATTTCGGTTAATCCGATTTTGTTTTTGTAAAATATTTCAGAATAAGACTACTCCTTTTGCACCTCCATAAACCTAGCAAGCCCACCTCAATAAAAATTTAAAAAATGTTTTCTAGAATTATGTGCTTTTTATGTGCTTTTTATGTGCTAATTTCGTCCACTTTTTAAAATTTTTGTGCTCCTTTGGTTTCTAAGGAAATCTAAAAAAATGATTGGCTTGCTAGGCTTATATAATGCTAGCACGCCAATCATTTTTATAAATTTCCGTGGAAACCAAAGGAGCACAAAAATTTTAAAAAGTGGAGGAAATTAGTACATAAAGAGCACATAATTTGGAATCTATTTTATTTATTTTTATTGAGGTGGGCTTGCTGGGTTTATATAAACCTAGCAAGCCCACACATTTAAAAAAAAAGCTTAAAAACTTGGTAAATGAAATTTTCTTTTTAGCAAACGGGAGCACATAAAAAGCACTTAATTTTCACATTTAAATATTATAAAAATATTTATCATTTCTGTATGGGCATGTTAGCTTTATATAAAGCTAGCACGCCAATCAGTTTTTTAAATTTCCGTGGAAACCAAAGGAGCACAAGAATTTTAAAAAGTGGACGAAATTAGCACATAAAAGCACATAATTCAGGAATGTATTTTATTTATTTTTATTGAGGTGGGCTTGCTAGGTTTATATAAACCTAGCCAGCCCACACATTAAAAAAAGAGGTTAAAAACTTAAACAAGTTAATGGAAGTTTCTTTTACATAAAAAGCTTTTAATTTTCACATATAAATATTATATTATATTTATCATTTCTGTATGGGCTTGCTAGCATAAAGTTAGCACGCCAATCATTTTTTTAAATTTCCGTGGAAACCAAAGGAGCACAACATTTTTAAAAAGTGAACGAAATTAGCACATAAAAAGCACATAATTCTGGAATATATTTTTTAAATTTTTATTAAGGTGGACTTGCTAGGTTTATGGAGGTTTTTTTTCCGCTAATAACAGACGTTAATACATACTTGTAACACTCTGTCGGCTAACTAAAACAATTCGCATTTTAGACCGTCGTATTGCCGTGAAACCCCGATGGGAACCACCTAGCAGTATAGGTGAATCCCAGACGCGTTTCGTATAATGCGAATTTTTTCGGTTAATCGGAATTTTTGTTTTTAAATAGTTTGTTTCGGATAAACCGGATTTCGGAAAATCGCGATTTGGATAATCGGGATTGTACTGTAGTTAATTAAAAAAATCTTTAAAAAAAGGTAACATCTCGGGTAACATTTTTTTAAGTACAATAAACAAGTAGGTATTTTTTGATTAAACCAGTGGCTTTAGTTAGATTGCCTAAAATGGTAATAAAACACCAAAAAAAAAACGAAAAAGAAGACAAGTATTTTTTGATTCAACCAGTGGTTTTAGTTGGATTGCCTAAAATGGTAATAAAACACCAGAAAAAAAAACGAAAAAGAAAACAAGTATTTTTTGGTTAAACCAGTGGCTTTAGTTGGATTGCCTGAAATGGTAGATAATAAAACTCTAAAAAAAAAACGAAAAAGAAAACAAGTATTTTGTTAATTAAACCAGTGGCTTTAGTTGGAATACCTAAAATGGCAATAAAACAGGAAAATGACAACAAAATTCTACATCAAAACGAAAACAAAGGTCATGCGATGCAATTTCACACATGCGCAAGAATAAAAATATCAATTTTTTTTTAATTTTAATATTTATATTTATTTTTATTTGTATAATCCCAGCATAAGAAACTATGGCTGAATACTGGCCAAACAAATCCTAAAGTCAGTCTGCTTTAAAAGTATTGTAGTTCAAGCGGCCGACTACTAGTTTTGAAAAAAATGTTCAGTAGTAGTAGTAGTAGTAGATTTTTAGAATTATGCGCTACCAGTAGTCGGCCATCAGAAAAAAAACTAGGTTGTGATAATTTTTTTTCGATTTTTAGCTTTAAATGACTCCAAAAATACCTCCCAAATAATATGCAATCTAAAATTTTAGTAAGCAGACTTTACAGTTCACTAAAAAATACTATTTCCCACACCACCTACATGTAGCAAAAATCTTAAACTTTCGTACTTTAAACGAACATAACGTGCACGGCAATTTCAAACTGTCATTTTAAAATGACAGTATTTTCTATTTATATAAAAACTCTTGGTATGAATAGAAAAATGGAATAAAAATGCATAGGATTAGCGCTCAATTTTCTAATTATGTACATTATTTTTCTTATTTTTTTATAAAAATGACCAAGATGGCCGTACCGGCTAGAGGCCGACTACTGGCGCATTTACCCTGCATATCGTCTTAAGGATAATTTTATTTTCAAGAATACAGAGTTAAAAACGATTTTTTAGAAAGCTTAGTTTTTAAGAAAATTAAATAAAACAAGAATTTTTTTTTTAAAAATAACCTCAATATGCGGACGCCCCTGGAGTGTCGATAATAACTTTAAAACAATTTTGTGACAAACCGTTTAAAAGTACATTTTATTTTCTCTAAAAAAGGCCTTTTTCCCTAAAATGCTTGGTTTTTTGAAAACTGAATCACACCTAAAAAAAACAATATTTTTTTGTGATCTTAATTCTTTTTTTTTTTTTATTTGTCAAACACACTGTGTTTTTTTTATTACAATCTAGTCAGTAAGACTAATTAGCAATTTTGTTTTAACTTAATTTACTAGAAAAGTCAGATTTAAACTTAGGGTTCACTCAACAGTTCTCCCCGCTTTGTTTAGTCTGTAACTCACAATTGTGTTGTGTTTATAGCATTATTTTGTTTTATGTGTAATTCAGTTAGTTTACTAGCTCAAACGGCTTCACTCTTTTTAGTCGTCGAACTAGCATAGTATTGTCTAGAAGCTGAATTGCTTCCACATTCACATGCCGATGGAGTCTATCTTCATGGCTTTTTGCGTACTTTTTTATAGTCTCTGCTACAGTTTCGATTTTTAGATCTCGATGATCTTAAAAAATAACCCCAATTTATGCATATCAATTAAGTGCTAACCGTAGACTTTGGTGATACATCGTTTAAAAGATAATATAATTTTCCATAATTAAGTTGATTATGTATACACACTTTCTGTAACCTTTTGAGAAAATGACATAAAACTGAATAATTTCGGTTTATTTTGCATATATCATGGAAATACATGGGAAACGGGTGTACTGACAATACTTCAGGGTTCGTATCTCAGCAAGGGTAGTACCCAGAGAACTCAGTGATATCTCATTTTATTGGCTATTAGTTATTCTTTAGTTTATGTTTTTTGCAGATTTTCCCAAAAATAAGCAGTTTCGAAGTTAAAGGCCAAAAATAAAAACATTGGTCAAAATCCAAAATTGCGGCGAAATGATTAGCGTCATAACTCGAAAACCATTTGTCTGACAAAAAATATACAATGCTTTTGTAGGAAACTTTATTGTCTTCAACTCTTGTATAAAACTTTTTTTTCTAAAATGTACAGGGGCCAAGTAATTTTAAATAAAACCTTTTGGTGCACAGTAAATCCAAGATGGCGAGAGGAGCCCCCCCCCAAGGTCGAAAGCTCAATTTTCTTTAGGATTCCAACGTGAACAACATAATTATGTGAAAATCGCTACTACACCACCTTTGGCAAGCTGGAGGTATTTTTTTCGCTTGAATGACTGTCCTAGGTGGTTAAGCTTACATATTTTTTGGATGAGAAAGAAAGTTTTTGGCTTAAATAAGTTCAATCTCAATTTAATTTGAAATTATAAATTTACTATTTAGTAATTTTTCTTGGAAAAAAAGTTCTTAGGGAACGTCCTTAAATTACCTAACGTTATTGCGCATTTTTGATCTCCCCTCCCCCCCTCGTAACGCATTTTCAAGAAAAAAACACATTAAAAAAGCATTGAGTGTAACGCAAGGCCAAACCCCCCCTCCCCCCTAGAGCGTTACGTAATTTAAGGACAGTCCCTTAATTTCCCAAGGTCTTTGTCATTACCCACATTCCCTTGTTATCCATGTGTTAAGAAAAAGAATCACAATGCAAAAATTTCCTAACATTTGGTAATTTAAGTCTCACGCACTGTAATAACTGTCAAGCTCTCGAATTTGCTGAATTATGAAATACAACTCTCTAGGCACGTGCCCGGCGTTAAGGGGTTTGATTAACTGGACCTCACATCGTAGGAATGTGTCCGAATTTTCACACATGACCAAGAGAGACACGCGCAGGTGATGGCGTAACATACCTTGTGAGGACACACGCCAACCCCTCACCGGAGCTACGAGGTCCGTTGACGTTGTGTTTAGACCTTATTTCGGTACTCTTCATAAAATTTTAAAAATCACTTAAATTTTTACCTGGACCACACAACGCATGTGAAAAACAGGAATTTAGCTCCAACAAATTTCTTGAGAGTATCGTAGAGTGCGCTTTTAGTGTGTATGCGAGTGGACCTAGAAATCATTGTGAGGACCCAATTCTTTGGGTATGTATTGTGTAAATTTAACACACACTTTGGTAATTTTAAAGTCTGGCCCTTACATCGTCGGCTCTGTTCGGTTTGGTTTGGATACCTAAACGCCTTTGATCAAACGTGTTTATCAAGTGCATTTTTAAATTTTTTATAATAGCATAGAATTGTCTGATCCTTACAGCATCGTATAGATATTAGGGACCTATTCCATTTCCCATTTTTCTCAAGCCAAGTTTAAAAAAACATTTCCAAACTAGTAAGAACCTTTCATTTTGAAATTTGTATTAGAGAACTTGGCTTCACTTTTATTTCAATTCTTTTAACCGAATAATATTTTTGCGTACTTGGCTTTTTTACATGAAATGTTTTTATTTCTTTTTTAAAGGATTTGGATAATATTTAAGTTTTAAAGTAGTAAAACATGCGGAATATTGTTCAAAACTTTTTTATTTCGTAAGCTAATAAACTTTTTCAATGCCTTATTAAAACGTTTGAGGTTTTTCTGAGGGCACGGCAGTGCCTCGCCAAGTTCGCGCTGCCGTACCATCTTTTCTTGAAACATTTCAGCCCATATTTGACCTATCTAAAACTGTTCTTCGGAATGAGCTACAAATCTCAAACAGTCTGCACAGTCATAGACCTTCATAGAGCTAACAACCCCTTCAAGTTTCATGGACTTCCCTAAAGCAGTAAAGTAGTTACGAAAATTCAAAAAACGTCGAAATTGCCACTCACTCATGTATAGATCATCAAAAATTCTACTGTACTTCCAGACATGCTACAAAGATGAAATTGGGCAGACTGATAGAAATTATGACTAAACCCCTGGAAAAAGCCCCAAAAATCTAATTTACTCCCCTCCCCTATACATGTAAAATTATTTAAAAGTAACATTGCCCACTTCCAGAAATGCTAGGTAGCTGAGCTTTGGCAGACTGATAGGAACTATGATAAAATTATAAAAAACAATTTAAAAACACGAAAATTTTAATTTATTTTCCTCCTCTATACATGCAAAATTATATAAAAGTAACACTGTCCACTTTCAGAAACGCTAGAGAGCTGAGCTTTGGAAGGCTGATAGGAACTATGATAAAACCATGGGAACAAATTAAAAAACCTCAAAATTTTAAGTAAGACATTGCAAAAGTTTTAAACAATATTCCGCATATTTTACTACTTTAAAAATTAAATATTATCCAATTCCTTTCATTTTTGTAATTTAAAGTGAAATCATAACGAAAATATTAAAAAAAAAAGCCAAGTACGCGAAAATAGCATTCCGTAAAAAGAATTGAGATAAAAGTAAAGCCAAGTTCTCCAACACAAATTTCAAAATGAAAGGTTCTTACTAGTTTGGAAATGTTTTTCTAAACTTGGCTATTACGGCTGTGAATGACTCTTAGGCACAGTGCTAAATTCAAGTTTGGCTGCAATAGCAAAGTTTAAAAAAACATTTCCAAACTAGTAAGAACCTTTCATTTTGAAATTTGTATTGGAAAACTTGGCTTTACTTTTATCTCAATTCTTTTTACGGAATGCCATTTTCGCGTACTTGCCTTTTTTTTACATGAAATAATTTTGTTATGATTAATTTTTTCACAAGGTTTTATTCTAGCCTATCAGCCTTTCGAAGCTCAGCTCTCTAGCATTTCTGGAAGGAAAATTATTTAAAATTTTGGGGTTTTTAAATTTTTTCCTATAGTTTTATCATATTTCCTATCAGTCTGCCAAATCCCAGCTGTCTAGCGCTTCTTGAAATGGGCAATTCTACTTTTACATAACTTTTCATGTACCGGTAAGGGAATAAATTAGAATTATGGGGTTTTTTATTTTTTCGAATGGTTTGGTCATAATTTCAACCAGTCTGTTAAAATTCAGCTTTGTAGCATGTCTTACAGTAGAATTTTGATGATCTATACGTGAGTGAAAGAGTGAGTGAGTGAGTGAGTGGCAATTGAGACGTTTTTTTTTTAATTTCGTAACTACTTTACTACTTTATGGAAGTCCATGAAACTCGGAGGGTTTATTTTTTGAGAAAATTTGGAAAACCCTAAATATTTTAGGTTTTGGGGGTCTAGGGGGTTTTTGGAGGTTTTGCAGCTAAAATTTAAAAAACTAATATAATTTATGTTAGATTTTACACATTTTTTATGCATTTATGTGTCATTGTGGCTCTAGAGCATTAACTTGGGGAGGATAAAATTTTTTTACCAAAAACTGGCTTGGTAACATCAAGACCGTTAACCTGTGACCTATTCTCAGCTAGAAACCATGGTCAAACTTTGGTCCTCATATTTACCATAATCTACTACCTTTGGCGCCTACATTAATATCTAAAGGCACCTTAAATAATATGAAGAATAGTAATATTGGCAATATATTTTGTAACATATTTGTTATGTTATGAAAAAAAAAACAGATTTAAGAATTATTTTTTTTTAAATAATTATTATCTTTATTGTAATGCCGAATTCCAAAAAATGTCAATTGTCTGTTGCCATTTTTAAGAAAGTTATTAAAAAAATATTTTTTATTTTGACACCCTATATTTAAAAAACAAAACAAAATATATATATACCCAGTGGCTCACCTAGGAATTTTTCTTGGAAGGGGGTTCGGTTCGGTTCGGGGGGAGGCCTCATGATGTCGTATTTTGTGCTATTTTATCGTTTTATTTATGAAATATGTGGAAAATACCTAAAAAAATCTTAGGTTTTGAGGGGGGTGGGGCGCGGCTCAATAAATAATAAAATATGGATTCGATTTTAATTTTTTGTTTTGTATTTAATCGCTTGATAAGATTTAGCAAATTAATTAAAAGTAATACTGATATTGCTCTCGCATGTCTCTTTTTCGAGATATAGATCAAAAACTGAAAATTAAAAAACTGTTCTTTTTTAAAAACACAAGGTCGGTTTTCTCGTCTTTACAGTATCTGGGTGCGATGAGGGATGTTAATTTTGTGGTTTTTTTAAAGAAATTGATTCAAACCGACGGCGACTCTGTCTAGTAGATCAAAAACAAAAATCCAAAATTTTCTGCAGATAGTCCCATTCAAATGTTTAAGGCTATACGCTGGAATGTACCTCGGAAACTATCAACCCAATCTAAATTTGGTTTTCGTTTTTAAATAAGAGGGGCTTTCCTATGACTCCCGTAAAAAAAGTAGGGTGGATGTATTCTAAAAACTCGATTAAAAAAAAAAATAGTTGACTTTCTTATGTTGACATGATTCTTTTTACAATTATTATTTTAGAAACAAAATTTCGGACTTCCATTGTTTTATTTATGTTAAAGTATCTCTATCCATTTTCAAGTGTGAACTATTTACACTTGAAAATGGTCCGAGATACTTACTAACCAAAACGTCCTGTTTAAAATAAATAATGACAATGGAAGTCCGAAATTTTTTTTCTACCCAATCATTGTCTACGAGTTTTAAACAAGGAATTACTTTGTTATGGGCTCACTCGCTGGCACCATTTAAGTAAAGAAATAACACAAAGACTTGCAGTGGTAACTTGATGAGGAAAAAAGCTGGAGAGGGCGAAATATTCCCCGTTTTGCTCCAGGCGGCCAGTAGTCTAGCGATGCCGACGGCCTTGGCATCATTTAAATTACAGCCACCTTTTTCACTTAAATATTTAAAAAAATTATTTATTGGTTCTTCTATAGATACCGATTACACCAAGATAAAAAATTAGAAAAAATGTTGCGATTCCTTAAATCTACAGGGTGTTTTATCTTCTTAATTGGCCAAAGCATATCTATGGTTTATGATTTTTCCTGAAAAAATACAAACAGAAAAAAAAGTTTAGAAATAAAAAGAAATAAAATTGACAAATAATCGCATCAGTGACCTTAGTACATGACAATAAATTTAAAAAACCGCCATTTTGAAAATGTGATACGTTTTTCTAATTAGACTAGGTACCTATTGCCACACTTTTACGACACTGGACGCCACTATACCCCCCAAATTTCTTTGGGAAGTCTCGACCCTCCCTTCCAAATGTCCAGTAAAAAGGAAAGCGAATTTTTTTTAACTCTGCGTTTTGGGAGCGGGGCTTAACTTGCCTAAAAAAATACCTAAAAAAATTAAATACTGAGTGATACGTTTCTTTAAAGGAAACTTTTCACCGGCTATTTCACTTTATGACTAAATATACCCTAAAAATTAAAAGTTCAGATGAAATTCATCTAAATAGTTATACTCAAAATAGACTATACAAAAACGATTTGAGCAGAAATTCAATTTTTATGAACATCAAAGTTATAGCCCCCCTCCCAAAACGCAGAGTTATATAACACTGCAGGACTAGGTATTCTAATTAGAAAAATGTTCCACAATATTGGTAGCCGACAAGGTTTTAAACAGTGAAAGGCCAAGGCCCGTCTTGGCCCTTCAATGTGACGCCGCTGATGTCATATGCAAGGGGGGGTGTCAGAATGAAAAAAAAAGATGTTCCTTAAAGGAAAACATCTTTTTTTAATAAAACGTATATTGATTCACACCTTGGGCGCCTCAATAGGATTGCTCTCTTGCCCATATACATTTAAGTACGGCCAAGGCCTCCGCGCACTTACACAAGAATTTTTCTCTTTTGGCATTTATACTACTTCTCAGCCCCACTCTAAAATTTAGGCATTAGACAAAATATTGGAGTATCTTTTTTCAAAGAAATATAAAAAATCAAAGGGGTCACATTTTCAAAATGACGATTTCTTAAATTTATTGTCTTGTACTTTTCTTAAAGCCGCTTGTTCTTATTTCTAAACAGTAGTAAAATTTTTTTTTGGAAAGTTCGTATTTTTTCAGGAAAAATCATAAACCATAAACACTCTGTAGATATAGTAATCGCAACATTTTTTAAAATTTTTTATCTGGGTGTGATTGGTATCTATAGAGGAACCAAAAAATAATTTTTTTTAAACTCAAAATTGCAAAAGGTTCATGGAAAGCCTCATAATAATAATATAATTATTTTGTTGACCACCTGTGCGTTAACACTCTTGGACATGTGACCTATGAAAATTCGTACCTAGCACACGATGTGAGGTCGCCCTGTGCCCTGTATCCCAAAATCCTATTCTGTTATTATATGATAATTTTGTATAAAACTCTATTTCAATCTTGTATGTGTATAAAATGCTTTTTTTAATAGGCGGCTAAATTGATTAACTTACACACTTGACTGAATCCCAAAACTCCTATTTTACTTTTATATTTGCATTTATATCATTTGATAAATGAATATGTGAAGTAGCACTTTTTTTCTCGTGTCAAAAGTTTGCTAAGGATGCGTAGGGTAGCTCAATCTTACCTAACCCGAGCCCATGAAGGGTAACAATTTGCTTATGGATGTAAACACTTTTTGACACGTGAATATCTGAGGGCACAGTAGTGCCCGGCCAAGTTCGCGCAGCTGCTGTACCATCTTTTTTTGAAACATTTCAGCCCATATTCGACCTATCTAAACCTCTACTTCGGAATGAGCTACGAAACTCAAACTTTGCGCAGTCGTAGATTTTTATAGAGCTAACAACTCCTCCAAGTTTCATAGACTTCCATAAAGTAGTAAAGTCGTTACGAAATTTCAAAAAACGTCGAAATTGCCACTAACTCACTCACTCACTCTTGTATACATCATCAAAATTCTACTGTACTTCCAGACATGCTACAAAGCTGAAATCTAGCAGACTGATAAAAATGATGACCAAACCCTTGGAAAAAATCAAAAAAACTCAAAATTCTAATTTACTGCCCTCCCCTATACAAGTAAAGTTATGCAAAAGTTACATTGCCTTCTTCCAAAAACGCTACAGAGCTGAGCTTTGGCAGATTGATATAAATTTTGATAAAGTTTTTGGAAAAAATGTGAAAACCCGAAAATTTTAATTTAGTTCCCTCCGCTATAAATATAAAATTATGTAAAAGTAACATTGCCCACTTGGAAGGCCGACAGGAACCATGGTAAAGCTATAGAAAAAATAAAAGACCTCAAAATTTTGATTTACTTCCCTCTCTTATAAATGTAAAGTTATGTAAAATTAACATTGTCTACTTCCAGAAATGCTAGCGAGCAGAGCTTTGACAGATTAATATGATAAAATTTTAGCAAAAATGTAAAAATCCCAAATCTTTAATTTACTTCCCTCCCCTATAAATGTAAAATTATGTAAAAGTAACATTGCCTACTTGAAAGGTCGATAGGAACCATGATAAAACTATAGAAAAAAATAAAAGACCTCAAAATTTTAACTTACATCCCTCCCTACCTTTATAGGTAAAGTTATGTTACATTTATAGGTAAAGTTATGTAAAACCAACATTGCCAACTTCCAGAAACCCTAAAGAGCTGAGCTTTGAAAGGCTGATAGGAACTATGATAAAAATAAGGCATTGCAAAAGTTTTGAACAATATTCCGCATATTTTACTACTTTGAAACTTAAATTTTATCCAAATCCTTTAAAAAGGGAGTGAAATCATAACAAAAACATTTCATGAAAAAAAGCCAAGTACGCAAAAATGGTATTGCCTAAAAAGAATTGAGATAAAAGCAAAGCCAAGTTCTCCAATACAAATTTTAAAATGAAAGGTTTTTACTGGTTTGGAAATATTTTTCTAAACTTGGCATAGGAGCGGCATAGGGTATAAAATACTCTGCCAATATATGGGCCCCCTAAGCTCACACTAGGTACTATAGTTATAGTGTACGTGTGAGCTAATACAACTAAAAACTGAAATATATTTTATTCAACTCCAGACTAAATTACCTTTTGTTTGATACCACACAAGCCATGTTTTGACATAAACTCAAATTTTTGAAATTTACCCCCACCCTTAAAAAAAAAACAAAAACTAACATGTATTTTAATAAACTCCGGACTCAATTACCTTTCGTTTGATATAACACACGCCATATTTTCACTTAAACTCTAATTTTTTAAATATACCCTCACCCTTTTTTTAAAATAAATTAAAATGTATTTTGTTTAACTCCAGACTCAATTACCTTTCGTTTGATATCACACACGCCATATTTTCACATAAACTCTAATTTTTGAAATCTACCCCCACCCTTTTATTTGGTTTCTGTTCGGTGGATTTTGTTCATTTTAAAATGGGACCATCTCGACCCAAGACCCAGTCTAGGTACCAAATTTCATTAAAATCGGCCAGGCGGTTTTTGAGTTATGCGCGTTGGTCGTTACAGACAGACATACAGACAGACAGACAGACATACAGACAGACAGACAGACAGACAGACAGACGGCGCAACAAAAAAGTTTCAAAATCATCTGAAACGCAAAGATATATAAAAATTTTTGAAATCGGAGCAACTTTTTTTTTCTCGAAAAAATTAGGATCACCATAGCTCACACTACTATAGTATAGTATATGTGTGAGCTAAAATGCGTTCGGCCTGCTGCGAAATGATGATTGATGTCAAGGTATATTTTCTAAATCTATGATGACTATTTACTACGAAAATACATTGTGTCCACTAATATTTAAAAATAAAAATTTAAATTAACTATATCTTAGCAACGAATAAAGCTCATAAAAAAAATATTTTGCAATTGATGTGCCGGTTCAAAAAGCTTTTTATCTTTTTAGGACAAAGTTGCTCATAAACCAAAAAAATACTTTCAAAAAATTAATTTTTCAAAATTCAAATTTTATTCGTTTTTAAAATAATAAACTTTTTAGAATTTGAAAAAAAATCTTAAATAACGAAGGAAACTTATAGTTTTTGAAGTTAGGGGGCCAAACATTTCATCTCCATTTTTGTTTTGTCTATTTTTTTTAGTTGCCTTTAAATTACTCATTTTTTAAAAGATGTTTAAATAACTAAGTTATGTGTATGTATAATGCTCTTGCTGAGGCCGAAAGAGTGTATATATGGCACCCGTGCTACAATAGTGTCACAACTCAAAATTGTTGTGTATTTTAGTTTTGACACTATTGTACCCTTGCATTGGGGCATGCGAATTCTGCCTCAAATGGATACGCCCCTTTTGATAAACATTTCCCAATGTCTGCAAAAAAAAACGACTTCATAATATTTTCTTTTAAAAAAAATGTTTTAAACTTCTCTTCACTTACACCTTTATTAATTTAAAATTTAAAAAAATTGCTGTTTGTAAGATCAGTAACGACACATTAATATGTTTTTTAAATGAATTTTAAAGAAATAGACCTGATTCTAATGAGTTCGAGATTTTGTGGACTGACCTTTGGGTAGAAATGTAAAAAATGAATTTGGTGACATAATATAACCTAATTTTAATATTTGCTACAATGCGATGATTATAATATACACACTTATTAAAGGCACGACCGAAGCGAGGTCCGGTTAATTTGGTCAGATAAATGCAGTTCAGTTTAGATTGCATTAGGCCTAGTGAGGTTAGATCTGGTAACTAAGGCAATGCTAGGTTCGGTCAGGTCAGGTTAGGTTAATATAATAACCACTATTTTTCGGCCATATTTATTTGTTTGTTAATTGAGTACATTTTTAGATGTTTCACTCCTATAAAAGCCCATTTTCATTACCTCAAACGCATTACATAATTTCGCATTTTTCAAATGCAGCATGCCCGGCCTATCGAAAACATTTTTGCTTATAGGTTGTTACAAGTTATTTTTAAATACCTGCAAATACATACCATTAAATACCCTCAAAAACATAAAGAACAATTTCAAACATCCATTTGTTAGCAATTTTATACAATAATATTTTCTCAATAGTTAATGCAGGTGGGGCCAAGTTTTTTATAGTTTCACTATTATATATATATATATATATATATATATATATATATATATATATATATATATATATATATATATATTAGGTTTGTAGACTTCTTGGGAATGTGGTTCATTAATAAACTAGCAACTTTTAATTTACATTTATTGACGTTCCGGTCTAAAGACCTTCATCAGAACCATACATTCATAATCACACATTACATTAATTAAAATTACATAAAAAACAAATTTAAAAAGACACATCACTATACGAAACATTTTTAAAAATCAATTATTAAATCACTATTCTATATGACTATTATTTATACTAATAAAATACTTTAATTTAAAATTTTGTTTAGCAGCGTGATATGTGTATGTTGGGTGGTGTCTCCTTATTATATATATATAATATATAGTTGGTATAGTAGCATTTTTTTACGGAGACCAGTGACTTTGGGGTCCCTTTTCCTGGTAGTTAAAAAATATCTCTTTGAAAATGATGGACGAATTTCTTTAAATTTTATAATAGTTTGAATTACTTATTTTAAATTGGCTTATTTACCTGATGGGCCAAAAAAACTGGGCAAATTATTTTTCGTTATAATTTTTATTTATCACCGATTTTAATGGAACAAAGTGCACTTTCATACCTGTGGTCAAAAATCTTTCTTTTTAATCCGTCGTAAAATCCAAAATAGGGGACAGAATCAATCTTGACCCATTAAAGAGACTCGTTTATCTTTATGTTCCAGAATTTGTTTTGGACTTATAAAAAAAAGCTCTATTTCTGCCACACAATAAGTAGGGGCCGTTGAAATCGGCTTGGTGGTTGTCGAAAAATAAATTTATTTCAAGCAACGAACTGGATAATTATATATAGGAAAACTTCGATATTGATTTTTACAATTATGCGTTTTTTCATCAAAATAGGTTCAGTAATAATGAGTCAATGAGGAAATTAATACAGACACAATTGGCAAGGCAATGAGAGAATAAGTTCAGAACTTTCACAAAATATAAAAATATACAAGCCGTATAAGTGGTCAAGTTTGATTCTATTCACCATTTGGATTTTAAGATAACTGAAATTGGTTAAAATGTTCGTAGGGCCTCGTATCGTAAAAAATCCACACATCATACCTAAAATATCGGTCCGCCTGGATAATAGATCCCTATCGTCCTTATCTTAGCCATTTGTTCTAGCGGACCGCGCAACGACCGACGGAACATTTCGATTTTCATACTTTTCGAGGTGACGTCTCTAAGTACCTCACATCGTTTATGGACCTCACAACGTAAGGACCTGTTTAACAGATTTTTCTATTTTGACATTTTTGAACATTTTAAGTAGGTTTCCACCTTACTGGAGCACCTCAAAAAACAGTTGTTTTTAAACATTTCATTTATCTCTATTCTATCTAGTCGTCCGTGCAACGCATGTGAAAAGTAGGAGTCCCCACTGCGCATCTTATGTCCGTATAGGTGTGGTCACCAAAATAATTATATTATTAGGGCTGTAATTTAATGATGCACCATACTAAAACGTGGTAGGAAGTCAACAGCAAAAAAAAATATACAGTGTATCCCCGGATAGAGTTGACAAGAGGGAAAAATCCTATATGTTTGAATTTACGAAAAAAACTCACTCTTTATAAAAAATTCTGCTTGTTGAAAAATAAAGATTGCCATAATGGGGTGTTATCAAATCTAATATAATATAATATGGTAATATAAAAAATCTATCTATCTAGATTTATTTTGTTGATTGTCATATTGATTTTCAAGTAATAGGTTTTACATTCTAAAATGTTTACAAAAGCAGAACGGATTGTTTTTTCATCAAATGATTAACTTTTAAAAATTAACACCTGGTTAGATTTTGTTTCCCTAGATTTCGTTATGTTGTGATACAAACCCTTTTGTTTACATAACATTTTGCTTTACTGAATAAATACGGTCCTCTTCCTCTTGGATTATTTTATGTTTCTTATTTCGATAACACCCTGTACTTCTAATCAAGGATATATCGTTAGCTCAGTATGTTGACAAGCAGAATTTTTTATAAAAAGTGATATTTTTCGGGAAATTAAAAATAACGATTTTTGTCCTCTTATTAATTACATGTTTCTTAATTTAATAACACTTTGTACATCTAATCAAAGATTTTATTATGGTAATCTTAATTTTTCCACAAGCAGAATTTTTTATAAATAGGGAGTTTTTTTCGTAAAATCAAAAATAAATGATTTTTTCCTCTTGTCAACTCCATCCGGGGACACACTGTATATAGTATATCATGGCGCCAGCAGCGGCGCGTGTTCTTAAATAGTTTATAATTTCTGAAGTAAATAAAATTTTACATATTACAAACATATTATGGATTTTGAAAAAATATTATGTGGTTTGAAAAAAGTTTAGGGGCCAGGGGGGAGGGGCCTTGGGACACCCGATTTTCTTAAAAACCAGGCTCTATATCAAAAATGTGATATCTGCTTTATTTTAGACAATTATATTTCCTTTTAAATGATGTAATAAGGCAAGATCAGGAAGAATAATTTAGGGGGTCCGAATTTTAAATCAATTTTAAAAAATCACTAAACTTACCAATGTTTTACAAGTTTTATCCAATTTCCTCAGAAATTAAGCCTGGTTATGGTATTGTAGAAAATAAAATTCCCTTTTCCACAATATATATTTTAGTGGGATCAATTTAATACCAGCGGCGTCGGGTAAAAAAACCACATGTTTGTCACATGTTTTACCCGATTTTCTTAAAAAGCAAGCCCTTTATCAAAAATTGTAATCTATAGTCGATTGTAGCCAATACAGTTTCCTTTTAAACTCTTTATAATAACGCAAAATTTACCTTTAGATTAAAACTTTACAGGTGTCCGTAAATTAAATTACTTTATAACAAATCATCAAACACATGGGCGTAGTCAGGGTCTCGCTCAGGGTGGGGCAACAAAGCAAAAAAATGTACAATCAAATATTTATTGAAAACTTTTATAGCTCCCCTTTAATTCTCGTCTTACTAAATGAGCTAAGGCCAGGATGGGGCAGGTGACAAGCCAGGGTGGGGCAAGTGCCCCACCCTGACTACGCCCATGATCAAACACATTAATTTTGTAAAAGGTTTTGTCTAATTTTCTCAGAAACCAAGCTCAATTGACAAAAAACGTATTCTACACTTTCTTGCAGAAAAAATTCCCTTTTTAGTAAGGTACCTAAGTCAGTGGAGCTTCGTAAACAAACTCTCCAGCAACGTCCGTAAGTGAGGGTCATTAAAAAAATAAAATAAGCAAATACATTTTTCTCACATGTTTCACCCGATTTTCCTAAAAACCAAGCTATATAAAAAATGTGCCCTTAGGTTGTTTTAAAATCTGAGGGCACGGCGGCAGTGCCTCGCCAAATTCGCGCGCCGTTCCATCTTTTCTTGAAACATTTCAGCCGATATTTGACCTATCTAAAACTCTACTTCAGAATGAGCTACGAATCTCAAACTTTGCACAGTCGTAGATCTTCATGAAGTTAACAACCCCTCCAGTTTCATAGAATTCCATAAAGAAGTAAAGTAGTTACGAAATTTCAAAAAACGTCGAATTTGGCACTCACTCACTCACTCATGTATAAATCATCAAAATTCTTCTTTACTTCCAGAAATTATGACCATACCCCTGGAAAAAATCAAAAAAACCCAAAATTCTAATTTACTCCCCTCCCCTATACAGGTAAAGTTATGTAAAAGAAATGCTAGAGAGCTGAGCTTTGGCAGACTGATAGGAACTATGATAAAACTGTAGAAAAATACCAATATTATAATTTACTTCCCTCCCCTATAATTGCAAAGTTATGTAAAATTAACACTGCTCACTTTCAGAAACGCTAGAGAGCTGAGCTTTAGAAGGCCGATAGTAACTATGATAAAACTATAGAAAAAGATTAAAACACCCCAAAATCCTAATTTACTTCCCTCCCCTATAAATGTAAAGTTATGTAAAATACCTTTGCCCACTTCCAGAAACGCTAGAGAGCTGAGGTTTTTAGGACTGAAAGGCACCATGACAAAACTATAGGAAAAAGTTTAAAAACACCAAAATTTTAATGTACTTCCCACCCCTATAAATGTAAATTTATATAAAAGTAACATTGCCCACTTCCAGAAACGCTAGGGAGCTGAGCTTTGAAAGGCTGAAAGAACCTATGATGAAACCATGGGAAAAAATTTCAAAACCCTAAACTTTTAATTTGCTCCCCTGCCCTACAAATGTAATAAAGTTTTGTAAAAGTAACATTGCCTACTTCCAGAAACGGTAAAGAGCTGAGCTTTGGAAGGCCGATAGAAACTATGATAAAACTCTAAAAGAAAATTAAAAACCCCAAATTTTAATTAGCTTCCCTCCCCTATAAATGTATAGTTATGTAAAAGTAGCATTCTCCACTTCCAGAAACGCTAGAGAGCTGAGCTTTGGACGACTGATAGAAACTATGATAAAACTATAGAAAAAATTTATCACAATTTTAATTTACTTTCCTCCCCTTTAAATGTAATGTTATGTAAAATTAACATTGCCCACTTCCAGGAACACTAGAGAGCTGAGCTTTAGAAGGCTGATAGGAACTATGATAAAAGCGTAGGAAAATATAAAAAAACCTCAACATTTTTAATAAGGCATTGCAAAAGTTTTGAACAATATTCTGCATATTTTACTACTTTAAAAATTAAATATTATCCAAATCCTTTAAAAAAGGAGTGAAATCATAACAAAAACATTTCATGTAAAAAAAGACAAGTACGCGCAGTGGTATTCCGTAAAAAGTATTTAGATAAAAGTAAAGCCAAGTTCTCCAATACAAATTTCAAAACGAATGGTTCTTACTAGTTTGGAAATGTTTTTCTAAACTTGCAAGCGCGGATTTGAGGGGGGTATCGGGGTAATTACCCCCCCAGAAATAAAAATATGCACTTTTTCCTAATAAAATAAGGGAAAACAGGAGAATTACCCCCCTAGAAAAAAAATTATATGACAAAAAAAATTGTCGACCATTACCCCCCCCCCCTAGATTTTGACCCAGATCCGCGCTTGTAAACTTGGCAGTTACGGCTGCAAATGGCTCTTAGGCACAGTGCTAAATTGAACGTAAAGAAGTTTGGCTGGAATAGCAAAGTTTAAAAAAACATTTCCAAACTAGTAAGATCCATTCGTTTTGAAATTTGTAATGGAGAACTTGGCTTTACTTTTATCTCAATTCTTTTTACGGAATACGACTTTCGCGTACTTGGCTTTTTTTTACATGAAATGTTTTTGTTATGATAAATCCTTTTAAATGATGTTTAACAAGGTAAGAATAACCTCATTTTTAAAACTGCAAAGTGGTCCGTAAACAGAATAACATTTTAAAAATAACCAAATAAATCATCATACTATAGCCGCAATCCGCATTGATAGTTTCCAAACCCCCCGAACGCCCTTATCCCCCCTACGAAAAAAAAGATAACCCCTCCGAATGAAACCCCCCCACGAACCGACCCTAATCTTATAAAAGTAGTTCAAAAGTTTGGTGTTCCACTTTTTGCTTACCCACTTATGATGATAATAACAAAACCTCCATAATATCAAAAACAAAAATACCACAAAATGACTTCGTTTTTTTATGTAAAATTTTTGTGCGATGGCCAAATAAAAAAAAATGCCAGGGCCGGTTTGTTTGAGCCCGTCCAATCCTGCCTATATAGCGTTTTTTTATCGAATTTAATTAGGGAAGTGTAGGGTGAGACTTTGTATTTTGCTTTAACATTACCTTTTAGCACCCCCTCCCCCAATCAGTGTTCTACAAAGATGGATGCATAACGTGAATTACATTGGGTCACAATTGAGGCGTGTTTTACAAAAACCGCTGAAGTCCAAATTTGACGAAAGTTAGTGGCGCCATCTAGTCGAAAAAATGGATGGCTTTAAGACCATGAAATAAGACTCTGCAAAATCACCAAAAGTGCCAAGATATGAGCAGTCCCTTGTAGTTTTCTTTGTATTAACTTTTTCTTTCTTGCAAAACAACTTATGTCCAAAAGTTTTTCTCTTTTTCTAAAGTAATTAGGCAACAAATGTTTTTTCTTATGTAAAGAACAAAATAGTTACTGTGTTTAATAAAAAAATATTTAAGAAAATCATTCGTTTTAAAATAAACCGTTTTCTTTATTTGCTGAAATTTTTTTGTTTTGGGCATATGTTGTTTTTGTAAAATACGCATCAATTGCTTACGCGCAACCCGTTTTGGATGGCCATGCGTGATACGGGCCAAATAGATTGTGAGGGGAAACGTACTATTCGGCACTGCCAACTTGGCGCGAGCGATTCGGCGCTGGTCGAATCAGCGGGAAAAACCTGGCGCAAGTTTAATTTGATATTAAGTTTATTGTTTTCAACTCACTTAATTGATTTATATTGTTACCAGGTTGTAGCAAAAAAGACAAGTGGGGTTGGATTTTTTGTGTTCTTTATTGAAAAAAAAAATGGCTATATCGAGGGTTGTGAGTGGCCGGTTCAAATCCTGAAACCAAAACAACCGCGAATTAACTTTAACCCAACTCAACCCTCTAAATTAACATTTTCTACAAGAAAATTGTAGTTTTTTTAACTTACCTGAAACAGGTTTGAATAATAATTACAAAATAATCACCAAGAACAAGCACCCAAATTATTTCAAAACTTAAACCTTGACACCCACTTCTACCTACTACGAACGGGCCGAAACTAAAAAACTAAATATCTATATCCTTATCGGAATTAATAAAAAAAAACAAGTACGCTGCCAATACATCGTTTTCTTTTCAATTTTAATATATTCTTTAAAAGAGTAGATTTTTTTGTTACAATGTACATTTTGTTAGATGACCTTACATACTCTCCTTACCTCTTTACCGGGGTTCTAAAGAGTCTGAAACCTAACCGTTGTCAATTGATTGCCAACCTATTCTAACCGTGACAATAAAGACCCCTATTATTCATTGGCACGGTTAGGTTTTACATTCTCTATAATTCCCAGTCCCCCGATCATCATCCGTAGCTTAGAGTTAGCAAAATTTGCTTCACACCCGGTCGAGCCGGGTTCGATTCCTCACTAGGTACTTGGATGTTTTTGATTGTTTAAAATGCTTTAATTTTGCTATAACCTTGCGAAACTCCTCCTAATCCTAATTGGAAGGACAAAGTATATATAAAAAAATTCTAGGATACCGGAAAAGAAGTCAGGAGAGTATATTTTGCTTCCTCGCAGGCAATAGGACATATAAATTGGGAATTTACGATTTTTTAAAGAAAGATTGTGGTTATGAAAAGAACTGGTTTTGTTGATTCGGCCCGCGTCGAATAGTACTATCCATCATGAGCGGCCATTAACAGGCGTTAAAAGTTACTGACGCACCTACTAATTTACATGGTATTTTAAAATTTTACAGAAACTACCCTAAAATTATCTAAACTAACCTGAAAGAACATTAGGTTTTCGTCCAGGATTGTAATAATAAAAGTTTTCAGTTTTCTTTTTTCTTCTTTTCCAAAAAAGCTAAAATCTGCTTTTTACAAATAGTTTTAGTTCTGCAACCTAACCACAGGCCTTTAGGTTTGTAAGCTCATATGGTCATAATAATAGGGACCTTTAACCTTATAAATGGGAC
Organism: Aspidapion aeneum; assembly: GCA_963576565.1. Classification (NCBI taxonomy): domain Eukaryota; kingdom Metazoa; phylum Arthropoda; class Insecta; order Coleoptera; family Brentidae; genus Aspidapion; species Aspidapion aeneum. Next base: position 24,156,991 of record OY755046.1, read on the forward strand.
ATTAAATGACAGAGGTTACGTAATATTTAGAAGCCCAATTTTGACCTTTTGCAGACACAGATTATCCATTACCCTTTATTTATCTGTCAAAAGCCTTTTTTTTTGTACTGTAGGCAAAATTAATTAAAAAGTTCAGATGACCACTAAGGAAAAAACTGAAAAAGCAATATCTGTGAAAAATCGCCAGGAAAGTATTCTGGCATCATAATCAAAAACACAGTAAGTAAATTTATCAGTTCACAGTCTCAGGTAATACTCCATTCAAAATTTTATTTTTTGAGATGGTTTGACTGTAAAATATCAAATTTCCTTCTGATCCTGTTGCGAAACAACACATACCTACCAGTTTTTATAAAAGAAAATGTTGAATAATTGGCATAAAATTAAATCTGCGGATTACCCCGCATTGGTAGCTCTTGAAATAAGTCTGGTATTAAAAATATTTAAATTTACATCCTATTTTGTCATAACGTTATGTGAGCGGCAACACTGTCTTCATATTGTGCGCCCGTAAAGTCTGAAATCACCGTTTTTTTAAAGAAAACTACAAGTTCTTAAGAAAAAAGTTCGAAAACTTCGATTCTTATTTTAAAACACGGCATAGGTACCTCTTTTTAAAATCGTGTCGTGGTTTGGAATAAGAATCATAGTGTTCAAATTTTTGTCTTAAGAGCCTGTAATTTTCTCAAAAATTCGGTGATACAGTATAAAGGAACTAGTACCCTGCGATATTTGAACATAAGTAAGGTCAAACACTATCTTTTAGTAAAGGATAAGGTTTAAACCAGGTAACTGCACATGCGTCAAATAAAAGATAAGAGAAAAGTGGTACATGCAAAACATCCGTTATATCTTCATACGACGCTGTAAGGATCAGACAATGCTACACTACTATAATAAAATTTAAAATGCACTAGTTGAACGGGTTTTATCAAAGGCGTTTAGGTGTCCAAACCAAACCGAACAGAACCGACGATGTAAGGTCCAGACAATGCTACTACTATAAAAAAATTTAAAATGCACTCGGTGAATGAGTTTTATTAAACCAACCGAACAGAATCGACGATGTAAGGGCCAGACTTTAAAATTACCAAAGTGTGTGTAAAATTTATACACACGCAGAGAGTTGGGTCCTCACTATGATTTCTAGGTCCACTCGCATACACACTAAAAGCGCCCTCTACGATACTCTCAAGAAATTTGTTGGAACTAAATTCCTGTTTTTCACATGCGTTGTGAGGACCAGGAAAAATTTAAGTGATATATATCAAAATGTTGGAAATTTTATGAGGACGACCAAAATAAGGTCCAAACGTTACGAGGTCCAGAAATCGGACCTCCCAACGTAAACGGTCCTCGCAACTCCGGTGAGGGGTTGGTGTGTGTCCTCGCAAGGTATATTACGCCAACACAGACATACAGACAGACAGACAGACAGACAGACAGACAGACAGACGGCGCAACAAAAAAGTTTCAAAATCATCTGAAACGCAAAGATATATAAAAATTTTTGAAATCGGAGCAACTTTTTTTTTCTCGAAAAAATTAGGATCACCATAGCTCACACTACTATAGTATAGTATTAGTACGTGACAGTACGATACGAAGTGATAAGAAAAAATTTTAAATTTTTAGAAAAATTTCAAGTTTTTAACAGTGTTAATTTGAAAAAGAATACCTCGGAAGGACATGGGGAGTTATCCCTCCGGCTGGTGCATTGGGTGAGATTGGTGAAGAGCAGGGACTCTTAAATTTGCCAAAACCTAAACGGTGTAGTTTCTGTTTTTTATAACAATTTAAGATTTGTTTACAAAAATCAACAAAAGTTCCCACTAAAAATTCACAAAGCTGTGAGGTTAGGTGCCGTGACATTGATATAAATTCATCTGGCCTTTGAGCCACAATCGTGCAACGGCAATAGGTCGGTTCTCGACTAAGGTGACCAACCGCCTAAAAAACCGTCCACACCCGCGCACATTGGAAATGGCAGAATCATGTAGTAAATGCCTTGCAAGCTGTATATTAAAGGAACCTCCCAGGGGCAGTGATCAACTATTTGCTGGTACATGCGACCGTTGTAAAACCGTCGTATGTCGTGGTTGCGAAAAATGGAGCGCAACGGAAATTAGATTTATATCTTTGCAATCGCGAAAGATTCCTTACTTCTGCCAGGAATGCACACGTTCAGTATTACCAAATGACTTAAATATTGAAAAAATTTTTGACGAAAACAGGAGGCTGAGCCAAATCATTTTGGAAATAGAAGAAAAATCGGAAGTGCAAGAAAAGGAAGGGGAAATTCAAAATTTAAAGCGACAAAATTTGGACTTTCAAGATGAAGTTTTTTCGACCGAGAGAGACTTAGAACTAGAGTTGCGCGGACAAAAAAAGATAATAGATTCACTAAAAGAAAAACTATATAAAATTAACCTAGAAAATTCTGTATTAAAATCTGAAAAAAAAGATTTGATACTTAAAATTAATAAACTTCAGGAAACTCCATGCTTTAGCCCATCCGTAGATACAGTAAATCTTAGAGAGCAAATAAATGATAAAGAAAATAAAATAAAACTGCTTGAATCTCAAATTGTAAAATTTAAGGAGAACCAAACGAAAATTGAAATTACTTACAAGGCTCATTAAATGCTAAACAACTATTAATTGACGAATTTACCTCAAAAGTAGCTACTTCAGAGACAGTAACAAAGGAATTTTCTGAAGAACCAATTAATAAGGATAATAACATGTCAGGACTGAATAACGAACTTGTTCAAGTTGATGAAGAGAGTAAAAATATGATAGAAACTATACGCATCTTAGAAGAAGAGGTAAAGAGATTTCAAAAGGAAGTAGAAGACACTAAGTTAAATTGCGACAGTCAACTTGCCAAATATAATGCAGATTCTGAAAAACAAAATAAACACAAAGATCAAACAAACAAACGTCTAAATAATAGCAAAAACTTTGAAAATAATCAAACCAACAACACAACTACAAGGAGCAATCAGCCAGACAGACGTAACGAATCGAAGAGCAGCAATAATAACAATAATTATAATAATAATAACGAGAATTTCAACAGTAATAATAACAATTTTAAGAATAACAAAATCAAAGATCAAAACTTAAAACACAGGATTCTCTTTCTAACTGATGAATATGGAAAATATTTGCATTCCTATTTGAATAATCTCTTAGCGCCAAATTACAATGTAGAGACTATATGTAAACCAAATGCAACTTTTAAAGATGTTATAAGCGGACAGAAAACTTGGATATCGGAATTAACTAAGAATGATTTCGTGGTGGTTTTAGCGGGACTAAATAATGAGGACATCAGACTGGATGATATAACCTTATTATCTAATATGTGTTTTTACACCAATTTAATTATTTGTACTATCCCTGCTAAATATGAAGCGTCCTTTCCTTACAGGAACATAGAAATTGTAAATGATAAAATAGTTAATGTAGTTTCTAATCTTAGGAAGTACTCACTAAATATAAACTTTTTGGATTTGTACAATTCTTTTAGATATTCGGATTACGCAAATGGCATTTTTCTTAATAAAAAGGGCTTGATGAAAATGGCTAACATTATAAAAAAAATTATATTTAACTTTAAATCTTTTAACTTTTCATTTTTAAAACATATTGAAAATAATTATCAAATGGAAGGTCATTGCAATGTAAATTGTAGTCAAGGTCAGGGAAGTGTTAAAGAAACTGGACCAATTATTATAGACTTTGATGAGACAGGGAATGGTAGTACTTTGGAAGCTCAACATTTTTTATAGGCATGTCTCCTACTAAGGAGAATTTTAAAAACAAAATTAAATACAAAAACAAAATTAATAATAGTAATAATGACAAAATATCAATCATGGTTCAAAATATTCAATCTCTAAGATACAAGTGTGATGAACTTTATATTTTTTTGGAATTAAATGGGTTACCAGATATTGTTATAATTACTGAACACTGGCTTCATCCAGATGAATATTTTTATCTGCCTCATTACAAACCTGTTTCTTTATATTGTAGAGACGAGTCATTACATGGTGGTACATTAATTATGACAAAAGACTCATTTGGCTTTAGCTTTGAGAAGATTGATAAATTTGACAGATTCCTAGTGGAAAAAATTTTTGAGTTTTCAATGGCTTTTTGTCAACAACTTAATTTGTATGTACTTTGTGTTTACCGATCTCCTTCCAGCAGTGTTACTGAGTTTTTAAACACGCTTGATTCCATTTTGTGTGACATTTCAGCTAAATCCAAAGTAATATTGGCAGGAGACTTTAATATTGATTTCGCTAACAAAAATTCTAGAGATACAGCTCTTCTGTCTAATTTGCTCTTATCATATGGTTTAGAAATGCATGTTGACTCACCTACTCGGATATGTGAGACAACAGCTACCACTATAGATTATCTCTGTTCTAATTTTAATAATCAAACATGCGATGTAACTAACTCGAATCTATCAGACCATGAGGCAATTAGCGGACAATTTACACTAGAACTAAGTAAAATAAAAGTTAATAGAAGAAAGGGGCGTATCTACAATAAAACATCTTATTCCACATTTAAAGAGCTCAGTCATAATGTGAACTGGAGAGCAACACTCAGCTGTGTGTACAACTTTTGAGAGAGCGTTTCCCTTAAGGTGGCTTAAGCATAAATGTCGTAAATGTAATAAAATATGGCTTACTCAGGGTCTGAGGGTTTCAGCTGTAAATTTGCGGTCTTTAAAAAATATCAAAAAACATTGTAAAGACAAACCATATAAAATTATAGAGTACTGCAATAACTATCAGAAAGTTTACCATAGATTAATAAAACTTGCCAAAAATGAATACTATCAATATAAAATTAAAAATTCCAAAAATCAACAAAAAGAAAGCTGGTCTATGGTAAACGAATTTCGCAATAAAAACAATCAATCAAAAGCAGTAGAAGTCAACATTGACCCAGATTCACTAAACAACTATTACTGCAGTATAGGAGAAAATTTAACGCAGAATCTGTCTTCGAGCATTGATCCTTTAAGCTACTTAAATGAAGTTGAAGTATGTGATTCCTTTTACTTTTTCTCCACAACTATCCTCGAAGTCAAACAAACTCTAAAAGAAATTTCTAATAAAAAATCTTTCGGCGAAGATGGACTATCAGTTGAGGTACTCTCCAAACTTCCTGATTGTGCCTTTAAAGCTCTTTCGGAAGCAAAAAACCATTCGTGGAATAAAGGAGTCTTTCCAAAGTGCTTAAAGAAAGGAATCATAATACCTTTGCACAAAGGAGGAGAGACTAATGAACCATGCAATTTTAGACCCATTTCTCTACGCTCTACGCTGTCTAAAGTTGTAGAAAAATTAGTTAAAAAAAGGGTCTGGGAATATTTGAAGAATCGTAGCCTTATCTGTTGCAATCAGTACGGGTTTCAGCCATCCAGGGGCACACATGATGCCATCTTTAAATTTTTAGAACATGTATATAACAACATTAATAACAAAGAGGCTTCGGCAGCGGTGTTTTGTGATCTCTCCAAGGCCTTCGACTGTGTAGATCATGAAATACTGCTGCGGAAGCTTGAAAAATATGGCGTTAGGGGCACTGCTCTTGGGTGGTTTAGATCTTACCTAAACGAAAGATCTCAAGTTGTTTTGTGTCCGCAGGGAGGTTCGTCGGCGGGGAGGGTGAAGTGCGGAGTCCCCCAGGGATCTGTTCTGGGCCCTCTGCTTTTTTTAATCTATATTAATGACATAGTAAATTTGGACATTTCAGGTATATTTACTCTCTTTGCCGATGATACTGCTGTTGTGTGGCACAATAAAGACATCCAGACTTTAAAAACTATTATTTCTCAGGACCTTAAAAAGATCAAAATTTGGTGTGAATAAATTAGCTTTTAATATAAAGAAAACCAACATTATGGGCTTTAATTGTACTAGGTTGGCGGACGAGCTTTTGACGCAGAATGATTCCTCTTAGTTCCTTGGGTTAGTAATAGACCACAAATTGAAATTTGATGATCATATCTTTCAGCTTGGCAAAAAATTGTCATCTGCGTGTTTTGCTATACGCATTGTGAGGAGTGAGTTGGGTTCGGGGATTGCTCGCTCGGTTTATTTTGCTCTATTTGAGTCTCGCTTACGTTATGGCATCGCCTTTTGGGGATCGACCAACAAATATTTATTAAACTCAATTTTTTTGTTGCAGAAAAAAGCACTTCGCTTTGTTACTAATACTCACCAACGAGAAAGCTGCAAACCAATATTTATAGCGCAAAACATTTTAACAATGACATCATTGTACATTTTAGAGATTTGCACCTTAATATATAAAAACAAAGGTAACACTGCTGGAGGATCTGGAGCATCGGGTCGCACCCGCCGGGCTTGTGATTTGCCACTGCCAATTCCAAAGTCAAATCTAACAAAAACTTCTCTGATATATGAAGGTAGAAAAATTTTTAATCATTTACCGGGTAGTATAAAATCCCAACAAACCATTAAATCTTTTAGAATTAATCTAAAAAAAAGTCTTTTAAAGAAGGCTTATTATAGTTTAAGTGAATTTTATGACAATCCTCTAGTCTAGTCATCAAGTACCTGAACTACATTGATTTTCCCTTTTTTTACTTTTTATCTTTAAATTAACTGGTGCTTCCTATCTATATTTGTGTTTTTTTTTGTCCTGACAGATTTTTTTTTATATTAGAGTTTTAATGACTTTTATATTATAATTTTTAAACATTTTAGCTTTAAATTAATGATGATGTGACCTATTTTAATTTTTACATTTTTTACTGTCTTTTTAACCCAATTTTTTTGTTTGTTATGTATGTTTTTACCTTTTATATATTGTATTTTGTTTTAACTTTAATTTAGTTTTTGATTCTTTTAACTTGAATTTTTTTTTATATGTGTGTAACTTGTTCAAGTATAAGCCTAGACACCTAAGAATTATTGATGTATTTATATTAGTGCGCATTAAAAGGAAATTCAAAATTCAATTAAAAAAAAATCCTAAATATACTAAATCAATAATTAGTTATTAATAGGATAGAAACTCACCCTTAGTTGTTATTATTTGGATTTTTTTGTTTATTGTCGTAGATTTAGCCTGCTTTGTCTTGTGAAAATTTATTTTCTTTTGTGACAATAAAGTATTTTTGATTTGATTTGATTTGATATGTGTGAGCTAAAAGCAATTAATTTGTGAGACTGAACTGAACTTTATTATTTAGGGTCACTGCTCACTGCATCCTGGAAGCCTGTCATAGTTTTCATGATACATACAGTGACCCTATTAATAATAAAAGCAAACTATAGTCTAAAGGAATAAATTTTAGGGTTGGTCCTCAGAAGGAGGTAGTGGTTGCCGTATACATTCAAGTTACTATTTAAGACATCATCAGTATGGCACAACCAAAATGGATCAGCCCAGAAATTTATTTAGTCTTTGACTAAACCTTAAAAAATTCCTTTGATATCTCCATAGTGTATAATAACCAAATAAATTAATGAAAACGCATTGTGGGTGCACAAGGCAAGAAGAGTGGAGTCTCATGGCCAGAGACACAGAATTCTCAGTTTTTTTGAAGTCTGTGGCCAGAAAATAAAATATGGTGAGTACCCGCATTTGGTAGGTACTCAGGAGAGTTAAAATTAAGGTCAGTTCAGCCTCGAAAATTAGATTAAATTCAATTAACTTATCCTAAGCCAAATTAGACTAACTTAAGGAGAAATTTTCTCGATTTTTACAGCTTTTCTGAAGTTTTTCACTTGTATTTTCTGAAAAGATCATATTTTTTTCCTTAAGCAATCTTGCTAAGTATATAAACAAAATTTTTTAACCAAAAATTTATTTTCTTTTCTCAAGTTAGTCTAATTTGGCTTAGGGTAAGGTAATGTAACTTAATTTAATCTAATCTAATTTGCAAGGCTGAACCGACCTAAAAAATATCAAATTAAAAAAAAACACGGGATCAACAAAAAAAAATCAAAAAAAGTTGGGTTAGGGTGGTGTTGACAATTAAGCGTTAAAAGCCAAGCCCAAATCTCATTTTTTGAACTAGCCATTCGATACTTCTCTCTTTTTTTCTCATGTAAAGTGTTACTTTTTCTCTCCTTCTCATGCAATTCGGTATCATGAGTGTTTGGCTACAAATTTAAATCAGGAATAAATTATGTTATTTTTAAACCCTAAAATAAAAAATGTCTAGATTTTTCCTTAATATCCCTGTCTTCCTTCCGGGAGATCAAAATCTGTTCTAGCCGAACCCCTTGAATCGCAAATGATATTGTCGGGTACGATTTTATTTTAAATCGAGCCCTTAAACGAGGGTACCGTAGTAGATCTCTTGTGCGTATAAAATAAATATAAAACAGTTTTACAAACGGTACAAACTGTAATGAATACCAAATAAAACTCTGTTGCAATTTACAAATTGTTACAAGACTTTTCTTAAGACCTATAAAACAAACAAGACCCGAAATATTAAAATAAAAACTTTAACTTACCATAATAACAAACTGCAAAATATTCTTTAAATATAAAAATCTTATGTTTCTTTACTGATAATTACTTTAGAGGTTTTAGTTAAGTTCAGCAAAACTTAGAATGCGACTACCGACTTGTCTCCTAAAAGTTTTGGTTTTTATAAACGGTAGGTTGGACCTAAATAATCCATTATCCCCTCTTAGAAGAGCTTGGAGGAACGTTGCTGATAATCCCAAAGTTTATTTTAAATTCTAGCTAATGAGCTAAACAAAATAACCTAAACAAAAACAGAGATAAAATACATTTTATAGACAACATTTTCTTATCTCACAGTTTTTCCATATCCAATCACTTTGAAGAGGAAACCCTATTTCTATTTGATGTTTCCCCACGCTTAACCATTACGACTCCCACTCTTTTACTTTTCAGTAGTTTTTCTCGCAACAACCACTTGCTGTGTACGTAGGCGGCAACCAACTGTTTACCAATGTAGAGGGAGGCGGAACCACTTTCTATCTCAACAGAACCATAATTGCGTTTTTCGTTTTTCCAAGATGGTTTCGTACAGTGGCACAGTCAGGGGAAATTTACATTCCTGACAATATCCTAACCCTCGACCTTTGACCTGAAAACGATTTTTAAAAATTATTTTTTCAAAAAGCATTTTGATTGAAAAACTATTTTTTGAAAAAACTGTGTGGAGAACAAAAAATTGCGCCGCAAGCTCTCCTCCTGTGTCAGTATTCTTGAAATCTCCCCGGGGGTACTCCCTCAAAATCGGTTGAAAGTCAAACTGCGCATGCGAGGTCACTTGATTTCCTCATCTCTTTTGGTCCTCGCTCGAATTTCGAGGAGTACTCGCTCGGGGAGATTTCAAGAATAAAGACACTGCAAACAAATAAAATTTCAAAAGAATTGGTGTCACCCAGGCACATTTAGCTTATTTATTTGGGTAAGTCTAGCTGGCTGTCGTTTTTGAAATAAATGTAATTTTCATTCCAAATTTGAAAACCGTGTTTTGCTATAGCTGCTGTGGTTCTCAAATTATAATTTTTTAAAAGTATCTCTTTGCACCCCCCCCCCACATTAGGTATATATATACCATTAGGTAGCACAACATTTTTTAGTAAAATTTTGTTAAAATGGGTTTATTGGCTTTTGAGTTATTGTGTACCAGACAGACGGACAGACACCATCGCAAAAAATTGGTAGTTTTTTAGGTGTTTTTTGACTCAAAGTTATAGATGGCCAAAAATTATAATAAAATGTACAGAATTTGCTCATCTGCTTATATACTAAATTCAAAAATTTCCAGGTGCAAATGACACTTATTTAGCTGTCAACTGAAATTTGCTTTGTGACAGTTTGGTAATTTTGTTTTTATAACTGGACACAGGTCCGTACTTAGGTACCTATAATACATACTTGGCTTATGAAGGCGACTATTATCCTTTGCTTTTGTTAGGAGCCCGTTCACTGGCTAGGGTTTGAAAACAAATCATTGATAATATCTATCTCTCTCTCCCTCTGGTTTGCAAAGATCTACATACACATTTATATATTCAGGGTGGGGTCTTTAACTGGGACCAATTTACTAATGTACGCACACAATATAAAATACTTGTTTATTTTTAAAAAATCTAAAGTTTTTTTTTTTTACGGGTATGCGCACTCGCAAGGAGATCCCTATCACGCTCGAGAAGCGGCAAGTGCGCGGAAATGTTGGTGTGTGTTGGTTTTGAAACGGTTCAGGTTGTAACCTGCAGGGAAAACTGTCGCAGGGAGTTTATTCCACAGCGATGCTGTTCTCCAGAGATATGAATTCTGATATAATGAGGTTCTTGGTGCCTCTATTTTGACAATAAATTGATGGTTACCGTCTGTTTGACGTGTTCACCTAGTAGGTGCTACTCCCGGGGGGATCATACGTGCCAACTCTTCAGAGCATTTTCCGTGATAATACCTGTAGAAGAGAGATAGATCGCCCACAGTTCTTCGATGTTCGAGACTATCCAAGCTACGGGTAAGTGCGGGTTCATTGATCAGCTTGATAGCTCGTTTTTGCACGGTGTTCAAGAGCATTAAGGTATGTTTGGGTGCCGCACTCCATATATGTGAGCAGTACTCCATAGTTGGTCGAATCTGGGCTTTGTAGAGTGTCAGCAGTTGGCTTGGTGTATACAGATGTCTTGTACGAAATAGCACCCCAAGCTTTTGGGACGCCCTTTTAGCTATATCTGCCACGTGACTGTGCCAAGACATGTTGGTCTCTGCAGTGACTCCTAAGATGTTCAACTGGCTCTGCAATGCGACAGCACTTCCAGATAGCATGATGTTTGGCTCACCGGTGCTGGTCTTTTTTGAAAACAGGGCTGCTTGGATTTTCTGCGCGTTGAACTGTACAAGGTTTTTGTTGCCCCAGTCCTCTATTATCTCCAAGTCGTTATTTATCTGTGATATTTCAGTTAGTCTAAGGTAATGGAATTCACGTGCGGAGAGACATGTGGGTGGTATGACTGAGGAGACTACATTGCCATCATCTGCAAAGCAATAAAGTGGATTTACTGTTTTATCTATGAGGTCATTTATGTAAATCAGAAAAAGTGTTGGCGAAAGGATTGCTCCCTGTGGCACACCAGCATTTATTTGGTAAGAGTTGGAGTTCCGGCCATCCAGTGCAACATAAATGGATCTATCCTTAAGGTAACTTTCAAACCAAGTGCAAAGTCTCGGCGACAATCCCGTTGCTTTGAGCTTGTTGAGCAGATTTTCATGCCAGACTTTATCGAATGCTTTAGATATATCTAAGGCAATTGTTCTTGTTTCACCTCGCAACTCAATCGCTTTTTGCCATAAGTGAGTGACGTATGTAAGTAAATCGCCAGTTGACCTATATTTTCGAAATCCGTATTGCTTGTCGTTGACAATTTTGTACTTTTCCAAGTAGTTAGGTGATTGTTCACAACTCTTTCCATTACTTTTGATATCACCGGAAGTAGAGCAATTGGTCTATAGTTTAACGGATCTGTCTTTTTTCCTTTCTTTGGAATGGGTTGTACTGCGGCAGACTTCCATGATGATGGATATACTCCTTGCCTATAAGATAAATTGAATAATTTTGCGAAAGTTGGGGTGAGTTCGCTAGCACAATTTTTGAGTACTATCGTGGGAATGCCATCTGGGCCCATTGCTTTGTTTGTATCCAACTTTTTAAGGGATTTTCGTATTTCTCTGTGACAAAAGGGTACCTCTGGCATACTGTGGGAAACCCTTTCAATGAACGGTGGAGTTTTTCCATTTGGCACTGTTAGGTTTGAGTTGGAGGAAAAGATTTTGGCCAGCATATTGGCTTTTTCCTCTGATGTTGTGGCTAAGTGAGTATTTTTATCTGTAAGTGGTGGTATGGATGACTTGGTAAAGTTTGATCCAACGGCTTTTGCAAGAGACCAAAAGGACCTAGAACTACTTGGACAATTCAGCAACCTGTTTTTTATTCTTTGATTGTATGTTTCTTTGGCGGCGTCAATAGTAATTTTACAACTATTCCTGGCTTCTATAAATTCTGTGTGGTTTTGAGCGGTTTGTTGTCGTTTCCAAAGGTTATATGCTCTGTGTTTTTTCTGTACAGCCGTTTGACACTGGCTGTTGAACCAAGGTTTTGCATTAGCTCTGCGTTTTATTGTATGTGGGATATATGCATCCATTCCAGATAAGATTACTTTTGTTATTTCATTACAGCAAATAGTGGGATCAGCTGTTTTAAAGCAAACCTCTTGCCATGGAAAATCCAGGTAAAACTGTTTAAGGTCATTCCATTTTGCCGATTTATAGTGCCACATTTTACGAGGAAGTGATTGTTGGCTTGGCGGTATGAACATTTCGCATTTTGTTCTTATAAGTTTATGATCGGATGAACCAAGTGGGGGATCTACTTGAATTGTGTACAAGTCAGGATTTGTAGTTAGGAACAAGTCTAAAAGCGCTGCAAATTCACCCCTTTCTGAGATACGGGTAGGTACATCGACAAGCTGCGTTAGACCACAACTTATGGCAAAAGCTTCTGCTTCCCTGCCTTCATTATCTGTTTTGTTGTGGTGTTTTAGCCAGGGTATATTGTGGACGTTGAAATCGCCTAAAAAAACAATTTCCGCATGTGGATAGCTAGACTGTATACTATCACAGTTTTCGGATAATGTCGCAAAAAAGTTTTGATACTCGGTGTTACTTGGCGGTCGGTAGAGGCAGCAAATGAACTTGGTCGATGACTTTGAGGTGAATTTCAGCCATATGATATCGAGGTTCGCTGGTTCTAGCTTCTCCTCTCGATGACATGAAAGGTCTTTTTTAATGTACACACAGATCCCAAAATTATGTCGAAATCGGTGGTGTAGGTCATAGCCGGGATAAAGATAGTTCACAATAGGTGTTGCAGAACTGATTTTAGTTTCAGTGAGAACAAGGATGTCAGGTCTTTGTTCTTCAAGATGTTGGTGAACTGAATTCATGTTGGTACTTAATCCTCTTATATTGCTAAAATCAATTCGGAGTTGAGTTTTTGGTCTTCTTTTAATATCTTTGCATGAATGACCCCCAGGATCACCCGACGCCCGGAGATCCGAGTGGTCGGGTATTTTACCTCCGGAATATTTTGATCCTGGAGGCGCCATCATGCTATCTGTTACTCATTGTTGGAACCGGACTGCCAGCGCAGTAGCGGAACGTGGTGATACCACTTAGCGCTACTCAGTTCTGGCATGGTGGTATCTCACCGGTCGACGCCCAATGAGTAAAAAGCGTCTACCACCTACAAGTGCCACTTTTAAGGAAACCTTGGTTCAAAAATACAATAGTCCGCCATTTTGGATCGTCTCGTTAATGATTCTTTTTAGTTTAAGGTAAAAATAAAAACTAGCCACCTCAAAAAATCAAACACCCCAAAGTTCCACAATTTCATATAATAAATTTTGATATTTTAAGTTTTAGTAAATTGTATTAAGTGACCTTTTAAGTTTGAGTAAAAAATTATAATCAGTTTTCTTGTACACCTTAAGTTTCATATTTGGTACGTGTACAAGGTGTCCCATTTTTTATGGTATTAATGGAAAACTCACTAATTATCAAAGATAGAGGATTGGCGATTTCACATTACTATCCTCAAATTTCGAGACCTAAAAAACCATGACAAAAGTTTATTTCCAGCCCTTCTAGTTTTGGAGCTACGAGGGAAAATTAAAATATTTGGAATTATAAAATTCGGTCATATCTTTGTTATAAATACGGATCTAGACTTTTTTTTCAATTTTTCGCTTCACATTGGGTCCCCCAATTAACCCTTAGCCATAATTTTTTTTTTTTTTTTAATCCACGTCGGTATTTTTTTAATAATTTTTTAACATCATTTTATTGACAGAATCAAATTTCTAGAAAGAAGTTTTAACAGAATTGAAATATCTGCCCTAATAATGAATTTCTGGGATTTCGAATTTTTTAATTTTCTCTCGTAGCTTTAAAACTACAAAGGCTAGAAAGAAACATTGGACACATTATTTTTTCTTGTCTTAAAATTTGAGGACAGTAATGTGAAATCCCCAATCCTCTATCTATCTATAGGTGAGTTTCCCATTCAATATCATCAAAAATGCGACACCATGTAAAGGGTTGACCATTTCGAAAGTTTTTGAGGGTAGGTATTTCTAGCCGTTAAAGTTAAAAACAATATCCTGGGTTCGATTTCTTGATAGATCTCGTAGTTTTTCAGGTACGAGGGGATATTCCTTTATAAAAATTTTATTTTGGTGTAAAATGCACTTTTATAGTTATTTTTATGGAAAATCCAACTGTCAAACTAAATTTTACCTGTCACTTTTAATTTTTGAGATATTCATAAAATCGGTATTTTTTAATAAAATGACTTCTTTATTTCTTTACATACTTTGTATTTTTGATATTTTTTATTTTATATTGTGATTTATTGTCTTTATTTATTTTACACATTTTCCTTGTTTAAAATAAATAAAGACATTGGGAGTTCAGAATTTTGTTTCCACTTAATCAATGTCTACAAGTTTCAAACAAAAAGATTTAAAATATTTTAAAATAAACAAATTAAAAAATAAGAAATAATAAAAAAATCGTCATTTTAAAAGAAATTTTACGCTGATTTTAAAAATCAAATAAAAAGAAAATCATTCAAAAAGAAAATTTTTAAATTTATTTATAATCTCAAATGCTAAAACTGACCGATGAAATTTACTTCTACAGATAGATCTTTATTAAAAAATCTATAAAAAAGCAAAATGAAATTTTTATAAATTAAAAAGTTATAGGCTACCTCCATAAATGCAGACTTTTAAAAATCTGCTTGTCGCTAAAAACTACAAGACCTTTTGAGGTGTTGATATTTGAAGACGTCTCGAAAATCGAGCCCAGGACATGTCTACTCGTTTTTATGTATCTCGGCTAGTAATACCTAAATTGCCAAAAAGAATCGACTTTTGCCCACATTGTATAATTCTGCCAAAAATCCCATTGATATTTGATTTTTTTTTAAGCTTGGCGTAAAAAGTTGTATTGAGTAACCGTAAGCATTACAAAGTTTTGACAATGTTGTTAATTTTTTTTTTAATTTTGATACAAAAATCATAATCAGCGTCCTTAAACACCTCACCGTTCCTCAAGTTCCGAATTTGATACATATCGATTCATAAATCGACAAGTCCTCCATTTTCGATCCGCCATTTAAGCACTGCAAAGTTTCATTTCATCACCGCCATTTTGATATTTTTGTTGTTAAAGCATGTTGAAATGTATTATCTCCAGATCGCCATATAAACCTACCAAATTTCAAGTGTCTGGCTCATAAGCAAGTATTCATTGTGGGTTTGAAAAATAAATTTTTTCATTCAAAGTCTATGGTTAACATACCCCGACGCGTTTCGAGCCAATTGCTCATTTTCAAGGGGAGTCAATAATTTTTTGATAAATTATTTTAATTGGAATTATTAACAACAATTATTTTTTTGGTATTTTTTGTATAATTGTTGTTAATAATTCCAATTAAAATAATTTTATCAAAAAATTTTACAGAATCGAATGTATAATTCAGTTTGAACATCGACATTCTTAGGATGGTCACCAATAAGCACTTTTTGTTATTTATTGACTCCCCTTGAAAATGAGCAATTGGCTCGTAACGCGTCGGTGTATGTTAACCATAGACTTTGAATAAAAAATTTTAAATTGTTTTTGTGAAGAATTGGATTTCTTTTTCAAACCCACAATGAATAGTAACCCCCTTCACCCTGGAAAACTCCAAAACATTCATAAGCAAGTAGTTTCGATTCGAAACAAAGGTATTTAAATTAAACTTTTTTATTGAAAGACGGCCCTGTTTTATAAACAAGAGCGTCATCTCTGGGATACAGAACCAGTCAAATTATTGTCAAACAGATTTTGACGTTTCTTGATTTGGGGTGAGTTTGAAACCTGTCACACTGGCAAGTGATGATGATTTTGCAGGGGTTTAGTAATGTTCACTTCAAACCAAATTGATCTAGGCTTACTCATTTAAAAATTTCCGCGTTTGCCAACACTTCAATTTTGATATTTTTTACTTTTGACTTAGAAATAATAAAAAATGTGTGCAAACTAGAATAACTTTTTAGTTCCTTGAATAATACAAATAAATCAGGTAATTGTCTTAAAATTTTTTTGAAATTGCTAGGGAAATTTGATTTACCCTAACTGACATCTGCAATATCACAAACCTAGCCGGCAATCCCGCAAAAAAGTTTTATAAAATTTAAAAAAAAAATTGAACATAATTGTGTTTTAAAAAACTTAAAATTTTGCAATTCTATGAAAGCTTACACCGGCACACGAAATAAAATACTCTGCCAATATATGGGCCCCTAAGCTCACACTAGGTACTATAGTTATAGTGTTCGTGCCAGCTAATAAAACTAAAACTTCAAATATATCTTATTCAACTCCACACTAAATTACCTTTTGTTTGATACCACACAAGCCATGTTTTGGCTTAAACTCAAATTTTTGAAATCTACCCCCACCCTTAAAAAAACAAAAACTGAAATGTATTTTGTTTAACTCCGGTCTCAATTACCTTTCGTTTGATATCATACACGCCATATTTTCACGTAAACTCTAATTTTTGAAATCTACCCCCACCCTTTTTGAGTAAAAAAAAACTAAAATGTATTTTGTTTAACTCCATACTCTATTACCTTTCGTTTGATATCACACACGCCATATTTTCACATAAACTCTAATTTTTGAAATCTTCCCCACCCTTTTATTTGGCTTGTGTTCGGTGGATTTTGTTCGTTTTTAAATGGAACCATCTCGACCCAAGACCCAGCCTAGGTACCAGCTTTAGTCATTAAAATCGGCCGAGCGGTTTTTGAGTTATGTGCGTTGGTCGTTACAGACAGACAGACAGACAGACAGACAGACAGACAGACAGACAGACAGACAGACAGACAGACAGACAGACAGACAGACAGACAGACAGACAGACAGACAGACAGACAGACAGACAGACAGACAGACAGACAGACAGACAGACAGACAGACAGACAGACAGACAGACAGACAGACAGACAGACAGACAGACAGACAGACAGACAGACAGACAGACAGACAGACAGACAGACAGACAGACAGACAGACAGACAGACAGACAGACAGACAGACAGACAGACAGACAGACAGACAGACAGACAGACAGACAGACAGACAGACAGACAGACAGACAGACAGACAGACAGACAGACAGACAGACAGACAGACAGACAGACAGACAGACAGACAGACAGACAGACAGACAGACAGACAGACAGACAGACAGACAGACAGACAGACAGACAGACAGACAGACAGACAGACAGACAGACAGACAGACAGACAGACAGACAGACAGACAGACAGACAGACAGACAGACAGACAGACAGACAGACAGACAGACAGACAGACAGACAGACAGACAGACAGACAGACAGACAGACAGACAGACAGACAGACAGACAGACAGACAGACAGACAGACAGACAGACAGACAGACAGACAGACAGACAGACAGACAGACAGACAGACAGACAGACAGACAGACAGACAGACAGACAGACAGACAGACAGACAGACAGACAGACAGACAGACAGACAGACAGACAGACAGACAGACAGACAGACAGACAGACAGACAGACAGACAGACAGACAGACAGACAGACAGACAGACAGACAGACAGACAGACAGACAGACAGACAGACAGACAGACAGACAGACAGACAGACAGACAGACAGACAGACAGACAGACAGACAGACAGACAGACAGACAGACAGACAGACAGACAGACAGACAGACAGACAGACAGACAGACAGACAGACAGACAGACAGACAGACAGACAGACAGACAGACAGACAGACAGACAGACAGACAGACAGACAGACAGACAGACAGACAGACAGACAGACAGACAGACAGACAGACAGACAGACAGACAGACAGACAGACAGACAGACAGACAGACAGACAGACAGACAGACAGACAGACAGACAGACAGACAGACAGACAGACAGACAGACAGACAGACAGACAGACAGACAGACAGACAGACAGACAGACAGACAGACAGACAGACAGACAGACAGACAGACAGACAGACAGACAGACAGACAGACAGACAGACAGACAGACAGACAGACAGACAGACAGACAGACAGACAGACAGACAGACAGACAGACAGACAGACAGACAGACAGACAGACAGACAGACAGACAGACAGACAGACAGACAGACAGACAGACAGACAGACAGACAGACAGACAGACAGACAGACAGACAGACAGACAGACAGACAGACAGACAGACAGACAGACAGACAGACAGACAGACAGACAGACAGACAGACAGACAGACAGACAGACAGACAGACAGACAGACAGACAGACAGACAGACAGACAGACAGACAGACAGACAGACAGACAGACAGACAGACAGACAGACAGACAGACAGACAGACAGACAGACAGACAGACAGACAGACAGACAGACAGACAGACAGACAGACAGACAGACAGACAGACAGACAGACAGACAGACAGACAGACAGACAGACAGACAGACAGACAGACAGACAGACAGACAGACAGACAGACAGACAGACAGACAGACAGACAGACAGACAGACAGACAGACAGACAGACAGACAGACAGACAGACAGACAGACAGACAGACAGACAGACAGACAGACAGACAGACAGACAGACAGACAGACAGACAGACAGACAGACAGACAGACAGACAGACAGACAGACAGACAGACAGACAGACAGACAGACAGACAGACAGACAGACAGACAGACAGACAGACAGACAGACAGACAGACAGACAGACAGACAGACAGACAGACAGACAGACAGACAGACAGACAGGCAGACAGACAGACAGACAGACAGACAGACAGACAGACAGACAGACAGACAGACAGACAGACAGACAGACAGACAGACAGACAGACAGACAGACAGACAGACAGACAGACAGACAGACAGACAGACAGACAGACAGACAGACAGACAGACAGACAGACAGACAGACAGACAGACAGACAGACAGACAGACAGACAGACAGACAGACAGACAGACAGACAGACAGACAGACAGACAGACAGACAGACAGACAGACAGACAGACAGACAGACAGACAGACAGACAGACAGACAGACAGACAGACAGACAGACAGACAGACAGACAGACAGACAGACAGACAGACAGACAGACAGACAGACAGACAGACAGACAGACAGACAGACAGACAGACAGACAGACAGACAGATAGACACAAAATTTTTGAAATCGGAGCATTTTTTTTTCTCGAAAAAATTAGGATCACCATAGCTCACACTACTATAGTATAGTATATGTGTGAGCTAAAATTGTACCTTTGCATCAGACCTACCTTTCTATATAAGTTATTCGGTGCGCTGAATCCGAATGCAGGGTTCATTTTGACCGCACACCCTAAAACTTCAAGAACACTAAAAAAAAAACTTTGCAATTTTTCGCGCACACAAAATAAGTTGCGCAAAACTCTGAAGATTGCAAAAAATTGTAGTTATGAAAATGTGTAAAAAATGATGAATGATGTAAACGTGGATGTATAAAGTATTTCTGCGCATTCAGTGGTCAAATAGGCTCGGATTTTTTTTTATTGAGGTAAGTCATATCTAGAGACCCTGTCTGTATATTTCTTTAAAATATGTCATACATACAGGGGCTTTAGTCTTATCTAGTATAATGTAAAATTTTTATTTGTTGACAACATTTAGATAGCTCACTGAAAAACATATGGATAGCTACATACTAAGTAGATCTCGTCAAATGTACAGACCAATTCTAACCGTTTTTTTTCGCATGCGATTTTTTTTGTGTGCGCTTTTTTCTTTGCGCATATTTCTTCTGCGTTTTTTCCTATCCTATGCGCTTATTATCGGGAGTCTAATAAAGCCAACAAAAATATTTTTCTTAGCCTTTAACTTACCTGTAGCAGATACCAGCCTTTATAACTATTTTTTTTTTGAGCTGTAGAGGGGTAAAAACCCCCAGTACCCCCCCCCCCGTAGAACCGCCGCTGTCTTGAACTAGAGTTGCCATATTTAAAAAAAAACTCGCAGGCGACCCGATTCGCTGCCGGGCTAACTCGTAGCCGACCCGATTATCCGTCAGGCTAAGTTGCCGCCCAGATTACTCGCCACCACGCGCCGCCGTAGTTTTTGTTTGCAATTTTGTTAATTAACTTGTATTAAGGCTACGTACTACATTTTTAAATTAAAGTTTTATATGAACCGTTATACAAGTATTAGATTGGGAAATTTGGGATGTCTAAGATTACTGATTGTGGTTTCGAATTAAACTTGCAAAAAGACAAAATGGCGATCCAATTCCTTTCATTAATTATAATAAATTTCGTAGTTTGAATTGTTAAAGAGGTCGTTGATTTTTTTTTAAATTAAACTTTAGGAAAATCAAATTTGCGGATCCAAACTGGTGGATTTTTCCATTTATAAACTATATAATAAATCATAATTACCACCTTAAATTTTCAAAATTAACCATGGTATGACTGTAAAAAAACTTGAGCTTAGAGGAGGCCCGGGTCCCAAGCGCCTACTTGGCTATATTTTTTTGCTACTATTTCAAAAGCAGCTTTTCGTTATATTCCGTAGTAGTTGAAAAATTTGGAAACATATTTTTGAAAATTTTTATTTTAGAAATTAATTTTTTTTTTCACAAAAGAGTTGTTAAATTAGCTCCTTCTTTTGGCAAGTCAATATCAGTGTTAACCTAACCCTGATAAAGTCATCGCAAACGTATCTTATACCATCCTTCCTCGTCATCGTTCACTGCCACGCTCTTCTCTCTCGGAAATTGGCAACCCTACACATATATGCATCGCATTGGCAAGCCTATAACTGAACATGACCTTAACTTTAACCGTTATTGCGATTATGGAAATAACTTAAATTCTATAGGGCTGTCTAACAAAACATATGATCAAATCCAAGATGTCTTCCATAGGACAAACAAACCTATTTTCCATAAGCCGTAATGTTAACAAAAACGTAAATTTTGCAAAAACGACAAGAGCTTTAGTCTCAAAAATTTCAGTTTTAACAATGGATCCTTTGTGCATATGGGAAAAATGCGTTTTTCTTAAAAATGTTAAACTAAAGCGAGAAAATCTGAAATAAAAGGGACCATGTTTTCTTCAAAAAAGTAGGTTATGTTTTTGTTTATTTTGTTTTTTTTTTAGCTTTTTTTCTAGGTTTTTTACTTATTTTGAATTATTACATGGGCGCACCAAGGGGGCGGGGGCGGTGGGCTAGGGGCCCGGGCCCCCCAAACAACATATTTTTTAGATATTTTCTATATATTTCATGAATAAACAGAAAAAATAGCATACAGTACAACATCATGAGACCTCTGGGGGCTCCATAAAGGTATCGGGCCCCCAAAGGTTTCGGGTCCCCCCAAGACATATTTCTGGGTGCACCACTGATTATTATGTTTTTTTGCTGTTGTGAATTGTGGCAGCGGAGGAAATAATGACAATGTTAGTTTTCATTGAATTTGAAGTTTCTTGACCAATGAATCAATGAACTATCAGCCCAAGGTAGGGGAAAGTGGATAAGTAGTTCTATTCAAAGAGCTCACTTCAAGGCTCACTTAACAGAGACGAAATTGAAGTAGACTAAACTTTTCTCATCAGATTCAGGTTTTCTATTAGGATCTTTTGTTGTACTTGACTAAACATTTTGCTAAGTAATAGGCCTTCTATAGCGTTAAACTATGAAAAATATTTCACTATGATTTTTAGGTTTAGACAAAGTTTAATTGTGTTAACCCTCCAGTAGTGACATGAAAAAGAGGCACAACTTATAGGTAGGTCAGTCCAACAGATCAATATGCACATATGAGTTCCAACCGAGATTGGTCAAGCAAACTTCTAATAAGTACTTTACAAAATATGTTTATTTAAAAAAATATAAGTAAACATTATAATAAAAAAAACTTTCAAAATTAAAATACAGTTTTTCCTTGTCACAACAGTACTGTTCAAATTTTACAACAGTACAATATTCGCTGTTGTAATACTACTGTTACTATTACTTTTATTACTGTTTTTTTGTAACAATGCTCAATTATGTATCTAAAAGTTTATGCAAATAAATATATACTCCACTCTACAATTGGGTGTAACAGCATATGACCCATTAGGACCCAAGTTTTTTTGAGAGAGATTGAAAAAAAAATCTGAGAGAACTTATTTGTTTTTCTTGTGGTCATCAAAGTCAACAAAGATTACTTTTTTTTCCATCTATTTTTTGATGCCATAAAAATTTTTTTTGGTAATAATCTCAGAAGAGTACCGCAGAAATTTCACAACAGGACTTGTAGTATAGTCCAAGTTATACCCATTTGTAATGACGTCATTTTTGTTTATCTTTGTTTAGTATATTATAAACACCGGTGACAATAAACTTTTAAAAAAAAGTAGTATCTATGATTCAAATAGGTAGGTTTTGTGAAGTATCCGTCACTGTCAATCAAAAAACGTTGATTGGCAAAAATATCTACGCCATACGTTTTTTTCTCAACTGGTGACGCCATTACAAATGCGTATATGTTAGACTATAGGTCCAGTCAGATGCTATACAAATTTTACGGTGTACAAGTTTCAGGTGTCAAAAAGCATGGAAATAAAGGAAAATTTGCACCACAATAGTTTAAGATAAAAAGAGGTTTGAGTTAGGGAGATTGTCAAATTCACCAGTTCATTCTAAACTGTTTTGAGGTCTGTAAAATACATATTTATTAAAGAAAAAAAACTTTGATGATACAGGACAACACTGGACACTATACAGGATGCTACACTACCAAGAGTTTATTTAAGGGTTCTGTAGGATAGTGTACAAATTTGGTTCAGCTCATTACCCACACTTTAACCTCATATTGTTTTCCTTTTCTTTTTTCTATAGACCCTTTTTTCAACCATAATTTTTTAAATTTTTCAACCGTTTTGAAACAATAATCCATTCAGGAGAGACCTAGACAGGATCATTGCTGAATTCTAGTTTTGAAAGTTGCTTGCCTAGAATAGTAAAAAAATCATAGTTAAGTATTTCTTGCAGTTTAACACAATTCTATTTTACACTTGTGCAAAAGGTCCACTCGAGCACAAAAAAGATCCCAATAGGAAATGTTGCCAAAATGGCAGTTACATATTTATCCAAAACAAACCTGACAAAAAACTTTCGAATATTTCAATTTATCCTCTGTTAAGTCTGGTAATAGAGCACTTATTCACTTTCTTTTCCCTTCATTGAGCTAATACCTAGATCATTTAAATCAAGATGATTTTTCAAGGTCTCCCCAGCTGCCATAATTCATAACAGCACAGAAACTGCACAAACTGAGTAAAAAACTGGAAAAAAATTTAAAAAAAAACAAAAGTAAATTTTAGAGATTTACTGGCTTTAATTGATTTTTTTAAGAAAAACGCATTTTTCCCATGTGTACAAAGGGTCAATACTTAAAACAGCATATTTGTTGTAAATTTAATCGTTTCACTTTTTTTTTTAAATTACGATTTTGTTAACATTGCGGCTTATGGGAAAACGCTTTGTTTGTCCTACGGCAACCATCTTGGATCGAAAAACAGCTGATCGTGACAGTTCGTTAGACAAGCTAATTTATAAAAAACTAGAACAACGCAAAACCCAAGAAGAGCAAAAAAATATCATAGAAGAAATTATATTTTTTTTATTTATAACGAGCAAACAAGCCTATTGATAAATAAGAATTATGGTGGCAACGGTTAGATTATTTGTGTAGTAGCAGGATACTGCAAAGAATAAAGCCTAGTATACTAGCATCGCGATCCACTTTAACATGAACCACGTTTTCATTTTTGCTGGGAGATAAGAGAGGGGCTCCCACAAGTTAATTTTTTAACGGCCCCTTAAAAATTGCTTTTCTACTTATGGTTCTTATTCTGAGCCATGATATATTCAGTCGCAGCCTTCGTAGTTAGTTTACGAAGGCTGCGATTCAGTGGTCAGGCACATGCCTAGGAAACTCTTAAGAAATTGACAGGTCTTAAGTATTGGTTCCGAAATGACTCAAAAGAGGCGCTGTAGTTGCGCGTTTATTTCGTTATTCTATGTTCTTTAATAATTATCGGTGGTTTGGATTTTCCGTCCCACTTTTATTTAGTTACCAAAACCTCTTCTACCGCATTTTATTTCCAGTTCATTTTAAATCTATTTCTTTCCTTTAGTCGAAGTAATCTGTGGTGCCATTAATCAATGACGCGTGAATGACGCATTATTAAATTTCCATTTTTTTGCAGTTCTTCGACAAAAACAATGAGATTTCGGTATTACTTTCCTGTGTGTAGTATCCAAAGTTGAGGCGGGAATTCAATCTATAGTTTTCCAAGAGATTTTAAGGTAAGTTTTATTATTTTCCTTTTTAAGGTTAGATGTGTTGGTAATTTTTTATTACATAAAGTTTTTGCTGTGTTTACCAAGATAAACAATAGTTTATGTGGTTTTTATCTTCTTAATGTGACTATCAGACACCGATCTCTTTAGAAAAAAACATTTTTAAGACAACGTTCATGCCGCCAGACTAATATGCCTGGTTTTCCCAGCAACATATGCAACATAATTTTATACCTTTATGAATAATAGTTTTTTTTAAATGATTTTCAGCTTATATATGGTGTGTGACTACTAATGAGCCATACTGTTTGAAGAGTACACTGCACAAATTACATAACCAAGGTCGGGACATACTATTTAAATCTCATGATCTTTGTTAAGCTGCCAAAAAGTCAACATTTAAGAATGATTTTCTTCAAGAATAACTGTTTCATTGAGAAGAGTTTATTCACTTACAAGAAATGATAATAGCAAAATTAAACAAAATAGTGTTTGGTTTATCAATATATTTGTATGGTTTTTTACCAATCAATTACAATATTTATTATTTTTTGTATGTATTATTCAATATAAAGGAATTTTTTAAGGTTTGGTCAAACACTAATTAAATTAATTTTAAGGCTGGTCCTCAAAACAAGGAAGTAGTAGCTGTATACAAAGATGTTTCAGTCTCCTTAGACATCAGCAGCATGGCATAACCAAAATGGATGGAAAGGCGATGAAATGAAGGTGATGAAATCTGAAAAGAAAAAATGAAATATGGATGCCCACTTATTATATGGCTACAACTACCTTGTTTTGAGGAACAGCTCGAAAATTAATTTATTTAGTCTTTGTATTATTTTATTTGGTTTTATGTGGTATTTGAAATATTTTTTTAATTACAATAAAATCTTAGTGAATAAAAATGTTTTATTTATTGCACTTATTAATACCATTTTGAATCAGTTTATATCTTATAAAGACATTTTATGTGTTTATGAAATATTAACAGATTAAAATTTCATTAAAACATTCCAAATAAAAAAAAATATTGTAACAAGCGATTCAAATTTCCCGCCACCCTTTAGTTCGCGAAACCGCTCATTAGTGGGCGCCACAGAGTTAATGATCTGTCAAACAGCCGAAGTTGGCGATCTAAAACTAACCGGACTGAACCGCGGTGGTTTATCTATGGTCAGGCAGGTAAAAACGTGCAACCAACCTTTTTGTACGTGGCACGGTTTGCAGATTTTGTGTTTTGCATTTTGTGTCTTTGTCTAAATTGCGATTCGAGCAAAGTATGTTTTGGTTGGTTTATGTTTTGCAAGTTGTACGGATTGTTCAAAATACGATTTGCTTAAAGTACTGTTTGTAGATTTTTCAATTTGTATAGTATATGATTGGGCAATTGTTTGTTTGTCTAAATTACGTTTTGTGAATTGTACTTTTTGTAAACATTACGGGACCCCATGGAGACCTGCGTAGCGGTTTAGGAACTATCGCGTTACAGACAGAAATACACATACACACACAGACAAACCCGTACCCGTAAAGCAATATTAGTGGGGACGCGTATAGGTCATATTTGGTTTTTAATTATCTATCTTCTGCTGTTTTCCAAATTTGGATATATTCCAAAAAACTCAAGAAATTTTCAAAACCTAATTTGTGTGGACTCAGTTCCATGTCCCCAAAAATATTTTAATTTTAATTAATATTTCTGGGGACCGTTCACATAAATTTATTCCGTCCCCATAAATACAGCAGTTAAACTTAATTAAGCAGGACCAAACCTAGCATAATTGTTTCAATGGGTAGTTCTTTACGATGCATGGAAAAAACCGCCATATTAAAGGGGGCTCCGCTACTGGATAACTTATTTTTTTAGCTCAAACTACTACTAAACTATAGTAGTGTGAGCTATTATGGTGCTCCTAATACAGACAGACAGACAGACAGACAGACAGACAGACAGACAGACAGACAGACAGACAGACAGACAGACAGACAGACAGACAGACAGACAGACAGACAGACAGACAGACAGACAGACAGACAGACAGACAGACAGACAGACAGACAGACAGACAGACAGACAGACAGACAGACAGACAGACAGACAGACAGACAGACAGACAGACAGACAGACAGACAGACAGACAGACAGACAGACAGACAGACAGACAGACAGACAGACAGACAGACAGACAGACAGACAGACAGACAGACAGACAGACAGACAGACAGACAGACAGACAGACAGACAGACAGACAGACAGACAGACAGACAGACAGACAGACAGACAGACAGACAGACAGACAGACAGACAGACAGACAGACAGACAGACAGACAGACAGACAGACAGACAGACAGACAGACAGACAGACAGACAGACAGACAGACAGACAGACAGACAGACAGACAGACAGACAGACAGACAGACAGACAGACAGACAGACAGACAGACAGACAGACAGACAGACAGACAGACAGACAGACAGACAGACAGACAGACAGACAGACAGACAGACAGACAGACAGACAGACAGACAGACAGACAGACAGACAGACAGACAGACAGACAGACAGACAGACAGACAGACAGACAGACAGACAGACAGACAGACAGACAGACAGACAGACAGACAGACAGACAGACAGACAGACAGACAGACAGACAGACAGACAGACAGACAGACAGACAGACAGACAGACAGACAGACAGACAGACAGACAGACAGACAGACAGACAGACAGACAGACAGACAGACAGACAGACAGACAGACAGACAGACAGACAGACAGACAGACAGACAGACAGACAGACAGACAGACAGACAGACAGACAGACAGACAGACAGACAGACAGACAGACAGACAGACAGACAGACAGACAGACAGACAGACAGACAGACAGACAGACAGACAGACAGACAGACAGACAGACAGACAGACAGACAGACAGACAGACAGACAGACAGACAGACAGACAGACAGACAGACAGACAGACAGACAGACAGACAGACAGACAGACAGACAGACAGACAGACAGACAGACAGACAGACAGACAGACAGACAGACAGACAGACAGACAGACAGACAGACAGACAGACAGACAGACAGACAGACAGACAGACAGACAGACAGACAGACAGACAGACAGACAGACAGACAGACAGACAGACAGACAGACAGACAGACAGACAGACAGACAGACAGACAGACAGACAGACAGACAGACAGACAGACAGACAGACAGACAGACAGACAGACAGACAGACAGACAGACAGACAGACAGACAGACAGACAGACAGACAGACAGACAGACAGACAGACAGACAGACAGACAGACAGACAGACAGACAGACAGACAGACAGACAGACAGACAGACAGACAGACAGACAGACAGACAGACAGACAGACAGACAGACAGACAGACAGACAGACAGACAGACAGACAGACAGACAGACAGACAGACAGACAGACAGACAGACAGACAGACAGACAGACAGACAGACAGACAGACAGACAGACAGACAGACAGACAGACAGACAGACAGACAGACAGACAGACAGACAGACAGACAGACAGACAGACAGACAGACAGACAGACAGACAGACAGACAGACAGACAGACAGACAGACAGACAGACAGACAGACAGACAGACAGACAGACAGACAGACAGACAGACAGACAGACAGACAGACAGACAGACAGACAGACAGACAGACAGACAGACAGACAGACAGACAGACAGACAGACAGACAGACAGACAGACAGACAGACAGACAGACAGACAGACAGACAGACAGACAGACAGACAGACAGACAGACAGACAGACAGACAGACAGACAGACAGACAGACAGACAGACAGACAGACAGACAGACAGACAGACAGACAGACAGACAGACAGACAGACAGACAGACAGACAGACAGACAGACAGACAGACAGACAGACAGACAGACAGACAGACAGACAGACAGACAGACAGACAGACAGACAGACAGACAGACAGACAGACAGACAGACAGACAGACAGACAGACAGACAGACAGACAGACAGACAGACAGACAGACAGACAGACAGACAGACAGACAGACAGACAGACAGACAGACAGACAGACAGACAGACAGACAGACAGACAGACAGACAGACAGACAGACAGACAGACAGACAGACAGACAGACAGACAGACAGACAGACAGACAGACAGACAGACAGACAGACAGACAGACAGACAGACAGACAGACAGACAGATAGACAGACAGACAGACAGACAGACAGACAGACAGACAGACAGACAGACAGACAGACAGACAGACAGACAGACAGACAGACAGACAGACAGACAGACAGACAGACAGACAGACAGACAGACAGACAGACAGACAGACAGACAGACAGACAGACAGACAGACAGACAGACAGACAGACAGACAGACAGACAGACAGACAGACAGACAGACAGACAGACAGACAGACAGACAGACAGACAGACAGACAGACAGACAGACAGACAGACAGACAGACAGACAGACAGACAGACAGACAGACAGACAGACAGACAGACAGACAGACAGACAGACAGACAGACAGACAGACAGACAGACAGACAGACAGACAGACAGACAGACAGACAGACAGACAGACAGACAGACAGACAGACAGACAGACAGACAGACAGACAGACAGATAGACACAAAATTTTTGAAATCGGAGCATTTTTTTTTCTCGAAAAAATTAGGATCACCATAGCTCACACTACTATAGTATAGTATATGTGTGAGCTAAAATTGTACCTTTGCATCAGACCTACCTTTCTATATAAGTTATTCGGTGCGCTGAATCCGAATGCAGGGTTCATTTTGACCGCACACCCTAAAACTTCAAGAACACTAAAAAAAAAACTTTGCAATTTTTCGCGCACACAAAATAAGTTGCGCAAAACTCTGAAGATTGCAAAAAATTGTAGTTATGAAAATGTGTAAAAAATGATGAATGATGTAAACGTGGATGTATAAAGTATTTCTGCGCATTCAGTGGTCAAATAGGCTCGGATTTTTTTTTATTGAGGTAAGTCATATCTAGAGACCCTGTCTGTATATTTCTTTAAAATATGTCATACATACAGGGGCTTTAGTCTTATCTAGTATAATGTAAAATTTTTATTTGTTGACAACATTTAGATAGCTCACTGAAAAACATATGGATAGCTACATACTAAGTAGATCTCGTCAAATGTACAGACCAATTCTAACCGTTTTTTTTCGCATGCGATTTTTTTTGTGTGCGCTTTTTTCTTTGCGCATATTTCTTCTGCGTTTTTTTCCTATCCTATGCGCTTATTATCGGGAGTCTAATAAAGCCAACAAAAATATTTTTCTTAGCCTTTAACTTACCTGTAGCAGATACCAGCCTTTATAACTATTTTTTTTTTTTGAGCTGTAGAGGGGTAAAAACCCCCAGTACCCCCCCCCCCCCCGTAGAACCGCCGCTGTCTTGAACTAGAGTTGCCATATTTAAAAAAAAACTCGCAGGCGACCCGATTCGCTGCCGGGCTAACTCGTAGCCGACCCGATTATCCGTCAGGCTAAGTTGCCGCCCAGATTACTCGCCACCACGCGCCGCCGTAGTTTTTGTTTGCAATTTTGTTAATTAACTTGTATTAAGGCTACGTACTACATTTTTAAATTAAAGTTTTATATGAACCGTTATACAAGTATTAGATTGGGAAATTTGGGATGTCTAAGATTACTGATTGTGGTTTCGAATTAAACTTGCAAAAAGACAAAATGGCGATCCAATTCCTTTCATTAATTATAATAAATTTCGTAGTTTGAATTGTTAAAGAGGTCGTTGATTTTTTTTTAAATTAAACTTTAGGAAAATCAAATTTGCGGATCCAAACTGGTGGATTTTTCCATTTATAAACTATATAATAAATCATAATTACCACCTTAAATTTTCAAAATTAACCATGGTATGACTGTAAAAAAACTTGAGCTTAGAGGAGGCCCGGGTCCCAAGCGCCTACTTGGCTATATTTTTTTGCTACTATTTCAAAAGCAGCTTTTCGTTATATTCCGTAGTAGTTGAAAAATTTGGAAACATATTTTTGAAAATTTTTATTTTAGAAATTAATTTTTTTTTTCACAAAAGAGTTGTTAAATTAGCTCCTTCTTTTGGCAAGTCAATATCAGTGTTAACCTAACCCTGATAAAGTCATCGCAAACGTATCTTATACCATCCTTCCTCGTCATCGTTCACTGCCACGCTCTTCTCTCTCGGAAATTGGCAACCCTACACATATATGCATCGCATTGGCAAGCCTATAACTGAACATGACCTTAACTTTAACCGTTATTGCGATTATGGAAATAACTTAAATTCTATAGGGCTGTCTAACAAAACATATGATCAAATCCAAGATGTCTTCCATAGGACAAACAAACCTATTTTCCATAAGCCGTAATGTTAACAAAAACGTAAATTTTGCAAAAACGACAAGAGCTTTAGTCTCAAAAATTTCAGTTTTAACAATGGATCCTTTGTGCATATGGGAAAAATGCGTTTTTCTTAAAAATGTTAAACTAAAGCGAGAAAATCTGAAATAAAAGGGACCATGTTTTCTTCAAAAAAGTAGGTTATGTTTTTGTTTATTTTGTTTTTTTTTTAGCTTTTTTTCTAGTTTTTTTACTTATTTTGAATTATTACATGGGCGCACCAAGGGGGCGGGGGCGGTGGGCTAGGGGCCCGGGCCCCCCAAACAACATATTTTTTAGATATTTTCTATATATTTCATGAATAAACAGAAAAAATAGCATACAGTACAACATCATGAGACCTCTGGGGGCTCCATAAAGGTATCGGGCCCCCAAAGGTTTCGGGTCCCCCCAAGACATATTTCTGGGTGCACCACTGATTATTATGTTTTTTTGCTGTTGTGAATTGTGGCAGCGGAGGAAATAATGACAATGTTAGTTTTCATTGAATTTGAAGTTTCTTGACCAATGAATCAATGAACTATCAGCCCAAGGTAGGGGAAAGTGGATAAGTAGTTCTATTCAAAGAGCTCACTTCAAGGCTCACTTAACAGAGACGAAATTGAAGTAGACTAAACTTTTCTCATCAGATTCAGGTTTTCTATTAGGATCTTTTGTTGTACTTGACTAAACATTTTGCTAAGTAATAGGCCTTCTATAGCGTTAAACTATGAAAAATATTTCACTATGATTTTTAGGTTTAGACAAAGTTTAATTGTGTTAACCCTCCAGTAGTGACATGAAAAAGAGGCACAACTTATAGGTAGGTCAGTCCAACAGATCAATATGCACATATGAGTTCCAACCGAGATTGGTCAAGCAAACTTCTAATAAGTACTTTACAAAATATGTTTATTTAAAAAAATATAAGTAAACATTATAATAAAAAAAACTTTCAAAATTAAAATACAGTTTTTCCTTGTCACAACAGTACTGTTCAAATTTTACAACAGTACAATATTCGCTGTTGTAATACTACTGTTACTATTACTTTTATTACTGTTTTTTTGTAACAATGCTCAATTATGTATCTAAAAGTTTATGCAAATAAATATATACTCCACTCTACAATTGGGTGTAACAGCATATGACCCATTAGGACCCAAGTTTTTTTGAGAGAGATTGAAAAAAAAATCTGAGAGAACTTATTTGTTTTTCTTGTGGTCATCAAAGTCAACAAAGATTACTTTTTTTCCATCTATTTTTTGATGCCATAAAAATTTTTTTTGGTAATAATCTCAGAAGAGTACCGCAGAAATTTCACAACAGGACTTGTAGTATAGTCCAAGTTATACCCATTTGTAATGACGTCATTTTTGTTTATCTTTGTTTAGTATATTATAAACACCGGTGACAATAAACTTTTAAAAAAAAGTAGTATCTATGATTCAAATAGGTAGGTTTTGTGAAGTATCCGTCACTGTCAATCAAAAAACGTTGATTGGCAAAAATATCTACGCCATACGTTTTTTTCTCAACTGGTGACGCCATTACAAATGCGTATATGTTAGACTATAGGTCCAGTCAGATGCTATACAAATTTTACGGTGTACAAGTTTCAGGTGTCAAAAAGCATGGAAATAAAGGAAAATTTGCACCACAATAGTTTAAGATAAAAAGAGGTTTGAGTTAGGGAGATTGTCAAATTCACCAGTTCATTCTAAACTGTTTTGAGGTCTGTAAAATACATATTTATTAAAGAAAAAAAACTTTGATGATACAGGACAACACTGGACACTATACAGGATGCTACACTACCAAGAGTTTATTTAAGGGTTCTGTAGGATAGTGTACAAATTTGGTTCAGCTCATTACCCACACTTTAACCTCATATTGTTTTCCTTTTCTTTTTTATATAGACCCTTTTTTCAACCATAATTTTTTAAATTTTTCAACCGTTTTGAAACAATAATCCATTCAGGAGAGACCTAGACAGGATCATTGCTGAATTCTAGTTTTGAAAGTTGCTTGCCTAGAATAGTAAAAAAATCATAGTTAAGTATTTCTTGCAGTTTAACACAATTCTATTTTACACTTGTGCAAAAGGTCCACTCGAGCACAAAAAAGATCCCAATAGGAAATGTTGCCAAAATGGCAGTTACATATTTATCCAAAACAAACCTGACAAAAAACTTTCGAATATTTCAATTTATCCTCTGTTAAGTCTGGTAATAGAGCACTTATTCACTTTCTTTTCCCTTCATTGAGCTAATACCTAGATCATTTAAATCAAGATGATTTTTCAAGGTCTCCCCAGCTGCCATAATTCATAACAGCACAGAAACTAATAATAATGATTCAAACTGAGTAAAAAACTGGAAAAAAATTTAAAAAAAAACAAAAGTAAATTTTAGAGATTTACTGGCTTTAATTGATTTTTTTAAGAAAAACGCATTTTTCCCATGTGTACAAAGGGTCAATACTTAAAACAGCATATTTGTTGTAAATTTAATCGTTTCACTTTTTTTTAAAAATTACGATTTTGTTAACATTGCGGCTTATGGGAAAACGCTTTGTTTGTCCTACGGCAACCATCTTGGATCGAAAAACAGCTGATCGTGACAGTTCGTTAGACAAACTAATTTATAAAAAACTAGAACAACGCAAAACCCAAGAAGAGCAAAAAAAATATCATAGAAGAAATTATATTTTTTTTATTTATAACGAGCAAACAAGCCTATTGATAAATAAGAATTATGGTGGCAACGGTTAGATTATTTGTGTAGTAGCAGGATACTGCAAAGAATAAAGCCTAGTATACTAGCATCGCGATCCACTTTAACATGAACCACGTTTTCATTTTTGCTGGGAGATAAGAGAGGGGCTCCCACAAGTTAATTTTTTAACGGCCCCTTAAAAATTGCTTTTCTACTTATGGTTCTTATTCTGAGCCATGATATATTCAGTCGCAGCCTTCGTAGTTAGTTTACGAAGGCTGCGATTCAGTGGTCAGGCACATGCCTAGGAAACTCTTAAGAAATTGACAGGTCTTAAGTATTGGTTCCGAAATGACTCAAAAGAGGCGCTGTAGTTGCGCGTTTATTTCGTTATTCTATGTTCTTTAATAATTATCGGTGGTTTGGATTTTCCGTCCCACTTTTATTTAGTTACCAAAACCTCTTCTACCGCATTTTATTTCCAGTTCATTTTAAATCTATTTCTTTCCTTTAGTCGAAGTAATCTGTGGTGCCATTAATCAATGACGCGTGAATGACGCATTATTAAATTTCCATTTTTTTGCAGTTCTTCGACAAAAACAATGAGATTTCGGTATTACTTTCCTGTGTGTAGTATCCAAAGTTGAGGCGGGAATTCAATCTATAGTTTTCCAAGAGATTTTAAGGTAAGTTTTATTATTTTCCTTTTAAGGTTAGATGTGTTGGTAATTTTTTATTACATAAAGTTTTTGCTGTGTTTACCAAGATAAACAATAGTTTATGTGGTTTTTATCTTCTTAATGTGACTATCAGACACCGATCTCTTTAGAAAAAAACATTTTTAAGACAACGTTCATGCCGCCAGACTAATATGCCTGGTTTTCCCAGCAACATATGCAACATAATTTTATACCTTTATGAATAATAGTTTTTTTTAATGATTTTCAGCTTATATATGGTGTGTGACTACTAATGAGCCATACTGTTTGAAGAGTACACTGCACAAATTACATAACCAAGGTCGGGACATACTATTTAAATCTCATGATCTTTGTTAAGCTGCCAAAAAGTCAACATTTAAGAATGATTTTCTTCAAGAATAACTGTTTCATTGAGAAGAGTTTATTCACTTACAAGAAATGATAATAGCAAAATTAAACAAAATAGTGTTTGGTTTATCAATATATTTGTATGGTTTTTTACCAATCAATTACAATATTTATTATTTTTTGTATGTATTATTCAATATAAAGGAATTTTTTAAGGTTTGGTCAAACACTAATTAAATTAATTTTAAGGCTGGTCCTCAAAACAAGGAAGTAGTAGCTGTATACAAAGATGTTTCAGTCTCCTTAGACATCAGCAGCATGGCATAACCAAAATGGATGGAAAGGCGATGAAATGAAGGTGATGAAATCTGAAAAGAAAAAATGAAATATGGATGCCCACTTATTATATGGCTACAACTACCTTGTTTTGAGGAACAGCTCGAAAATTAATTTATTTAGTCTTTGTATTATTTTATTTGGTTTTATGTGGTATTTGAAATATTTTTTTAATTACAATAAAATCTTAGTGAATAAAAATGTTTTATTTATTGCACTTATTAATACCATTTTGAATCAGTTTATATCTTATAAAGACATTTTATGTGTTTATGAAATATTAACAGATTAAAATTTCATTAAAACATTCCAAATAAAAAAAAATATTGTAACAAGCGATTCAAATTTCCCGCCACCTTTTAGTTCGCGAAACCGCTCATTAGTGGGCGCCACAGAGTTAATGATCTGTCAAACAGCCGAAGTTGGCGATCTAAAACTAACCGGACTGAACCGCGGTCGTTTATCTATGGTCAGGCAGGTAAAAACGTGCAACCAACCTTTTTGTACGTGGCACGGTTTGCAGATTTTGTGTTTTGCATTTTGTGTCTTTGTCTAAATTGCGATTCGAGCAAAGTATGTTTTGGTTGGTTTATGTTTTGCAAGTTGTACGGATTGTTCAAAATACGATTTGCTTAAAGTACTGTTTGTAGATTTTTCAATTTGTATAGTATATGATTGGGCAATTGTTTGTTTGTCTAAATTACGTTTTGTGAATTGTACTTTTTGTAAACATTACGGGACCCCATGGAGACCTGCGTAGCGGTTTAGGAACTATCGCGTTACAGACAGAAATACACATACACACACAGACAAACCCGTACCCGTAAAGCAATATTAGTGGGGACGCGTATAGGTCATATGTGGTTTTTAATTATCTATCTTCTGCTGTTTTCCAAATTTGGATATATTCCAAAAAACTCAAGAAATTTTCAAAACCTAATTTGTGTGGACTCAGTTCCATGTCCCCAAAAATATTTTCATTTTAATTAATATTTCTGGGGACCGTTCACATAAATTTATTCCGTCCCCATAAATACAGCAGTTAAACTTAATTAAGCAGGACCAAACCTAGCATAATTGTTTCAATGGGTAGTTCTTTACGATGCATGGAAAAAACCGCCATATTAAAGGGGGCTCCGCTACTGGATAACTTATTTTTTTAGCTCAAACTACTACTAAACTATAGTAGTGTGAGCTATTATGGTGATCCTAATTTTTTTGAGAAAAAAAAAGTTGCTCCGATTTCAAAAAATTTTATATATCTTTGCGTTTCACATGATTTTGAAACATTTTTGTTGCGCCGTCTATTTGTCTGTCCGTATGTCTGGGTGTGTATTTTTTCTGTCCGTAACACGATAGCTAAACCGATTTTCATAAAATTTTCACTAGTAATACCACTAGAGGTTAAATTATTTCCGAAAATTTTTTCGAGCTAATGAATATTTTGAAAATTATCCCGAGTCGAAGACGAGGGATAATTTTCTAAAAATATTCATTAGCGAGAAAAAATTTACGGATTTAATTTAGCCTCGCGTGGTATTCGGTAAGAAAATTCCACACCAAATTGAATAAATTTAAAATTTATTTTTTGACTCACAACAATGCCAATTTTTTCTTCGACAAGGCACCAGCAAAACATAGCCAGTTTTGATTGACTTAAATATTTAGTTACTATGGCAACTAATATTTTGTCATTCTACCTACCTACATTAAAAACTAAAAGCTGATTTATTATTTTTATGACCACAACAAGAATACTTGAAAATTTTATTTATTTCATTTTCATATACTTACGTTTAGGAACAAATTTAGTTTCTTCGCAATTTCAGCACCAATTAGATTAATTTCTACGTATTGTAGTTTCATGAAAATAGCAGTTCAGAATGAAAAATATTTTATTATCTTATTTTATATCAATTTTGGGTTACTACAATTGGTAGAAAATTATAATTTTATCAATTTTTACATAGGTACATAGATAAATTTAGTGTGCATTACAGTTTGGGCAGCAATAGCTTTTCAGCCTTTTAGATGTTAGTT
Organism: Aspidapion aeneum; assembly: GCA_963576565.1. Taxonomy (NCBI): domain Eukaryota; kingdom Metazoa; phylum Arthropoda; class Insecta; order Coleoptera; family Brentidae; genus Aspidapion; species Aspidapion aeneum. Next base: position 24,194,161 of record OY755046.1, read on the forward strand.
TCTACTTATTGTAGTTAGACAGAAAGAATATCATAATCTTTAATTTTTTAGTAATTTTGAACTACTACAAAGTAGAAAATATAATATAATATAAGTTTTGTGTTACTACAAATGGTAGAAAATTGGTTTTTTGCGTTTTTATCAATTTCTTATATGGGCTTTATTAGTATATCATTCATAACCATGCAGCGCAAAAATGGTGAATAAAATCGTGTCCAATACCACAAAGTATATTCCACACAAAGTCCAGCTTTTTCGTTTTTAATAAGAAAGGAGCAGCGGCGTAGCGTGGGGGGGGGGGCGGGGGGTTCGTCGCCCCCCGCTCCGAGGGTAGTGGCGCCCCACTGGTGGCCGAAGCGCCCTCAGCTTTATTAAGTCGGGCCGGTAACGGCCAATTGAGTGGGCGCCAAAGGAAACTAACGACATGAAGACCTTTTTTTTTTTTTGTTTTGTTTGGTCGCAAGATTTGTGAGAGGCGCCCTTGTGACCTATTGGCCGCCTCTTCACACATGATGACCTTTTTTTTTGTTTTGGTCGCAAGATTTTTCATCAGTTTTCAGAGGCGCCCTTTTTAGCTGTCGCCCCCCCCCCCGCCCTTTCGGGCACGCTACGCCGCTGGAAAGGAGGTAGAAAGGAGGTGTCCAAAGAATACAGAAAAAATCCTAAATATGTAATTGGAATGTATATAAATTGAATAAACAAATTAAAACTTACTGTCAAAGATAATATCTTGTCAATAAGACGTCAAACAATTTTCGATTTAATTCGCTGTTGAGTACCCACGAGGAAAAAATTTCCACTAAAATTCGTGCGTTGCTATGGTGATATGACAAAAAGACACATTTTGATTGGTTAAAAAATAGTGGTGTGGAATTTTCATGTAAAATAGTGTTCGACACTCTAACGAGCTGATTAGTTTTTGGTGAAAATCCATTGATGCTGACAGTTTTTTGACGGAGCATCGCATCAATATGCGGTTTTCAGAATATAGTACACTACATTTTGCTTAATATTTTTTGTTATCTTTGTAGAGGCATTATAGTTCGGGGCCTGAGCCGGAAATTTAGGGGATTGTCTGCATTTTTGCGTACCGTGACGAAATTTGGCACAGAGGTAGCAGACACGTAGGAATGCCATTCTAGAAGTGGTGCTCCGATGGAACCCAGTGCAGGTCCAAGATACAGGGGCGTACTTGAGGTGGGAAAGGAAAAATTGATAAACTAAATATAAAACTAGTTTCGCGTACAATTTTCGTTTCTTTAAGCTTACAGCTATGTAGCTTATAAATTGGAAAAAAAATCTATAAAGGTTGGAAATAAGGTTTTTTTTTGAGGGGAGAGGGGGAAAAAGGTAAGAGGATAAATTGTTAAAATCTTATTTTGTCTAAATTTTAGTATTCTAAACCAAATAAATTATTATTAAAAATTATTTGAGTCAATACGTCAAACTGTTCACATGATATGTCAAAACTGATACCTTAATCTGTTTTTACGCCAGGGATTATTACAAATACCCGACCAAGCCTAACTTAATAAAAATTGATAACTTAAGTAAAAGTGGAATCAAGTATCTAGAATTTTTAATTTTTAGCAAAATCTGCCATTTCTTGAGTACCAAACTTAGAGTAATATTTTATTACTCCAAGGTACCAAAGCTTACACTTTTAATAAAATCCTGTTAGAGATTGGTTGTCAGAAGTGATAACTTAATAGATATTTGAGAAATAATGATAATGCCCATGTAATAATAATGTAATAATGTAAAAAATATTTTTTATAAAATTAAAATTACTGTACTTTTCATTAATAACTTTTTACTTAAAAATAAAAAGTCATAGGACAGCTTTTATTTGCATATAAAATAAAATCGATTGCTGGTACTGTATACTATGTGTATCTTTCAAAAATTATTTTTTTACTATGACTTACCTACGCGTCGTTTAATTTTGTTCTTATTCCACCAATTTAGTGCGGAAAAATATTAAAATTGTGCCTAATTACTTAACCGACCTTGTAGTTTTGATAATAAAAAAGTTAACAATATTACCGACTTTAATTTGAAGACCCTGTATGTTTTAAAGTCTCTAACGAACAGCTAAATGGGTTATTATTTCTTTTAGCTTTCTACTGTATATTGACAAACACCCTGTATTTTCTTGCAATTACAAAGCTAAGTAAGACAATGTAGACCGTGTGAGAAAGGCGTTCTTCTAGTTTTAAAAAGTAGTAAAATTAAGACGGTACCTTAAACTGCATAACCGGTATGACCCAAAGTTTGAGACTACTACTTTTTACCTGATTTTTTTAATACCACCTTGTATCTTTTAGCATATTACAAAATTACATAAACAATAATCATTGTGTCATAGCCTGTAATAGGCCGACAAATTGTGCCAAGTTTCATTGCAAAATTCTTATTAACGCAGTAGCTAAAATAAATAATGTAAAAAAACAGTAAAAAATACGCCGACTTTTTTAACGAAAATTAAGAATATTTGAAGAATAATAATTCGACAGACAATAAATTGATTCATTGCAGCCTTACAATTATTGATAAAGATGCGATAATTTTTTTGTACCTATACTTACCTTAATTTTTTCCCGAGTCCATTTTTTACAATAAAAAGTCAAAATTGAGATAAAGCGGTTCATACACTTTTTTAAAAACAAATACTGACCACTAAAAACTATGCCTTAGAATGGCTTTGTAAGCACCAGAAGAATTTTTTGATACGAAATAATTTTTTCACGCTAGAAAATTCCCATTTGGGGTGAGTTTTACCCTCTTAAGGGGGTAATTATTTTTTTAAAAAATAACTTCATACATAGCCATATTATTATTTTTGAGTACAATCTTTAGTAAATTTTGCAGTTTCTTTATATCATTTCGTCTAGTGTAGTCAGTTCGGGTCAGATCAAAGGTATGTTCATTTAATACAAAATTACTGGTCACCACAAATAGTGCAGGCGCTGTAGGTAGTTGAGTATGCAAAATATGAGGACCGCATTATGACAGTGGATTCTGGCTCAGCCATAGGTCACAGATTAACGATCTGGATGTTGCCAAGCCAGGTTTTGGTCCAATTTTTTTTATCCCCCCTCCTCTTATAGTCGTGTTGAATTTCTGAAAAAACTGGTAATGCCCTAAAGCCACAATGACAGAGAAGTGAATCAAAAATGTGTAAGACCTAACTTAAAAATAAAATTATATTGGTGTTTTCAATTTTAGCTGCAAAAATTTCCAAAAACCCCCCATACCCCCCAAAACTTAAAATTTTTAGGTTTTCTTCAAATTTTCTCAAAAACTAAGCTTCTTAATGAAAAATATGTAAGTACGTTTATTGTAGAAAATAAAATTTCCTTTTCAACGGTATAAAAAGTCAGTGAGGTACAACCAAAGAAAAACTCTCCAGCGGCATCCGTTTATTGAGGTAATGCAAAAAAATTTAAAAAAAGAAACATGCATATTACCAGTTTTCCCCGATTTTCTTGCAAAACAAGGTCTCTATCAAAAATTGTGTCCTACAGTTGGTTATAGACAATAAAATTTCCTTTTGAACGATGCTTAATAATGCAGGATTAGTTTTATCTATAACAATTTAGGGGTCTCCCTAAATTACATCAATTTTGAAAAATCACTAAATATAACAATTTTTTTACAAGTTCTATCGTATTTTCTCAAAAACTAAGCTTTTAGTAGGAAATGAAATTCTATTTTTAGCGGTGTATAAGTTAGTGCAATTAAATTAACAGCAAACTCCCCTGCGGGGTCCGTTTTTTGAGAAAATGTAAAAAAAATAAAAAAAATCACATGTTTGTCACAAGTTCTGCCCGATTATCTTAAAAACCCAGCCCTCCATCAAAAATTGTGCCCCATAGTCGATTAAAGACAATAAAAATTCCTTTTAACCGCTGTACCACAAGGTAAGATTTATCTATAGAATAAAACTTCACAGGCGTCCGTAAATAAAATCAATTTTTACAAATCACCAAACAAATTAATTTTGTTACAGGTTTTATCCAATTTTCTTAGAAACTAAGCTTAACTAAAAAAAAGTGTTTGTAACTTTATTGTAAAAAATAAAATTACCTTTCTAACGATGTAGAATTTAGTAGGGTTTGATTAATGACAAACCCACCAGCGACGTCCGTAAATGGGGGTCATTTAAAAAATAAATAAATAAAAACATTATTGTCACATGTTTCACCCGATTTTCCATTAAACCAAGCCCTTTATCAATATATTTTACTTGATTGTAGAAAATAAAATTTCCTTTTAAACGATGTATAACAAGGTAAGAAAAGTTTAGGGACGTCCGTAAATTAAACCAATGTTTAAAAATCACCAAACAAATTAATTTTGGTTCGATTGTTTTTAAGATCCTTAAAATTTTAATCAGTGGCGGTAGTAGGCCATCCCCCCTCACATATCTAATCTTACCTACAAAATTATGGCGCAGGAAGTGAGTAGGAGGGATCACCTTTGCTAATAGAGCCGTACCTAGAATCTTTTTTCGGGGGGAGTTTCATCTTTTTTTTTGTTGAGGAGGGATGGGAGGGAGGGTCGGGAGGTACGAGTGGTGCAAACACTATCAATGCAGATGGCGGCTATAGTGTGGTACTTCATTTGGTAATTTTTTAAAAATTATTTTATTTACGGACGCCCCTGAAGTTTTAAAAATGAAATTAATCTTAAAAAGGAAATTTTATTTTCTACAAATCAGCTGACAAACATATTTCTTATAACAAGCTTAGTTTTTTTGGAAAATCGGATAAAACATGTGAAAAAAATGTTTTTATTATTTTTTTTTATATGACCATCATATACGAAGGTCACTGGAGAGTTTGTCTTTAACAAACCCTTACTTACTTATATATCGATAAAAAGGTAATTTTATTTTCTACAATAAACTTTGGAACACATTTTTTTTAATTGGGTTTAGTTTCTGAGGAAATCGGATAAAACCTGTTTGGTGATTTGTAAAAATTGATTTTATTTACGGACGTCTGTGACGTTTTAATTTAAAGCTAAATCTTACTTGGGGATACAGCTATTAAAAGAAAATTTTATTGTGTACAATCGACGGTACATGATTTTTGATAGAACGCTTGGTTTTTAAGATAATCGGGTAAAACATGTGACAAACATGTGGTTTTTTATTTTTTTTTACATTTTCCCAATAAACGGACTCCGCTGCAAAGTTAGGTATTACTCTGACCGCACTAGCTTACAATACTAAAAGGATAATTTTAGTAATTATAATAAAGTGTGAAATAATTTTTTCCCAATAAGCTTAGTTTTTGAGAAAATTGGACAAAACTTGGAAAAAAATTGGTAAGTTTTGTGATTTTTTAAAATTGATGTAATTTACGGACGACCCTAAATTGTTATAAATAAAAGTAATCTTACCTTGTTATAGATCATTTTGAAGGAAATTTTATTGTCTACAATTTACTATAGGACACAATTTTTGATAAAGAGCTTAGTTTTCAAGAAAATCGGGTAAATTCTGTAATAAACATGTTTCTTTAAAAAAAAAAATTATATCACCTCAATAAACGGACGCCGCTGAAGAGTTGGTCAATGGTCGCACCTCACTGACTAATATACCGTTAAAAACGTAAATCAAAGAGAATGAAAAAATAGGTGAAACCTATTTTTCCTTCTACGAATGAAACGACAGCGAACCAAGGAAACTAAGTCCATGGCGGGACGAAAACGTCCACCGGTCTATAAAATTGAAAAGCAAATTTTATTGTCTATAATAAAGGTGATTACATTATTTTTCCCTAAGAAGCTTACTTTTTGAGAAAATTTGAAGAAAACCTCAAAATCTCAGTTTTTGGGGGTCGGTTCGGTTCGGTTCAGTTCGGTTTTTTTGGGGTTTTTGCAGCTAACTGTTAACAAACTAATAAACTTTTATATTCAAGTTATATTTTACACATTTTTGATTAATTTCTCTGTCATTGTGGCTTTAAGGCGTCAACTTAGTTAAATTTTCAGAATATCGAACACAGCTATAAGAAAAGGGGGGATAAAAAAAAATTGGACCAAAACCTGGCTTGGCAACATCCAGATCGTTAATCTGTGACCTTTTGGTCTGCTAGAATCCATTATCAAACTGCGGTCCTCATATTTTGCATACTCAACTACCTACAGCGCCAGCAATATTAGTATAAATTGATATACTACAGGACAACACTAGTTCTGTCAAAAAAGAATAAAAGAATAACTTTAATATCTGAACTTCGGCCGCCATCTTAATTGTTAAATGTCAAATTGTAACTTTTTATAAAAACCTACAAAATCTTTGGGTGTTGGATACCACCATGCCAAATATAAAAAATAAACCCTTTTTGCAGCTCTTTCTTGAAATACCCTACGGGAAAACGAGGAATTACCCGCCCCCTAGAGCCAGAGCCCAAAAAATATGTAAAAGCTGGTATTAAACGTTAAAGGCAGATAAATATAATATTTTTGTTGACTTGCTTTATCAAAATCACGGAAATAAGCACCCACGAAAAATAGTTCACAAGAAAAAAGCACACATGGGAAAAATCGCTTACAGAAAAAAGTGAAAACAGAAAATAGCGCACCCGGAAAAAGGCGCACGGAGGAAAAACTTAACTTAAACAATAATAACCGGCACATAAAATACAAAAAGTGGTCATACATTGACCAGACCCAACGATCCTAAACACACAGGATTGCTTATTTCCATTTAACGCTATGTTAGCGTCGCTCAAGCGAGACGATCACTGCCAGCTTACGTCACCAGCGGACCAGTTTTTTTGCGTTTTTTCATTAATTTGACGGTGTTGTTGACTATTTAGGAGGTAAATATACCTTTAGAAATGTAAATTATGTGAAAAATTTGACTACTTTTGTGTAAGTCCGTCCGTCCCAACGATTTGTATTTTCAGTGTAGGGATTGTTCTTAAATAACGGGACGCTCAAGTGGGAGGGGGTTTCACCAGTGGCGGTTGCTACAGGGAGGGCAACAGGGTAGTGCCCTCCCAAAACTAGCCAACAAAATTTATTTTTAATTGATTTATTTAAAAAAAGTTAAATCTTCCTTAACGACATGATTGTCTAGTTTTTTTATTATCTGTGGTTAACATCAAGCGATTAATTGGCTGAACTTTTTTAGCGTAAATAATTACAAGCTGGCAGCGGCGCGCGGGGAAGGTTTCAATTTCACCCGTTATTCAGCGGGGTATGGGTGGATGTTCTCGAGCGGGGGCGGGAGGAATGTGCGTTTTAGTTGAAGTCGGCTATTATGATCGTGCGTAAACGTCCTTTGTGTTAGCTCCCGCTAAATTTCGCGGTTGTTTATATATTTCTAAAACCACACAATTGTATGAAGGGCAAAGCACATTTCGCGTATTCGGACATGCGCATCAACAACCAGAGAGATCCTTGTCAATCGCCTAGAGAAAATGGCGTGTTAATTTCGTTCTCCAACTATTTCAAATATCTACACCTGAAAGTGCTCGATTTTTGTGTACTGAAGCATAGAACTAGAAACTTCAACCCTTCAGCTACGTGGTGACATCATTAGATCCAATCAGGGGCCCGTTGGAAGTGGAGAATTTGACTGCAAAAGTGGGGAGTGCATTTGTCTCTGATTACCGTTGTGTGGCGCAAATAATTTTACCTGTGGACGTTTGATTATTTCGTAATTTCATATCAATATATTTATGTTGGTTCGCGCTTTCATTAATTAAAATATTTACAGTCCATTGCATTTAACGTTTTTCTAACCGTGGAAGTGGTCCTTTTCGAGCCGAATTATTTTTAGAATAAATCCAATACGACGGTATTAATAATTATTTTCACGCCAAGCCACTTATTTACCTAATCTGTGGCCAAGCCAAACAAGGCGGCCTTGAATTTTCGCATCGTATTTGAAACGAGAAAGTCGTCGGTGCAGTGCACGTGTCTTTCGCGTGCTCGATTCAGTAAACAAAGCGAAGGAACCACAAAACCAAACAAACAAAAACATTTCTCATTTATGTGTTTCATATCATTTCGATATTTAAAACAATTTTCATCAATTGCGATAAATTAGTGCATATTTTCGACAATTCGTCATTTTTCTATTTTAGAAGCATTAATTTAGCGTTAATTGTATATTTACCGACAATTTCGTCATTTCAAAGGTAAAATCATGTCTGTCAAAAAAGCCGTACAAAAACGCAAGGGTTTTTTATCTGCGATCACCGAGTGTTATGTGTTTTCACAGACCGCGGCAAAGGATGAAAAAGCGAGAAACGAGTTTCAAGTGAGGTATTCCGATTTGGATGAAACCTTCGATAAATGCATGCTGGCGCATAATGACGTCATTATGTTGATAGACGACTCGGACGATGAGGAGTTTAAAACACAGGATGCGATCCTTTCAGAAGCTCGTAAATATTTTTGTGCGTGTAAGGGGGTTTACTCTAAAATATTTCCGGTTGAGGCCCCATCCTTTTCGGGATCATATGTTCGACAAAACGAAACTCCAAAACTCAAAGAGTTAGGTATTCCCATATTTCGAGGTGATAAAAAATTATGGCCAAGCTTTTTCGATCTTTTTAATAACATTATAGATCAAAATCAAAGTCTAAGTAACGTTCGAAAACTTCAATATTTATTTTCATATCTCGAGGATGAGCCTTTAAAATTGATATCAGGGATTAGCTTATCTTATCAAAATTATAAAATTGCTTACGACAAATTAGTCAATAGATATCAAAACAAGCGAGACCTCGCAAATGATGCTTTAAGCTCAATTATGAACTCCACCTTAAAAAACGAGTCAGCTAAAGAATTGCGTAATTTAATTGACACCTTTTCTGAATCCCTAGAAATTTTAAAATCACTTAGCTTTGACGTTGACAGTTGGGACTTTATTATTTTTTTCATTTTATTAGAAAAATTGGATATTCCAACGCGTTCAAATTTCGAAATGAGTCACGCCAATACTAATACCGAAATTCCCACTTTTCAGTCACTTTTTCAATTTCTAGAAAAAAGATGTAAAGTTTTGGAATCACTTCCTCAATCAACAGCACCCAAAAAGGTGCCTATCTATCAAAAATCAAATTCTATGCAAAATCAGTCTGGGCAAAAGCCTAATCAAAATTCAAATTCTATGCGAAGTCAGTTTGGCAAAAGCCTACCTATAAATCATCCAATTCGCCTTTTATAGGACTGGCTGGCACCTCAACTAATTCAAGTACGGGAATAAAATGTTTCCGGTGTAATCAAGGTCACGTGCTTTCGAAATGTCAAACATTTCTTGATCTCTCACCTATCGATCGCCTATCTTTCGTCAAACAGAAAAAATTATGTCTAGCGTGTTTTCATCCCTTGCATGATGTAGATACGCGCAAATCAAAATATTCATGCAGGACTTGCAATAGTAAAAGGCACCACACTTTAACTCATATCTTAGAAACTAATCAAGAATCTGGAAGCCAAGATACTAGTCCTGTCATTCACACACCACCTGTCAATAATCTTCATGTGTCATTAAATGCCTCAGGACCTTCAGGTACCTTTCTTTTATGCACCGCCATAATAGATGTTATGGACGGTTGCGGAAATTTTCAACCCGTAAGGGCACTGCTTGATTCTGGATCACAGACAGGATTCATCAGTGAAAAGTGTATTCAGCGTCTTAATCTTCCTAGGCGAAGTTACACCACTGAAATATTCGGATTAAATCAGATGTCTTCTTTCACTTCCAAAGGGCTCGTTCAATGTCACATTAAGCCACAAGGACAAGTCACTCCTTTACTTAATTTCGAAGCAATTGTTGTTCCACAACTATGTTCCAATATGCCTACATTCTCTTTGAACGATAATCAGTGGAAACACTTGGGAAACCTTAAACTTGCCGACCCATCTTATTTCAAATCTAGACCTGTGGACCTGGTTATTGGTTGCGAGCTATTCGCACAGATATTCAAGGAGGGCAGAGTTCTTGGACAGGTAGGGCAGCCTTCAGCCCTTGAAACTATCTTTGGCTGGGTCGTCATGGGAAAGGTTGACGAAGTAGGTAGTCTTACGGAACGAACCAGTTGTTTTTTAACGAGTCATTCACCTCCTTTAGAGGTCATTCTCCCTAGGTTTTGGGAAATCGAACATTTGCCTAAAAAACAAATCTTATCAAAGGAAGAAAAACAGGCAGAATCAATTTTTACTGCTAGTGTAGTACGGCAACCGAGCGGTAGATTCATGGTAGATCTTCCGTTTAAAGATAAAATAAACCCTGACCTAGGAAATACTTATCCGCAAGCTTATCGTAGATTTTTACTTCTAGAAAATAGATTAATCAAAAATCCTAACTGCCTATTCAAGTTTCATGCAAGACTATATCGATTCTAATCATATGAGTTTAGTTTTATCTAGTCAACCAAAGGTCGACGTATCGTGTTTTTTAGCACATCATTGCGTACTAAAGCCGGAAAGCTTAAGTACAATATTAAGGGTAGTCTGGGATTGTTCGGCAGTCACCCCAAAAAATATTAGTCTCAATGACACATTGTTATCTGGACCGAAACTTCAAAAGGATATTGCTTCTTTACTCCTTACGTTTCGTCTTAATCCTATTGCCTACATTGCTGACATCAAACAGATGTTCCGCCAAGTCCTTATCAAACCCTATCACCGTCCTTATCAAAGGATATTGTGGAGGTTTTCTCCACATGACCCACTTTCAGTGTGGGAACTTTCTACTGTCACTTTTGGCATGACATGCTCACCTTTTCTAGCCATGCGTACCTTAAATGAGCTGGCAGAGAGAGAAAAGGAACGTTTTCCTATGGCTAGTACTGTTCTAAAAACGTCAATCTATATCGACGATATCTTGGGAACTAGCCCTTCGCTTTCTGAAGCTCTCTCCCTTCAAACAGAACTCAATGATTTGTTGAAGTCGGGAGGATTTGAACTTAAAAAATGGGCAAGCAATTGTCCTGAGTTATTGGCAACATTGCCAGAGTCCGATCGTCAAATGCCTCTCTCTTTCGACAAGGAGGAACCCCACTTTATCAAAGTTTTAGGACTTCAATGACATCCAAAAAACGACATTTTTTCTTATCAATGCCGAATGAAGGACAAACCCCCAACCAAACGTTCTATTTTATCTATCATAGGAACAATCTTCGATCCCTTAGGTTTTCTTTGTCCCTTGTTGCTACAAGCAAAATTTATTTTGCAACAGTTGTGGATATCGAAAATAGGCTGGGACGAAGAACCAGATTCTTCTATCATCGACTCTTGGAACAAACTTCGTTCTGAATTCCCGCTTCTTTCCAATTTTCAATTACCCCGACAAATCAAACTGTCAAAAACCAATACCTGTCAAATCATCGACTTCTGTGACGCTTCAATTCGAGGCTACGCAGGCGTCGTATATTTTCGTGTAGAAGAGGAAAACAATATATCTGTTTCTCTCATATCTGCAAAATCTAGGGTCGCGCCTATAAAGTCACAAATTTTGGCTAGGCTAGAACTCCTAGGCGCATTTCTTTTAAGCGAATTAATTGACTTCGTTTTATCTAGCTATGAAGGAAAAATAACTTTTACAAATATCGTTACTTTCTGCGATTCGCAAGTCGTATTGCACTGGCTTTCATCCCCTCCTAATCGCTGGCAAACCTTTGTTGGAAATCGAGTCAGTAGAATCCAAGAAATCAATCCCTCAAACTCGTGGCGCTACATTCCTTCTGCTTTGAATGCAGCCGATATTGCGTCACGAGCGGCCACCCCTTCACAGCTCATGTCACATGACATGTGGTGGAACGCACCGTCGTTTTTGTGGTCTCCCGAAAACGAATGGCCCGATTTTCATAAACCAAAAATGCCGATTGATTTCGGAGATATTAATCTGGAGGAAAAGCCAAAAGTCTGTTGCAATGCGATAATTGATGTCAACTTCTTAGATCAGCCTCTTATCAAATATTCCTCTATATCAAAAATTCAACGTATCATTTGTTATGTCCTTCGAATAGTTAACCTTTTTCAAAACCATTCCTATCAAAAACCCACTAAGCCGCCGGACCAAAAAGTTATTTTTTAGAATATTGTTTTTCCTACCACCGGTGAGATGCAAAGTGCGTTACACCTTCTTATCAAACGCGTGCAAGGTTCTTGTTTTTCTGAGCTTTTTTCCGCGTTATCTAAGGATAAACCAATACCGAAACCTTTGCGAAAACTTTCACCTTTTCTTCTGAGAATAATATCATTAGAGTCGGTGGCAGATTACAAAAATCTGACCTTTTGTCTTATTCTGCAAAACACCCCGTCTTACTTTCGAGTGACCATCGTTTAACTACTCTCCTTATCGAGTCCGCTCATCGACAATATCTTCATCCTGGGTTTAAAACATTACATAATCTGCTTTTACAGCAATTTTGGATATTATCTGCCAGACGGGCAATTCAAAGAACCATATTCAAGTGCTTGCAATGTTTTAGAATCAACCCTAAACCCTATAGACCGCCCATAATGAGTTTACTTCCCGCTCATCGAATCAATCAACTTAAACCTTTTTCGAGTGTAGCTATCGACTTTTGTGGACCTTTCTTTGTGATTCCTCATCGTTACCGTGGTTGTAAAGCTTTTAAATCGTATGTCTGTGTGTTTGTCTGTACGGCCACACATTGCGTGCATTTGGAATTAACCATGGAACTGTCCACCGAAGGGTTCGTAGGTGCATTCCATCGATTCATTTCCAGACGCGGAAGCGTGACGCAATGCTGGTCAGATCAAGGCAGTAATTTTATAGGGTTTCGTAACCAATTACTGGATTACGCAAGAAGTGCTGCCACCAGACTTTCTATTCGTTGGCATCTGGGACATCCTCTCAGTCCACATTTCAATGGCCTGGCAGAAGCTGGCGTCAAAAGTTTTAAAACTCACTTTGTACGAGTTGTCGGCGACCAGAAGTTGTCTATCATGGAGATGTCCACCCTTACCTGTCGCATAGAAGCCGTACTTAATAGTCGCCCTTTATCTCCTGCCTCTTCAGACCCACACGATCTTCAACCTCTTACCCCTGGGCATTTTTTGACACTTGAACCCCTTAATTTAGAAATTCCGGAGTCAGATTTGTCCGAGGTTCCCCTAAATCGGCTCTCGAGATGGCAACTAATCCAAAAACTACATAATGATTTTTGGAAACGGTATTATATAGATTATTTGCATACGCTACAACAGCGACACAAGTGGGCTGATTCGTCCCCAAATATCAAATTAAATGATTTGGTTATCATAACAAGTGATCACATTCAATCGCCTTTGAAATGGCCGGTCGGTCGAGTCACCGAACTGCATCCCGGCGGGGACGGTCAGGTGCGTGTTGCGACGGTACAAACGGTTACCGGTGTTTATAAGCAGCCAGTTGTAAAACTGTGCCTCTTGCCAATTTAAACGTAATTTTAATTTTCTACCTTTTACCGGGTATTACAATAGGTTTTTTTTATTTTTAATTTTTTTTGAATTTTTTGTTTGTTTTGCAATTTTCGAGATTTCGTTATCTCTAAATAAACTAACGATACTTATCTGTTTTCAGTCATTTATATGTATCGGTCGATTCTTTTTCTTATATCTATATCTGTCCGGTTGAGATTCTAAAATTGTGTGTTTTGGAGGGCAGTTATGTTAGCTCCCGCTAAATTTCGCGGTTGTTTATATATTTCTAAAACCACACAATTGTATGAAGGGCAAAGCGCATTTCGCGTATTCGGAAATGCGCATCAACAACCAGAGAGATCCTTGTCAATCGCCTAGAGAAAATGGCGTGTTAATTTCGTTCTCCAACTATTTCAAATATCTACACCTAAAAGTGCTCGATTTTTGTGTACTGAAGCATAGAACTAGAAACTTCAACCCTTCAGCTACGTGGTGACATCATTAGATCCAATCAGGGGCCCCTTGGAAGTGGAGAATTTGGCTGCAAAAGTGGTGAGTGCATTTGTCTCTGATTACCGTTGTTTGGCGCAAATAATTTTACCTATGGACGTTTGATTATTTCGTAAATTCATATCAATATATTTATGTTGGTTCGCGCTTTCATTAATTAAAATTTTTACAGTTCATTGCATTTAATGTTTTGCTAACCATGGACTAACACGTTGCCCTTTGAAAATTGTTTCTAAATTAGCACGAAAAATAAAAAAGAGAGAGCTTAGTTTTACGTATGGTATAATTTTTCTATTTTGTAAGTTAAGAACTATAATAAGAATGAATTATAATAACTATCAATCCCAGAAAAAAAATGTTTGAAGAGAAAGAGTGTAGGTAGGGCTGGAGATACCGTAATTTGAAAACATTAAAAAAGATTGTTAATCGATTTGTATTTTGTATAAATTGTATGATAAAATGCCTTCTAGTTTTAGATCTGTAATATCAAATAAATACCTTTTTGTTACTACATAATATAAGTGTATTTTATTATATCCGCAACAAAAACATTACATTATACATCTAATGATTTAAATTGATTAAACTTTTAGAAAAAATCATACTTCTATTGTAAAACTTTCAACTATTTAAAAAAGAAACTCCAACATATCGTCTGGTAGGAAAATTCAGCTCTCAGAGCAAACTCTTGATTTATCAAATCATTTGTTTTGAATGAATGAAATTATTAATTATATTTACTAACACGAATAAAAAATTTGTTTGCAAACAAGCAAGAAAAAATCGGGAAAAACTCACGATTGCAATGTGTATCAAATGAAGCGCGCTGAGCAGAGGTCCACTAGTGACGTAAGCAAGGCGCCGCCTACCGCTGAAAGATTCAAGCTAATAGGCAATCCTGTGTGTTTAGGATCGTTGGACCAGACCTACCTATTGTAACGGGCGAGCGGTCATTATTTATTAAGGCAACTACTTTTTTTTAAGTTTTCTGTGAATATTTTTTGAGATATTTATACCTAATAGAACAGAGATAGAGTTAAACCACACAACACCAAGATAACACATGCGCGTCTTTGCTGGTGCGCTTCATCTGAAACAATGTAGATCTCTGGAAAAACAAAGTAGTTCTCAGGACTGGATCCATGTTGGCGTTCCGCAGTCTTTGTTAGTACACAAGCTTACTTACCAATTTAAATCTTGAATCAGTAGACAACTGCTACTCCATTGGATGATATTTCTTTCTACTATATTTCACTGTTTTGTGTTGACAATAATCTGATATAAACTGTCCATCAAGCTTATTAAAATTAGGCCAATCTGAGATTAACTAAACTCCTAGATTTGATCTGAATCAAGCTTGTTACCAATTTTTAGCCATAATGCACTAGTATACTCAGCTTGCTCTAACGTTAAATAATTGATAGGTGGTTTAACAGATTTATAGTTTTATTTTTGTTTTCTTATAATTTTGTTGTGAAATAAAAACGCCTTGTTTCTGGACTAGGCAAGTGTATATTTTAAAATAAAAAGATGAAAATATGAAAATGTGACAAATTAAAGAAACAAAGAAATATGTGATAAAATTAATTATTTGACAAAATTAAACAAACAAAGCTAAATCGTGTTTTATTTTAGACAATTCCATAGCCGCCCTGTTCCCAAATTTTTAGACTTGATTAAGTAAAAAAAACCAACATTACCCATGTCTTAATTAACTAACTAATAAAGTTAAATCCCATTTTGATCCCTAAATAGTTTCCCACAAATCAAAAGAAAATACTTGTCTAAAATTATTCAAGTTTGTTAAATAAAGAAGGAGTTTGGTATTGGTACTTGATATTACTTACAAAAGTTAAAGTTTAAAAACACGGCGCACGCGCTGATATTTTAAAACCCGACTGACTTTTAAAAACTCTAAAACGGAACTAAATTTTAATTTTTTGAAAAAAACTGCTTTCAGATTATCCCTTCTTATTTGACATATGTGAATAAGCCATGCCCTAAATTGAAAAAACTCATGCATATGCGTAATTTTATGTTTAAAAACAGAGACAAAAGAAATAAATTCATTGACACAAAAAAGACCAAAACACCAAATTTACCCTGACTTAATTTAAGTAAAGATGGCCTAATTTTAGAGACATGCCTCTGGATTCGCCTACTCATAAAAAATACTCTGCCAATATATGGGCCCCTAAGCTCACACTAGGTACTATAGTTATAGTGTACGTCCGAGCTAATAAAACTAAAACCTGAAATATATCTTATTTAACTCCAGAATAAATTACCTTTTGTTTGATACCACACAAGCCATGTTTTGACTTAAACTCAATTTTTTAAATCTACCCCCAGCCTTAAAAAAAACTAAAATGTATTTTGTTTAATTCCGGACTTAATTACCTTTCGTTTGATATCACACACGCCATATTTTCACGTAAACTCTAATTTTTGAAATTTACCCCCACCCTTTTTGAAGAAAAAAACCTAAAATGTATTTTGTTTAACTCCATACTCAATTACCTTTCGTTTGATATCACACACGCCATATTTTCACATAATTTTTGAAATCTTCCCCCACCCTTTTACTTGGCTTGTGTTCGGTGGATTTTGTTCATTTTTAAATGGAACTATCGACCCAAGACCCAGCCTAGGTACCAAATTTCATTAAAATCGGCCTAGCGGTTTTTGAGTTATGCGCGTTGGCCGTTACAGACAGACATACAGGCATACAGACATACAGACAGACAGACAGACAGACAGACAGACAGACAGACAGACAGACAGACAGACAGACAGACAGACAGACAGACAGACAGACAGACAGACAGACAGACAGACAGACAGACAGACAGACAGACAGACAGACATACAGACAGACAGACGGCGCGACAAAAAAGTTTCAAAATCATCTGGAACGCAAAGATATATAAAATTTTTTTAAATCGGAGCAACTTTTTTTTTCTCGAAAAAATTAGGATCACCATAGCTCACACTACTATAGTATAGTATATGTGTGAGCTAAAATCAGTTAAAGCTCAAAATTACCTTAGATTACCTTATTTCAGAAAACAAAGAAAGCTACTCCAAAAGTCACCTAAACTAATCTAAAAAAATAAAACGAACATTCTAGTAATGTCCAGTTTGAAATTTACTAATTATTTATTAAAATTGACCAATTAAAAAAAAATCACTTTGTCTTTAAAGAAATTGACATCGATTTTTTGCTTTTAAAATCGAAACCGGGTTGTCATATAGCCTAAGTTGAGAAAACGGGCTGAGAAACTCAACTGCTATTTTCCAGAAAAGTTTCTCTTAAAAAATATTACAAAACAAGTCTTTTATTTACATAGCCTTTAGTTATTGTTTGATTTTCTACATTTAATATTTGCTAATTAACCACTCTGAAGTATTTTATGGAACACTGGTCAAAATGACACATGACCTTTGAAACTTGCAAATTTACGATATCCAAACGAACGCAATATTATCAAAGTTAAGTGACGCATGGAAAATAAGTGAAAACTGCTTTTATTTACCTGAAAATCAAACAAGGAAACAAAGTCCATCAAATCTAAAAAATTACTCAATTTCTGATATCGCTATAATCAACTTTAAAAGTTTTGTTCATATCTGAGACCCTGGCGTGAAAATTCGCACCATGAAGAAAAGCTACTATGAAAAGTTGGTTTAAATTTAGGGAAATATAAAATATTTCTCTGTTCTATTCATATCTCTAACAGCAAACCAAAAGGATAAAGAAAAATATAAATGCATAGACAAACGCACTTAGTGTGACTTTAATAGCCACTTATAATTTCTTAAGGCTCTAGGCCCAAGCGTCAGGGATTTCTATTTGCAAAAGGTCGAACCTAAATGAAATTTTGTGGAATGGTAGACATACTTCTGATAGTACATCTAAGTTGGCGACCTCAGGGGGTTGCCGCTCGAGGGGGGGGGGGTGAAAACTATGCATCGCGGCGCTTGGAGAAAAATAGCACTGTTGGAGTAGGTGCTATAAAAAAAGTTCAAATAAAATATATAGATAACATAATTGCGCACAACTTTGATTTTATGCATTTTTGCGCTCCGACCAATAGTTTTTGCTTTACGGCGCGGCGCGCCAAGTTGGGGGTAGTTTGCAAATTTTAAAAAAGTCAGAATTTAATCGCAGATTAAAAAAAATATGGCTACCAAAAAATTCTGGTATATACTTTTTCTATAAGAGTAAGGTTTTCTAAGTAAACTGGCTTCATTTGTTACAGTTGACCTTATATTGTAAAAGATATGATTTTTTGATGTGCGCCCTTACTATCATGATCTACGGTCGATATTTTCTTATTACTGTTGACCTATACTACTTGTCAAAAAAATTTGTACACCTGCAATATAAAAACCCATGATAGGTGTACGATTTTTTTTGAAAAGCAGTATATAATAGTCAGGCAGATTTTCAAGGGACCTGGATTTAAGGTATAAACTTTGATTATAAAACTTAAAGGTCTTGTAAACATTGGTATGAATTAAATTTTAATGCTGATTCTTAAAGCCCAAGAACTCATCTTTAAAGATCCGGTCGATGCCACTCTGGTACCCTTGAGAATATTGAGATATCAAACAAGTTTCATGGCTAATCGGGCAAAAAGGAGTTTTTTGTTTCCCTTATATTTTTCCGTGGGTAGCTTGAAAGCTTAACCTCATGGGGGTCCAAGATCTAATGGACACCTAATAAGTGTTGACAGTTAACCGTTTCGTCCTTATGGGACTCCTCAGAACACTGCTGGTCAAGTGACAAATCTTGCGAAGTTAATCAGACGGTTTTGTCTCTAATTAAATGTAATTAGTGAGCGAACTATAGCAAGAGGCGCCATCTACCGAGATACGAGAGAAACAAAAAACCAAAAGCAGGGAAAACACTGCTATACAATATCGATCAATGAAAAGATCGAATGCAAATAAAAGAAAACAACTATAGTCCGTGACCTACGACAGCTCTTTATCTTTTCAGGCTGGATCAACGCATTTTGCATTTTTACCCGTCATTAAGACAGTGAGCGTCAATCAATGGAATTTTTTAGCCAAATAATAGTAACAAACGTGAAATTTCGTACCCGTGAATTTAAAAATCAAACAAGTTTAATGGCTAATCGGGCAAAAAGGAGTTTTTTGTTTCCTTTATATTTTTCCGTGGGTAGCTTGAATGCTTAACCTCACGGGGGTCCAAGATCTAATGGACACCTAATAAGTGTTGACAGTTAACCGTTACGTCCTTATGGGACTCCTCAGAACACTGCTGGTCAAGTGACAAATCTTGCGAAGTTAATCAGACGGTTTTGTCTCTAATTAAATGTATTTAGTGAGCGAACTATAGCAAGAGGCGCCATCTACCGAGATACGAGAGAAACAAAAAACCAAAAGCAGGGAAAACTGCTATACAATATCGATCAATGAAAAGATCGAATATAAATAAAAGAAAACAACTATAGTCCGTGACCTATGACAGCTCTTTCTCTTTTCAGGCCGGATCAACGCATTTTGCATTTTTACCCGTCATCAAGACAGTGAGCGTCAATCAACGGAATTTTTAAGCCAAATAATACTAACAAATGTGAAATTTCGTACCCGTGAATTTAAAAATCAAACAAGTGTCATGGCTGATCGGGCAAAAAGGAGTTTTTTGTTTCCCTTATATTTTTCCGTGGGTAGCTTGAAAGCTTAACCTCACGGGGGTCCAAGATCTAATGGACACCTAATAAGTGTTGACAGTTAACCGTTTCGTCCTTATGGGACTCCTCAGAACACTGCTGGTCAAGTGACAAATCTTGCGAAGTTAATCAGACGGTTTTGTCTCTAATTAAATGTAATTAGTGAGCAAACTATAGCAAGAGGCGCCATCTACCGAGATACGAGAGAAACAAAAAACCAAAAGCAGGGAAAACACTGCTATACAATATCGATCAATGAAAAGATCGAATGCAAATAAAAGAAAACAACTATAGTCCGTGACCTACGACAGCTCTTTGTCTTTTCAGGCCGGATCAACTCATTTTGCATTTTTACCCGTCATCAAGACAGTGAGCGTCAATCAACGGAATTTTTAACCCAACTAATACTAACAAACGTGAAATTTCGTACCCGTGAATTTAAAAATCAAACAAGTTTCATGGCTAATCGGGCAAAAAGGAGTTTTTTGTTTCCCTTATATTTAAATTTACGGGTACGAAATTTCACGTTTGTTAGTATTATTTGGCTTAAAAATTCCGTTGATTGACTGTCTTGATGACGGGTAAAAATACAAAATGCGTTGATCCGGCCTGAAAAGACAAAGAGCTGTCGTAGGTCACGGACTATAGTTGTTTTCTTTTATTTATTTGCATTCGATCTTTTCATTGATCGATATTGTATAGCAGTGTTTTCCCTGCTTTTGGTTTTTTGTTTCTCTCGTATCTCGGTAGATGGCGCCTTTTGCTATAGTTCGCTCACTAATTACATTTAATTAGAGACAAAACCGTCTGATTAACTTCGCAAGATTTGTCACTTGACCAGCAGTGTTCTGAGGAGTCCCATAAGGACGAAACGGTTAACTGTCAACACTTATTAGGTGTCCATTAGATCTTGGACCCCAAGCTACCCATGGAAAAATATAAGGGAAACAAAAAACTCCTTTTTGCCCGATTAGCCATGAAACTTGTTTGATTTTTAAATTCACGGGTACGAAATTTCACGTTTGTTAGTATTATTTGGCTTAAAAATTCCGTTGATTGACGCTCACTGTCTTGATGACGGGTAAAAATGCAAAATGCGTTGATCCGGCCTGAAAAGACAAAGAGCTGTCGTAGGTCACGGACTATAGTTGTTTTCTTTTATTTGCATTCGATTTTTTCATTGATCGATATTGTATAGCAGTGTTTTCCCTGCTTTTGGTTTTTTGTTTCTCTCGTATCTCGGTAGATGGCGCCTCTTGCTATAGTTCGCTCACTAATTACATTTAATTAGAGACAAATCCGTCTGATTAACTTCGCAAGATTTGTCACTTGACCAGCAGTGTCTGAGGAGTCCCACAAGGACGAAACGGTTAACTGTCAACACTTATTAGGTGTCCATTAGATCTTGGACCCCCGTGAGGTTAAGCTTTCAAGCTACCCAGGGAAAAATATAAGGGAAACAAAAAACTCCTTTTTGCCCGATTAGCCATGAAACTTGTTTGATTTTTAAATTCACGGGTACGAAATTTCACGTTTGTTAATATTGAGATATTCAAGATGGCGGCCGATTAGAGAATAAAAATTTTAAAAAAAAATTGTTATAAAAAATATCAAACCAACGCTGGGCGTATTCAATAGCTGTTGGGGTCCCATTAAATATAGTAAAAGCCCCGACCCCTTTCCCCTAAGGAACAGAGTCAAAATGGCGCCGCCATCTTGTATTTTTGATTATTTTTTCCTTTAATAGCCTTTTACTCAGAAAGTACTTACTTTTGAGAAAATCTGTAGAAAGGAAATATAAAGCTCATTCAAAGACCTATCGAACGAGGTAAGTACGTAATATGCTGAATTCTTGCACATTTTATTCAAAAGAAATACAGCAAAATGTTTAAATTTGACCAATTTTCTTAGAAACCAAACTTTTTGTGAAAAAAAGGATAATACACTTTTTTTTTAGACAATAAAATTTCCATTTTCGAAAATTTACTGAGTTTTTAAGTTTTTATCCGATTTGTTTATAAGCCCTTTAGGAAAAAAAATTTACATGCCTTAATTAGACGATAAAATTTCCTTTACGATGATGAATAACAAAATTAGCTTAAAATTATGGCTAACATTTAAATGCTTTAGCCCAGTTTCAAAAATCTAAAAAAAAATATTTATTTTTTGCAATTTTTGCAAAAACTATGCTTTCTCGGAAATTACTTTTAGAAGACTATATTAACAAAACTAAATTTCCTTTTTAACAATGTATGATTTAGTAGGATCAAATTTATTACTAAAGGCACACTGGCGTCCTTAAATGGGGGTTATATATAGAAATCAACAAAAATCTATTTTAATAAAAAGTTTTTCTGAATTTTTAAAAACATAAAGATGCTTGAGAGAAAAAATTATGCTGTGTTATAGAAAATAAAGTTTTCTTTTAAACGATGTATAACAATCTTATGTGATCGTTACAATTAACATTTCAGTGGCCTTTTTAAAGGAAAAGTGACTTTTAAAAATTACGGAAAAATATTTTTTATTAAAGGTTTTTTCAAATTTTCTGAAAATCCAAGATCTTTATGAAAAACTTAAATAACAGTTTTTTAAGAGAATAAAATTTCCTTTCCAACGATGTATAACTTTCTAGAATACACAACATAAAAACGATCTTCAAGCCATCTAAGAAGATCGAGAACCACCTCAGATCTGCGAAGAATATAAGGAACCCACTAAGTTCTTCGGGGGTATACCGCATTCCCTGTACCTGTGGAAGTGTCTACATAGGAACAACCAAACGGTCCGTAAACACAAGAATCAAAGAACACAAAGCCAACTGTCGACTCGGACATACGGAAAAATCCGCAGTTGCAGACCACACACTAAACAATGAAGACCATTGAATAAAATTCGAAGACACACAAGTTCTCCGCGCCTCCTCTTCATACTATCCAAGACTCTATAGAGAAGCAATCGAAATTCATAAACACCAGCAGAACTTCAACAGATCTGAAGAAACTCTTAAAATTAACAGAACATGGGTACCGGTTCTTAAAAACACTAAACGGCTCGCTTTTAACAACAAAACTGAATCTCGGGAAAGTGACCAATCACCGACCAGTTCTGATATACGCCCCGCCCACCATAGCGTATATAACCTGCGCCCGCGACAGACTAACCACCAGTCTTCGAGAAGCCGACAAACAGTCAACATCGCCTGAAGATGCCATCCACTCGACATGGCGAAACGTCGAGAACGAATTTCCAACGACGATGGCCGAACAGCCCGAAAGCATACCAACCATTTCTAGAATTTAGTTTACTTCTAACGCTACAGTGCCGTCCATAAATAGGGGTGACTTACAGAAATCGTTAAAAATCTGTTTTATTCATAAGTTTTCAATTAAATTTCTTTAAAATAAAGTATTTTGTGCAAAAACGGCTTATGCTAAGTAATAGACAATAAAATTTTATTTTTGAGAATGTACAACTTTATTAAGTAAAGTTAATTTGTTAAAAAAAAAACTTATAATTAAACTATTTTTTTGAAGATTTCTGTAAATAACCTCCATTTTAGGAAGCCACTGTATCGTGTGCTGTAAGTTCAACCCTACTATATTATACAGCGTTGGAAAGAAAATTTTATTCTCTTGACAATATTTTTTATAATTTTTTCTCATAAAATGCTTAGTTTTTACGAAAATTGCAAAAAACATTTAATAAAAATTATTTTTAAGAAGATTGCCACTTTGTGAACGCCACTGGAGCTTGACCCACACTACATAACGCGCTCAGTATTACATGGTTTAAATGGAAATTGTATTTTCTACAAAAAATTAACTACACTTTTTTTAAAAAAGCTTTCTAAAAAAATTGGTTGAATTTAAAAATTTATTTTAAATTAGACGTGCTGGAAATTAACATATTGTGGAAGGGTGCGTATCTTTGCAAGGGCAGTACTTAAGTAGCTGAGAGATATCTTGCTTGATAGATCTTTTAATGGGGTTTAATATACCTCTGCACATACTTTCTAAAAGACCGGTACTCTTTGAGTAAAAGGCTAATTAAGGAAAAAATTGTAAAAAATCCAAGATGGCGCCGGCCGCCACTTTGACACTGTTCCTTAGCGGAGAGGGATCGGGAATTCTAATATGTTTAATGGGAACCTAATAGCTAAAACTTTTTATTTTTTAATTTTTTTATCCGTCATCCCATATCCGAGTATGTAAGGGCGCACTTCAAAAAAATCATATCTTTAATAATATAAGCTCAAATGTAACTAATCAAGCATCAGTGTACTAAGAAAACCTTACTCTTATAGAAAAAAAATATAACAGAATTGTTTGGTAGCCATATTTGTTTTAATCAGATTTTGTTAAAATTTGCAAACTACCCCCCAACATATTTTATTTGAACTTTTTTGTTAAAGCACTTACTCCAACGGTGCTATTTTCCTCCTAGCGCCGCGATGCAGAGTTTTCATCCCCTTTCCCGAGCGGCAACCCCCCGAGGTCGCAAACTTACATGTACTATCAGGGGACCTATGTCTACCATCCCACAAAATTTCATTTTTGTTCCACCTATTGCAAATAGAAACCATACCCAAGTAACATTATTACCACTCAAGGTTTTATTAATTTGATTCCAAGGTTATTTAGAGGGTGCTGTTATGGCTTTTAGGATCGATTTCGCTACATAAAGGTCATTTATATTGCCAGTTACCTATAGAGGTGTTATAAGACCAAAAAGTGATTTATAAAGGGAGTATAATAAAACTGATATTCTTTCTGTTCCTTTTAGATACTTTTGGTTTTATTGATTTCTGATTTATAAAGATGGTCTTATGAAACCCTTTTACCTAAAGTTTTTAAAAAGAAATAAATATAAACTTTGGTCATTTAGTTTTTTTCGTTACTGTAGGTCATCACAAAGGTATTTTATAATAGGGCTTTTATAATAGGGCTAAAAGGTTATATTATATCCTTTTGTTTTTATAGTTACTAGTAGTTTAATAGTAAATATGATTATATAGGCGGCCATATAGAACCTAGTTTCCTTAAGGTTTTTAAGAGTGCTAAATATAAACTTTAGACTTTTGGTTTTTGCCATTACTTTTAGGCATTTTAAAAAGGTTTTATAGGAAGGCTTAAAGGTAAACTTAATTCTTTTGTATTTATAGTTACCCAGAGCTGCATATTAAATATTATTTAAATAGGTGGCCATTGTTTCCTTAAGGGTTCTAACAGAAGTAAGTAAATACTTACGTTTTTTTAGGTATTTCTGGTAAAAATAATAGATATACCTAGGTACAGATTGGTACCTACCTATTGCAAGATTGATTATTTAAAGCCCAATAATTAATAATTGTTGAGTTTCCGTCCTCCTGGGTAGGACATCCAGGCCTGTTTAGACGGCCAATATAAGAGGTTGCCCTCCAACCTGCAGCCTCTCTCGATTGTGTGCAAATTGCACGATAAAAAACATTTAAAGGTGTTGAATTGTACGCTTTTAACACTTAAAAAAACAAATACAAAAATTTAAAAGAGGTTATGATGACTGTTTACTTTGTTCTTTTTTGTTGGTTTCATAAGGGCACTCAAAAATCCTTGTTGCGATACAGTAACAAATAAAACCAAGTGACCACTATAAAACTATAATGGCGTTTATAAAATTATTCAAAAAATATTGTAAAGAGAAAATATTTATCTAGTCGTTTTAGCAGTGTTTCTTAACAATAATTTTACTTTAATTCTGATGTATGTAAACCAAACAGACTTTTTTAATGGTGAATAGTGTAAATCATTTTTTGTTTATTTTAAATATTTGTTATTTTGTTATCAAAAAGCGATTAAGAAGCATTTTTAAGCTGGCGCGCTTATTTTAAGAGATTTTCAGATACGATTTTATCAGAAAAAATAAATCTGGCAGGGAATTTGATCATCAACAAAACGACAAACTCCTCATAAATAGGTATATTTTTATGTGATAAAATAAATTTGGGACTCTGACATTTTTGGCAATTTTGTGACCTAAATTATTTTATATATCCATTATGGATCTAAAATATCGCTATAGCTTTTATAAGAAAACTTTTTTACTCTAAAGGTATTATGATATTCAACAGGCTCGCCAGGATACCAAATTACCAAATCTAGTTTTATAATAGGATAGAGCACGTTTTTGAGTTGCTTTTAGAACCTGGCATACAGTAGACTCGCGCTGGTGTAAACACACACTTGTGTGAACCTTCCAGTAGTGTGAACAGTGAAGATCAATTTATTATAGTAGCATAAAGAGTAACGAGTCTCGATCGTTATACAAACCGAAAAGAGGTGTTAATCAAATGGTAAAATTTAGGGGAATTACCGAGAATTACTTAGTTTTATTTCGTTTTTTGTGGTAAATACTAGTATCATTTCATGTTTTTCTTTGTAAAATGGTAAAAACCAAGAAGTTTTTAATTCTTGCTCCCAGAGGTAAGTTTGTAAGGCGAATCTGAGAACGAAATGAAGACACCTAAAAAAGTTGCAGTCAAGTATGTTTTGAATCACTTAAAGTGGTTCGGTTCTGGTTTTATAGTGAGTTTAATACATAGGTTGCCACCACCAATTGGGGAGTGCCATTTGGAAGGCCTAAGGGGTATGTAAGGGTAATGGGAACGTGCTAGCGACCAAACATTCAAAACTAATGGTTTCAAGGAAAGGCGCTGGCAACCTTTTAGCTTCTGCTATAAATAAAGAAATGTTACTTGGGTATTTTGTACCTGACGCTTGGCCTATGAAATTTATTGACGATATACTTTTCCTAAAATCACAAAGATTATGTCAAAAATACAAGAGTTGCCTGTTGTCTGGTTTTAAGAGGTTAACAGATATGGATATGGTGCTCTGCCATAGAAAAAAAATTGCAGTCGATTTTATATTATATTTAAAGAAGTAAACTTAAAAAATATTCAAAATAAAATATGGGAAATGTGTTTCAATGCGTCGAATCTAAACACGGGGTTTGTTTTGCCAGTAGATCAAGCGCTGATCTGGGTCAAAATCTAAGGGGGAGTAATAACCGACGAAAAAATTATTTGTAATAAAAAAAATTTCTATGGGGGTAATTCTCCTGTTTCCCTTTAATTATTAGGAAAAAGTATATATTATTTTTTCTAGGGTTCTAAAAAAAATTTATTTATAAAGCAAAATTATTTAAGAAAAGCCGGACCTGTCCCTCACCCCCTCCGATTTTCTTGATTTTTTGTGGGAATATTACCTACCTGGAGAATAGACAAAAGCCAAAATATTAGCTTTCAAAAAAATTTATTGGCTAGGATATGGATATTATTCTGTTTTTCATAAATTTTTTACTTGATTTTGGGTATTTTTTATAATATAGAAGTTTTTTGCAGTAAAATGTTGAAAATTGGTACATTGATGTAGAAGTGATCAGAGAACAAGAATGTGGTCAATAATTTGACCTAAGACAAATTTCCACAAAAATGGTGGCCAAAACCCCTAAAATTTACAGAAAAATACCCATTTCTTGGGGAAACGTTAAAAAAAAATATTCTTGAAATTTTTTGAATGCGTCTTACAGAAAAAGAATCAGCAAATCTAATGAGCCCGTACTCATATTTTTCGGATTAATCGTTTAAAAAATACATGGTCTCAAAATTGGAAGTTGTTTTTGTAGGCGGTAAATATTGAGATTTTTGACCGAATAAGACAATCTTCGACTTATAGATCTATTTTGTCTGAGCGAGACATGTAGCTACCTAAAAAAAAGTTAAAAAATGCAAACCCGTCAAACGCGCTGGGTGATTTAGCTATATTAGGCCAGTCATTAAAGCGAAAATAAGACCCCCAGCTTGCAAAAAGTGGTAGTCACGATTTTGATATATTATGTTGTTCACATTGGAGTTCTAAAAGAAAATTTAAGTTTTCGACTTGGGTGGGGCGATCCCCCCCCCCCCTTCACCGTCTTGGATCTAGTGGTTTTTTTAAATTACTTGGTCCCTTCACATTTTAGAAAATAAAGTTTTAGACAAAAGTTGAACACAATAAAATTTCTTGCCAAAACGCTATTGTAAAGTTTTTTGTCAGACGAATGGTTTTCGAGTTATGACGCTAAACATTTCTCCGCCTTTTTGGATGACGCGACAATTATTTTTCTTTTACGACAAATTTACGACAAATTCACGACAATTAATGCATTTATTAGTTTTTGAAAATTTTAATTTTTTCTGGGGTGGTAGTGCTAAGTTGAGACTCAAATTAGCATTACATACCCTTTTCAGGAGAACGGATGTCGCGACAAATTTTTTTCTTTCACGACAAATTTACGACAAATTCACGACAATTAATGCATTTATTAGTTTTTGAAAATTTTAATTTTTTCTGGGGTGGTAGTGCTAAGTTGAGACCCAACTTAGCATTACATACCCTTTTCAGGAAAACGGGTGGCGCGACAGTTTTTTTTCTTTCACGACATATTTACGACAAATTTACGACAATTAATGCATATAAATGTTTCTTCAGAAGGTCACTTGTTTTCATAATTTCTAAAACAACGCAAAATCCTGGCGATCAATGAATATTTACACAAACACCACGAAAGGTTATATTAAAAAGTAAAAGCGGAACGTAATATAATGATTGTTTCACCAAAAATTTACAATTGCGGGGAAAGGGTAAATATGATAACCTACATCTTTGTAAGTTTTGTGAAAAAGCTTAAAGATCACTAAGATTTGGCTGAGAAATCTCAAAATTGCTCACTGCCCGTTTCCGGGAAAACAGATGACGCGACAATTGTTTTCCTTTTACGACAAATTCACGACAATTAATGCATTTATTAGTGCTAAGTTGAGACTCAACTTAGCATTACATACCCTTTTCAGGAAAACGGGTGGCGCGACAATTTTTTTTCTTTCACGACAAATTTACGACAACAAATGCATATATTGCGAATATCCATTCTTAAACAGATGTTTTTAAATATCTCCGAAACAAAAGCTCCTAACAAGTTTTTGGTTATAACACAAATTTTTAAAAAAAATGTGCTCTACTATATTCCGAAAACGGCATCTTAAGGGGACGGTCCGTTAAAAAGTTTGCATTTTTTTAACTGTTTAACTAACAAAAAACTGTCATTAGCATTGATGAATTTCCACCAAAATCAGCTCGTTACAGTATCGACTACTATTTTGCCTAAAAATTTCATTGAAATCGGTTGGACGGTTTAGGAGCTATCGTGTTACGGATAGAGTTACATACATACACCAACACACACACACAGACAGACATTATGACGATACTGCTAGGGTAGGTCAAAATACACCCAAATAACACATTTTCGGCGTTATCTCAAAAAAAAAAAAAAAATCGTCGAAAACAATACCTTCTCGAGCTATTGCTGTGTGGGCTAGGAAGGTAAAAACTTTGTATGAACATTTGTCTCAAACGTTTTAACTTTTGATTACCAAAATAATAGGTCTTAATTGAAAGAAGTTCAAAGCTCTTTGTCGCAAAAGCAGCTTTTAAAGAAACCCATTTACTACATTTTTTAAAAAAGCAACCCATCACTACATTTTATTCATCAGAAGGTTATGATGCTGGCAAATTTTTTTTTTAATCTTCGCCAACTTCAACATAGCCGCATGAATTGAAATAATTATACAACTTTATCGGTTGTCCAATATTATTTTTATTTGATTATTTTTTTCATAATTTACTTATTCTATATTAGCATTCATGGCAATAACAAGACATTTTGGGTGTGCAGTGGCCGCTAACACGTCCTTCTGTAATACACACATGCCTGCAATTGCTGTGGTGCCACATAAAGCACGGTCCAGTGAATCTGTGAAATAATAAATATAGTCCAGGGTCAGTAAAAATAACACGGCATCATCAAAGCCGTATAGTCCAATCAAATGATACTTTCAAGCAGAGAGTTTTGGTGTAATGTTTTTTATTTTATTGTATTTGGGGTGCTGACCACGAGTCTGAAGCTTTCCAACAAAATTTCCCTCAGCATGAGGCATGAGATACCCACGGTCCGTTAAGAAACCAGTTGTCTGGTAACTCCCAGCCAATAAGAGCTCGGCAGCCTAAGACGCGGCAATTTGCCTGCGCTACGATCAATAAAGAGAGACCTATACGTTATATTATGAGAGGGACAAAGATAGAAGCCATAAAAATACCAAATTTATTAAGAAATAACAAAATTTCAAAATTTATGATAAAAATTCCAACAGTTTTATAATTATCAGATTCAGGACACGATTATAAATACTTTTCCTAAGTTAATTCGACTCTCTTGTTCATATTAATTTAACTTTTTTTCGCCGAACACTATAGCAAACCAGCCACAAATTATTATTGATATGGAAAAATAACTTCGTGTAAAAAAAATAAAGGCACACGAATAGATAAAATAAAATGTTAAAAAAACATACATTTTAGAAAAAAATAACAGTAATAACTTTACCTGTTCAAAAAATATTAAAAACATTTTTTAAACAAATCCAGTTTTTATGCTTTCATACCAATGATTTAAATAATATACTTATTTTTGATTTGTATTGTCTGTTAAATATTTAAAATAAAATAGCAACAATATTATTTTTACCTCGACAATTAGAAAATTTTAAAAATATTTTTTTCAAAAACTTTAATTTTTTTTCAAGGAAAGTATGTATGCTGTGTAATAGGTACATCATTTTAGAACTCCTTTTAGCAGGTGTCTTAAAAACAAACATTGAGTATTTTTTAAACTATTAGTAATTTTCTATGTAATTTTTGTCCTGGCCTATACTGGTTGCGATGATAACTATCAAAAATTATGTGTTGCTTGCAGCTAACAGATGCAGTACAGAGGATAAACCCATACCACCGATGGTCTATGTCCCAGCTCCCCCTGTAACATTATGTGGGTAGAAAACAACCGACACAGGAAAATTTGTGTTTGTTAAAATTTAAATTATATTTAAAGACTCACTAGTTTCTTTAGGTTTTCTAGATAAGGTATTAGTTAATTTTGCAAGTATTGTCCCCTCAAACTGACTTGAATCAAAATGTTTGTCGCAAATTGTTTTGTTATCAGAATTAAAAAACATGGGATTTTTTTGGAAATTTAAATAATCTAATGATTTCTCTTGCCTTTAGATAATTACTTTTAGAAGTAAAAATACTGCAGAGCATCCTATCTACGTATTCTGTGATCTTACTCAAAACACAACAAATGTATTAATGGTCGGGCAGCAAAACGCTATTTTCTTCAATTTTTGAGGGATTTTGATGAACATTGGCACGTTTATACATCAACCCAAGAAAAGTAAAAAACGAAAAATTTTTTTGTGGATTTGTCTCTCTAAGCTGCGTATCAGTGCCCTGAACTTACCGGTTTGCACCTTTCCACTTTTATTACAAGCTTTTATTTAACTTCAGATGTTCTGTCTAATTATCTAACTATCTAACTATCTATCAAATCTTGTGAAGCGTTTTTGATACACTTCCCTTTATCCGATTTGGATGAAATTTGGTATACATATAGTGATCCGATAACAATACTATATTAAGAAAAAAATATCCTCCCACCCCTACCCCCACCCCTTCTATAGAAAAATATGTTTTTGACACACTTTCCGTTATCCGATTTGGATATAATTTGGT
This sequence comes from Aspidapion aeneum, assembly GCA_963576565.1. Classification (NCBI taxonomy): domain Eukaryota; kingdom Metazoa; phylum Arthropoda; class Insecta; order Coleoptera; family Brentidae; genus Aspidapion; species Aspidapion aeneum. Next base: position 24,225,425 of record OY755046.1, read on the forward strand.
ATACATATAGTAGTCCGATGATAATACAACAATAAGAAAAATATATCTTCCCACCCCTACCCCCACCCCCTTCCATAGAAAAATTTGTTTTTGACACACATCCCGTTATCCGATTTGGATGAAATTTGGTATACATATAGTGATCCGATGACAATACAATATTAGGAAAAAAATATCCTCCCACCCCTACCCCCACCCCCTTCCATAGAAAAATTTGTTTTTGACACACATCCCGTTATCCGATTTGGATGAAATTTGGTTTACATATGGTGATCCGATGACAATACAATATTAAGAAAAAATATAATCCCACCCCTACTCCCACCCCGTTCCATAGAAAATGCGTTTTTGACACCCTTCCCATTATCCAATTTGGATGAAATTTGATATACATATAGTGGCCCGATTACAATACAACATTGAAAAAAAAAATTGAAAAAATTTTATCTGAAATACTTTTTTTTCTTCCTAATATTAAGAAATATTGTAGGAAAAACCTGTAGCCCAATCATAAATACCAAGCTGTTGCGTTATTCGCAAAAATCAAAGATTTTGGATTACTTATGCTTTACCACTTTTTTAAACTCTATTTGACCATAATTTAAAAGGACATTTACCGTTTCTAATAAAAAAAAACTACATACCAAATTCACTTATATAATATTAATATAATCCAAAATGTCCAAAATACGGGTTGTGTAAGGGAAAATGACGCGTTTGGACATAAACCGGTGGGGATTTTTTAGTTTGCGTTTAATTTTGGGTTCCAGGAAAATATATTTTTTTAAATATTATATAGACAAGCTTTGAAACAGTGTAATTTTTTTTTAAATATACTTGGTAAGTGATAGCAAAAAAGTGTCTAAAGTTGGATATCTTTAAGTTTTATAAAAAAATATCCAAGTTATATAGGGGTCGGGCAAATTTAAAGAAATTGAACTAATATACAAAATTATTTATTCATACATATATTTACCGTAGTTATCTGTCAATAAGAGAATTTGACTCTTTTGCCTATTTAGATTATTATTTTTAATGTTTTTAATGTTTTCACTCATACCCTCATTTAATTTGCTGGTATTAATGTTTGGATTGTTGATAGGATTGTTGCTAGGATTACTCATGCTTGGCCTTCTAATGTTAATTCTATCAGTGTACTTGCATATGCTATTGGTGTTTTTAACACTATGGTGATCTTTGTTAACACTATAGTGATCTTTGTTTTCGGAACTGCTCGTTCTTACCGATTTATGATCATTAAGCTCCCGCTTATATTGCTCAATTAAGTCAGCGTAGTTTTTGTTGTCCTGTTCAATCATTCTGAGGGCTCCCACCATACTTCCATATTCCTGCTTCAAGTCATTCAGCTCACAGTTTAGATTGTTTATTAAATTGGCCTTGTCTTTAAGGGTATTTGAGTATTCTTGAATAATTTTCTCGGCAGTATTTTGCTCTGTCATTAGTTCTTTCGTCTCTATATATTTCTGTTTTTCCATCTCAACAATTTTCTGATTGCTGTCATTTATTAAGTTTTTCAGCTGCTGAATCGTGTGATTCAGTGTTATTATTTCATTTTCGCTCTGCTCAAGCTTTGTTCCATTTGTTAAATTTTGACTGTTAAGCTCCTCAATTTTTTTCTCAGAATCCTTTAATTTTTTAATGTAATGTCTGATTTTTAGCATTTAGGCCAGTAATTTGAAGTTTTAGTTTTTCCACTTGTGTTAGATATTCTGATTTTCCTTTTTCAAATTCTTTATCATTTTCAGCATTCCTTAACTTGTAATCCTGCACTGATGCTTCCAATTTTTCTATTTTAATATTTTTCTCATCAAGATCCGCCTTCAACAGATCCTCGTTTTCAATGGCTGCATTTTCGCCAGCAACTTGTTTGCGTTGCAATCTTTTTATATGGTCGGTCTTGTCTCGAATTTCCTGTTTATACTCTTGTAAGATTCTTTGAAGTTCAGTGATTTCTTCGTTCTCAATATCAGTGTTGTCATTAATTTTGCGCATTTTAGAGTGCAGTATATCCGATGCCCTTTCAAATAAGTGACGTTTTTTCGCTCAACACAGCTTTTATGGGAGATATGTTTGCACCCGATGCAGTAAAAACATGCTAAGTTGTCCTTTTTTCTGCAGCATTTAAAATATTGGGGTGGCAAATGTTCATCATCCATATTAAAAAAAACTGTCCTTTAGATGTGAATATGAAGATATAAAGATATGTCAGAGTCAATGAAAGAAAATTACAAAATATTGATAAGGCACAATACTCATCCGAGGTCACCTAGGATTAGTTTGGCGAAGTCATCTTTTATAAACTGAGTCACTGATAAGCAAAACTAGTTATTTGTTTTTAAAGTTTAGAGTGCACGTTTTGCCTCTTTTTACTTTCTTTCTTTTTTAGTTTTTTCACAGGCGTATTCTTTTTAGATTAAGTAATTCGAAGCACTACTGTTAAATTTTAATCTTTATTTTTTTTTTAATAGAAAATACACTAAACTATGATTAGCAAGGTTGGCGTGAGCTAGATATTCGATTCGATTGTTATTCAACAATCAAAAAATAATTAGATTTTTTTGATTTTGAGATATTTTGAAAAAAGTGGAAAGGCGCAAACCAGAAATTTAAGGACACTGATACGCAACTTATAGTGGCGTACCAACCATTTTGTTTTTATTTTTTACTTTGCTCAAGTTGATGTACAATCGTGCCAATGTTTATCAAAATCCCCCAAAAAATGACGAAAATGGCGGTTTAATGAGCGACCAGTAAACGATTTGAATATCTTTTAATAAAAACTGAAAAATAGCGAACGTTAAACGCTTTTTTGCTACCACTGTCCAAGTAGTTTTTGAAAAAAATTGCATACCGTTTGAAAACTTGTCTATATTATAACAAGGTTTTTCGGGGGACCCAAAATTAGACTCAAAATAAAAAATCCCCAGCCGTTTATCTTCAAACATGTCATTTTTGCTTAAAAAACCGTTTTTTTTTACGGGTATGCGCACTCGCAAGGAGATCCCTATCAAGCTCTAGAAGCGGCAAATGCGCAGACATGTTGGTGTGTGTTGGTTTTGAAACGGTTCAGGTTGTAACGTGCAGGGAAAACTGTCGCAGGGAGTTTATTCCACAGCAATGCTGTTCTCCAGAGATATGAATTCTGATATAATGAGGTTCTTGGTTGAGTTCAAAATAGAGGCAATTTTGACAATAAATTGATGGTTACCGTCTGTTTGACGTGTTCGCCTAGTAGGTGCTACTCCCGGGGGGATCATACGTGCCAACTCTTCAGAGCATTTTCCGTGATAATACCTGTAGAAGAGATAGATCGCCCACAGTTCTTCGATGTTCGAGAATATCCAAGCTACGGGTAAGTGCGGGGTCATTGATCAGCTTGATAGCTCGTTTTTGAACGGTGTTCAAAAGCATTAAGGTATGTTTGGGTGCCGCACTCCATCTATGTAAGCAGTACTCCATAGTTGGTCGAATCTGGGCTTTGTAGAGTGTCAGCAGTTGGCTTGGTGTATACAGATGTCTTGTACGAAATAGCACCCCAAGCTTTTGGGACGCCCTTTTAGCTATATCTGCCACGTGACTGTGCCAAGAGATGTTGGTCTCTGCAGTGACTCCTAAGATGTTCAACTGGCTCTGCAATGCGACCGCACTTCCAGATAGCATAATGTTTGGCTCACCGGTGCTGGTCTTTTTTGAAAACAAGGCTGCTTGGGTTTTCTGCGCGTTGAACTGTACAAGGTTTTTGTTGCCCCAGTCCTCTATTATCTCCAAGTCGTTCTTTATCTGTGATATTTCAGTTAGTCTAAGGTAATGGAATTCACGTGCGGAGAGACATGTGGGTGGTATGACTGAGGAGACTACATTGCCATCATCTGCAAAGCAATAAAGTGAATTTACTGTTTTATCTATGAGGTCATTTATGTTAATCAGAAAAAGTGTTGGCGAAAGGATTGCTCCCTGTGGCACACCAGCATTTATTTGGTAAGAGTTGGAGTTCCGGCCATCCAGTGCAACATAAATGGATCTATCCTTAAGGTAACTTTCAAACCAAGTGCAAAGTTTCGGCGACAATCCCATTGCTTTAAGCTTGTTGAGCAGATTTTCATGCCAGACTTTATCGAATGCTTTTGATATATCTCAGGCAATTGTTCTTGTTTCGCCCCGTAACTCAATCGCTTTTTGCCATAAATGAGTGACGTATGTAAGTAAATCACCAGTTGACCTATATTTTCGAAATCCGTATTGCTTGTCGTTGATAAGTTTGTACTTTTCCAAGTACTTGGTTAGGTGATTGTTCACAACTCTTTCCATTACTTTTGATATCACCGGAAGTAGAGCAGGTCTATAGTTTAACGGATCTGTCTTTTTCCTTTCTTTGGAATGGGTTGTACAGCGGCAGACTTCCATGATGATGGATATACTCCTTGCCTATAAGATAAATTGAATAATTTTGCGAAAGTTCGGGTGAGTTCGCTAGCACAATTTTTGAGTTCTATCGCTGAAATGCCATCTGGACCCATTGCTTTGTTTGTATCCAACTTTTTAAGGGATTTTCGTATTTCTCTGTGACAAAAGGGTACCTCTGGCATACTGTGGGAAACCCTTTCAATGAACGGTGGAGTTTTCCCATTTGGCACTGTTAGGTTTGAGTTGGAGGAAAAGATTTTTGTTATTTTATTACAGCAAATAGTGGGATCAGTTAAAACATCCATTAAATGAGAACATTAAAATACAATTTGATGAACAAAAGAAATTAGTGGAAAAGACCAGACGACAATTGAAAAGTCGTATTTTAAAAAAAAATGGGACAAAACAGGCTCTAACCCTAAAAAACTATAGAATCGATTGAAGACCGTGGACATATAATAACTGATAAATAACTGATAAAAACAATATTTTATTATTTTATTTAATTCATACTTTTCAAATGTTGACAAAAATATTGTTTCAAAAATATCTATAAATCAACCGAACTCTCACTTTGAAGAAATTGAAAGTAAGAATTACATGTTTAAAAAAAAAACCAATTTAACTGAAGTACTAGAATCCTTACACGAAATGAATTCAAATTCTGCATCTGATATAGATAAAATAAATACTAAAGATTTACTAACTTTGAAAACAGTTCTAGCACCAATTCTAGTAGATTTAATAAATAAAACTTTTGATGAAGGTATTTTTCCGTCGTGTCTTAAACTTAGCCGAGTAACACCTTTACATAAAACAGGACCAACAAAAGACATTGGAAATTACAGGCCTATTTCAATAGTTTCCACGTTGTTCAAATTATTGGAGGTTTTAATTAAAAAAAGAATAAACAGTTTTCTCAAACAGGAAGTCGGTTTTGACCCATATCAATACGGTTTTCAAGAAAACAGCAGTACCCTTGGTGCTACTGTTGATTTTGTCGATTTTACTTCAAAAGCTCTTGATAGTAAAAGTCATGTGGCTGGCGGTTTTCGTTGATTTACAAAAAGCTTTTGATGTAGTTGATAATAAAACTACTTAAAAAAAAAAAATGGTTTACGGGGAAAGATGTACACATTAATAGAATTCTATCTTTTTAAAATAGAACAAAAAACATGCTTAGACGGAGTATCTAGTAAATCAGAATACGTAGAGTCTGGAGTACCTCAAGGCTCCGTTTTGGGGCCATTACTTTACTCAATATTTGTACTGCGTTTACAAAAATCAGGTCTTCCAGCTCGATATTTCACTTTTGCCGACGATACTGTCCATATTTATGTACATTCTAATATAAGATGTTTGGAAATTATTGTAAATAATGACCTCATGAAATATCAATCCTGGTTAATTCACAATAAACTACAAATTAATCTAAAAAAACCTAATACGACTTTTTTCTCAAATAAAACAGAAAAGTTGAATCAATCAATATTCAAATTGGCAATGTAAAGATCGACAGAGTTGACAGTATTAGATACCCAGGACTACTTGTTGACGATAAATTGACCTGGACTTTGCATTTTGAACATAAAATACCAAAACCAAAATTGTTCCCATGATAGGAGCATTATTTAGGTGTCGTTATTATTTAAATAAAACTTCTTTACACAAAATATATAATGCCTATTTCTTATTCATCTTTAGATATCTAATACCTGTTTGGGGAACCTGTGGAAAAACTTTGTTTAAGAATGCCGAATTTCTTCAAAACAAAGTAGTTAAAGTTTTGTTTAATTTTCCTTTTAGAACACCAACTGACGAAGTTTATAATCAGACAGCTATATTAAAAATTTCTAAAATTCTAAAAATTGAACAATGTAAATTCATGTTTAAAATTTTAAAAAAATGTGTATTTTGAGTTAACTAGCTTTTGGGGGTTTTCGAGGGTGGAGGGGGGTTTACTAGGCACATTAAGATAGTAGATTTCACTATCCTAACCTAAGTTTTTGTTTTGTGTTTTTTTTTTGGTCAGGAAATGAACTATGAAATGTACAAAAAAAATTAACTGGCAATTTCTCAAAAATGGGTTTTTCGACTTATCTCCGTTCTCCCGCGCAAGGGGGAAATGTTTATAGGAACCAAGTTCATTCTTACCAAACTAGAAACGATAAAAATTTATTTTTAGAAAGTACAAGAACAAATGTTGCTCTAAACAATACGTCTTTGCACGAAAACTTACAATGAGTTACCAGATGATGTAAAAAAAATACATAATTTTCACACTTTCAAAAATAAATTAATCAAAATTTTCACCTAGCATATCTTTGATTTGTCAAATCAATGTTTAGATCTTAATTTTTAATTGTTATCAAAATTACTAATTTTGTTATATTGACGTTTAAGTCAAAATTTATTTATAAATATGTTTAAGTTGGATAGTGTATTTAAATAGTTTAGTTACAAAATGTTTTTCTAAGTCTCCGAGACCAGCTTACAGTTGATTTGGAGTTATTGTTTAAACAACATGCAGTTGTCTTTTGTGAGATAATTAAGTATTTAAAATGTTATAAAAATTATTGTTGTTTAAATAAAGCTTTAAAAAAAAAACTTATAAGGGCCCCCAAAAAATTGTTTGCCCCGGGGCCCCATGACTTCCAGCTACGCCGCTGAATATATATAAGAGATAAAATTTTAGTTTTTATTTTATTGGCATCTCTAAACAAGGATCAGTGTTAAAAATCATACAAATTAATTAATTGTATGTTTTTTGCAAATTCCGTAAAACCTAAGCTCTTTAGGAAAATATGAGGCGGAAATTACCTTGCATTACCCATATAAATTAGCATGGCATTACGGCAATCTTGTACAAATTGGGGGTCAGTTGTTACCATCCCCTCGGGTATAACATTTTTTAATAAAGATATCATTTTTTTAAACAGTTTGTCAGTCAGTGGGCTTAAATTTACCACATGCACAGTGACGTCCATAAATGGAAAATTTCAAATATGTTTTTTATCAGTTTTCAACAATATGAGTACTTTGGGCAAAAATGGTTTATGACTTGTCTTAGACAATATTTTTTTTTGAAGCAGGGTAAAACTTAATTTAGTAAAGTTTATTAGTCAAATAAAAACTCACTGTATCGTGTCTTTTGAATAGAACCCTTCCAACTTATACATAATTAAAAACAGAATTTTGTCTTCTTTATAATGTCTTATACAGATGTTTTTGTAAAATGCTTAGTTTTTACAAAAATTGCAAAAAATACAAACGCCATGGGAGTTTTACCTACATTCTTTGCTGTACAAAATATACGTTTTAATCGGAAATCCACAAAAAAATATTTCATACTTTTTTTCACAAATTTTTTTGTGTCTTGGTTAAATTTAAAATTATTGATGAGTTTACTTTAAATAAAATGTGCTAAAAGTCAGCTTGTTGGAGATGCTTATGGGTTCGTACCTTTGCAAGGGTAGTACCTGGGCAGCTAGGAAGTATCTTGTTTAATAGGTTTTTTGATGGGTTATACATTTTCCCTTTACATATTTGTTCAAAAGAATAGTACTTTTTCAGTAATAGGCTAATGGAGAAACAGTTTAGGTGGGTTTAGCCTTGCGATACACTTAGTGAAATTTTGATGTATTTTTTATTAAAAATGCGTGAAGAAGGAAGGGGGGTCAAAAATCCTGAATTATTGCGTTACGTAATTTTCCCGAGAACATAGTTATTATGCTGACCCGATAAGCCATAGCTTGGGAAAGCATTGCTTGCGTCGAGAAAATGTTTGTTCTTTGTTTTTGTTAGATAATATTTCTTAAAAAAGCGATGTTGTAACCTATATTTAATCTGATATATTATATTTAAAAAATAGTTTAGGGAATATGACAATTTGCAGCTGAACCAATTCTCCCCCGACCCAACTTGCCACCGACCAAATTCGCCGCTGGGGCAATTCGCCGCCGCACCGCCGTGATTTAAGTTTGAAATTTTATTAATTTCTTATACTCTACAAATATTTTTAAAAAATCTAAAATTACTTTTTGAAAAACTACTTTTACAAAAAGCATTTTTTCGAAAAAAAAAATATTTTTGTGTAAAATTTTTTGTATGGAAAATGGTGGTGTCTCTACGGATTACGATAATTTGACCAAGGGTAGGTTTAGTACCGATTTTAATTTCCCAAAAGAAGGATTGGAAAGCTTACTTACCAAAAAATTAGTTTTACGCACAAAATGATGGACTTCCAATGGGTTTGTCTCTTTCGCCAGTGGTAGCAAATATCTACATGGAGTGCTTCGAGGACCATGCGATGGACACAGCAAAGAGTTAAACCAAAATTATGACTACAATACATGGATGACACATTTATTATATGGCCAGAAAATGATGATAAACTGCAGAATTTTCTACATCTTCTGAACGGTATTCGACCAACAATCAAATGCACAATGGATATTGAAAAAGATTCGGCCTTACCATTTTTGAATGTTCTTATCAAACGAATAGACAGAAGCATTCAAACCACTGGATATAGGAAACCTACTTATAACAGAATGGTTATTCCAAGAAATTAATAAACTCAACGATCTCTAAAATTACAAACAAACCAAAGGTAGCAAATTCTCAAAATAATATGTTCAAGGGGTTTCAGAAAATATAAGACGAATTGCCAAACACTAATAAGGAGTTTTTTAACTAAAACAAAACTAGAAAATCCCTAAAATATTAAGGAATGTATTTACCAAATCCCGTGTGAGTGTGGTTAATCATATATAGATGAAACAAAACGCCCTCTTATGTAAGAGTAAATGAACGTCTAAAAAGTACCCAATTGATATTAAAAAATCCGGTTTAGCGGATCATGCATGGTCAAATGATCACATAATTCAATGGTCTGTAGCTAAAGTTTTGCATAAGGAGTCACATTGGCGAAAACGAAAGTTTATTGAAGCTGCGTTTATAATGCAGAATGAAGAAGTTTTGAGTTAACCAAGCACGGACATACCAAACTTATGGAAACCACACCTTAATGAAAACAAGCGTCTTAGAATTAAAAAAGGTGGCGGGCCATCATACCCGACTGCACACCAAGTAGTATAAGTAGTAGCCTTTAGACTGGATTATTTAGTTAACACTTGAAAGGGGTTAGAGATACTTACTAACCGAAACGTCGTGTTTCAAACAAAAAAATTTAATGAGGTGGGTCCTCAAGTCGTGAACGGTTAGCCCAGATTTTCCTAAGCTCTAAGGTCGACACTGACAGTAACATGTGTTTGTATTAAATGCAGTGTTGTCTTGACCGTCGGACTCAGTGTATTGAATTTTTGGTGTTTTTTTACTGTGTGTTTTTATTTATTAGTTGGACGTAAAAATAAACAAGAAGTTCTATGTTTATGAAAATATTGTGAAAATTCAGCCAAGTTTGGTTTTTGCGAGATGATTCCAGTGACGCAGCTATGTTGCCATCGCCAGGGATTCTGTAAATTTTAAGTTTTCAGAAATGACCGCCACGAATAGGGAAAATTTACACGGGGCCGCGGTTGATTACTTCTCTTTATATTTTTCTTACTCTAAGATGTATACCTTCTCATATTTGCCAAGGAAATTTTTGTTGGAAAACTTCATATTTGTATTCAGCAACAAACAAACAAACATAAAACAAGCCACTGAAAACAATTACACCAGAACTTTCCATAAAACCTATTTTAGGATCTATTTGACTGAACTAGTGGGCCTAGGTAATTGCCTCACCAACCGCAAAGGTCATAATATTGGCAAGCATGTTCCTCACCGAAGATAGATATGAAAAAATTTTGGTATAATAGTTTTATTTTCTTATTTCTTTATTTCACTCTCCTGTCTTGGGATATTAAAATCTTCGTGGTTAAAAATAGCGTGTATTGAGAGGTATTTACTGAAAACCTAATAATATGACCTAATCCAATGAATCTAGATATTTTTCTGTAGGGCTCTGCGAAATAATTCGCAGATGGCAAATAATTAAAGTTAAAGAGTATACCCACGCTCTTTCTAAATCGAAAAGGTCACACTCGACCCCCTGGAGAAACGACGTCATCTTGATTTTAGGGTTTTTCAATTTCTCGTCTATTCTCTGACCTATAAAAAAATTAAAACGCCATTTTGTTAAAAATTGAATTCTTTACAACATTGTAACAAATAAATGGATCCATGACGGATCTGACACCTTCCTAGCTAGCATATTATCACACTTCAAGTGAAGCCATGATAATATATTAGCCTTGAAAACAGTTTTTTTTAATAAATATCTCAGAAAGTTTTTGGTTATAACACGAATTATTTATTTTATAATCCGAAAACAGTGTATTGATACGATGCTCCGTTAAAAGGTTAGCATTTTTTAAAGTTTTTAATTGTCAAAAAACTGTCATTAGCATTAATATATCAAAATCTAATCAGCTCGTATGAGTGTCAAACACTATTTTACCGGAAAATTTTTATGAAAATCGGTTCAGCGGTTTAGGAGCTATCGTGTTACGGACAGAAATAATATACACACAGACATACACACGGGCAGACATCATGACGATATTGCTAGAATAGATCAAAATACATCCAAATAACACATTTTGGCTTTATCTAAAAAAAAATATATCTTTTAAAAATATCAAAGAATTGTTTTTTGTTGGCGGCTTCGTTCTTTTTTTGTTGTTTAATCAATAATTGTATAATAAAAACGTCTTGCATATCATTCACATGAGCACAAGGGGTTTTCCTTTTTTTTGAATATTTAATAGACCATGAGTTAAGAGTACAAAATTGATTTCATTAATATTGGGCATTAAACACCCATGGATTAATATAACTGCTTACAAGAACTAATAGAAGTAAAAACTCATAGGCGCAACCAGGGGGGAGGATCGCCATCTCCTGCCAACGGATTTTTTAGATAATTTCCACATATTTCATAAAAATTGCATAAAACACGGCATAATGCGGGGGCGGATCGAGCAACTTTATTTGGGGGGGGGGGGTAAATTTCATAATAAATTTTGCATAAAATTCTTTTTCACAGCGGCCAGCAGGTGTATTCTGTGTAAAAATTACATATAGCTTAAGATTTGGGGAGGGGTTTCCCCTTTTTCTTCTACCGTAGATCCGCGCTTGCATTATATATTCCTGGGTGCGCTACTGAAAAACTGTTTCCATTTTAATAATTAACGTATCTTAGTATCGTGTAGTACCCTAATATTCGTTTATTGATTATTAAATAAAGCAATTCCCAAGCCGCAAACTTTCTCTAATCTTGGCGATGCGATGCAACAAATGGATAACTGACAGCTAATCCTTCAAAATTGACATACCAAAGTCGAATTTAAAACTTTTGTCGTTTATTTTCAATTAATAAAAGAAGGCACTATTTATTCCGGTTCATATAGTAAACAAAGGCCGTGTGTTGAAACATCACAGCTGATATTACAATGTGAAGGTGTCAAAATTGTGCCTGGCACTATTATAGCCTGGCTTTATTTCAATAATTCTCTAATGATTATTCTAGGATATCTGGAGTCTTATTTTTGCATCTTTAGTCTGTGTAGATGCACTCATGTACCAAGAGCCTAGTCTAGAAGTTGACGGTATCGAGGTGATTGCAATGATTTATATATAAAATAACATAATTATAGAGATCACTGTGTGACCCTTTATCATAATACATATATTATACTTACCTATTTTTTTCGATCTTTATTGTTTTTGAAACTTTTTTTAAATTGTGGAGCTTGGCGCAGAACAGCTATTAATTGTATTTTTGAGTGTAATATGTTGATCTTACTCATCATCGTCATCTGATTCGGGTGTTTCCAAATTAAAAGTATTTTCGTTTGAGTTGTCGCAAAGCTTTCCAGTGCAAGTTCTATAGACTAGCAAACAAAGCAATCCAGTTTTTGCTCAAACACGGGCACATTTTATATAATATGTTACTGTGTATATACAGGGTGTCCCAACTAAAAGGTAACAGAGGTGTTCTTGGGTATTTTTTGTGCGAATTTGGAGAAACGCTCGGACATGTCGGACATCTTGAAATTTTTGTAGCACGTTCCATCTTCGAGGGGTATAGTTTACCCCTATATTTTGAGTAGGGAAAGTGGGTCTAATGATACCTTATTTTGAAGTTCTCTTGAATATCTTTACAACCCTGTAAAACCAAACCTTCAAATTTAACATGGACTTTAAAAAATTCAAAAATCTATCCATTAGTTTTTGAGATAATTGCCTTCAAATTTTCAAATTTAACATGACTGATAAAATAAACATTTAACTAAAATTTTATATTTTGCGGATTTAATTTTTATTTTATCTTCCATATTAAACTGGAAAATTTAAAAGCAAATATCTTAAAAACTAATCGATGGATTTTCAAAATTTTACACGGTTGTAAAGATATGTAAGATAAAAACGTGCCCCCCTCGCAAACAAAATCGACGTGTCCGAGCATTTCTCCAAATTCACACCCTGTATATTTCTTTATGTTCTCTTTTTTACATTTTTAAAACGTTTTAAAAATGTTTATCAGACGTTTGTCAAATTTAGTTTTTTATATTTACAAAACGTTTCAGGGGACGTTTAAAAGACGTTTTAGGGGATGTTTTAAAAACGTTTCAGGGAGATAAAAACGTTTCAGGGACGTTTTAAAAACGTTTCACAATTTCTAGGCGTCGGGCCCCCTTGTGTGGGCCCTTACATATTGGGCCCTTACGTATTGGGTCTTTTCATATTGCTCCCTCTTAAAACTTGACTTGGCTGACTATTTACTTTTTTCTGATCAGTCAATGTAGGTAATAATGATGAAGCTGGTAAGAGAAATGTGCCGGACCATAAAAGTACATTTTCAAAACGTCCTGCCTAGCGCGATGTCAAAACGTCCTTTTTGGTTCGGTTCGGTTCGGTTCGGTTAAAAACGTACTTTTTACGTACGCCAAAGTTAGGGCCCTAAAAGATCTAAAAAGTAAATTTTAAAAACGTACCGACTTGCGCGTTTTTAAAACGTCCTTTTTGGGACGTTTTTAAAATGTACTTTTTAGGTACGGGAATATTGGGAAAGAGACGTAAAAAGTATATTTTAAAAACGACCAAAGTGGACGTTTTTTATACGTTTCATTTTGAACGTTTTAAAAATGTACTTTTTAGGTATGGAGACGTTGGGACCTAAAAGGACCTAAAAAGTTCGTCCCTGGGACGTACGGTGTTACTAGGAACTTGGCTCTTAGTCCGGCATTAGCATTCACACAGATAGAGATACGCAAAAGTCCACAGATATTCAAGCAGTTTATAGAAACATCAAAGGGGGACAACAAGAGACTAAGATAGCGCAACAATTAAAATGGAAACAATTTTTATTTCTGTTAGTTCTTGTAAGCAATTATATTAATTTATGAATGTTTAATTATTAAACGTTGACTTAAGGCAAGATAATTTAATTTTAAAAAAATCCTATAATTTATGTCGATATAATTTTTAGTAATTTTATTACCGCGAGTAAGTATTAACTTTAGAGTTAATTGTTTTTAAAAAATTTTATTTTGCGTAACAACTTTAAAGTAACAATAGTACGATCTTAAATCTACAGAAGCTTTGCTGGGAATGGTTTAATTTTCTCCTAACAATTCATGTAATAGTAAAAAAATGCAAAGTTAGCAAACACGTGTGGTTATAAAAATGCTTATCTAATATAACAAAAATAATATTATGTGAATATAACTCCTCCCTCCTTAGGTCTGAAAATCACGGAGTTGAAGACGGAGTTGTTTTCAGGCTCAACTTCAGAATTGCGGCCGGATTTTGCTTCTTCATCAGGTGGTTGCTTTACTACTGTTTTTATTGACGTTTTGTGTCGGCAAGACTTCAGTGAAACTCTATTTTTCCAAAAGTAAAATATCATCATGGCTATGACAATCATAATGATAACTGAAGTAACGTAAGACGTGATGTGGCTGGCATGAAATTCATTTTGAATCTTGATTGGTTTTAATTTATTGGCAATATCATTTAATTTACAGATATTGGCAATATCGATTTTTGTTAAATTTGTTGATTCCAAAATTTCTGGTTGCTTAAATTTTTGGAATTCAATATTTGGTAAGATCAGTGGTCTTCCTTTTATTAATTGGTTTTCGTTTCTGTATTTTCGATTTGCAACTGTTACTGCACATGACTGTGGAATTCTAATTAAAATCGGTTTACTAGTTCCAATATATTGACTAGTGCGGCATTTTGTGTGGACCATTTCAGTTTTGGCTGGCATCACCAGTAGTTGGTCTTGTGCGATTTGTTCGATTATTGATTCTTGCAGATTGATGTTAAACACAGGGCAGTTTTGTGGTTGAAAGCCCTCTGTGAGTCTAAGGGTGCAATTGTCATCGGTGGTGAATCGTTCTTGGCAGTAGTACGTTTCTTCTAATTGTGGGCAGGCTTCTTCATGGAACTGATTTTTCTGTAAGCTTCGTGCCAAAAAAGGGTATCGAGGTACGAAAATTTGGTTATTTTGGATAGTAGGTATTAATTGGTAAAATGTATATGTTTCGGGTTCAATAATTGGGACATGAATTGCAAAAATTAATTTTAAGTTTGAAAAAGTTATGTGTGTACCCAGAAATTGATAGTAAGTTAAGACATTATTAAAACTTGGAATTTGACTAGGTTTGTAAATTTTCTTTAAATATTCCATCATTCGAATCAGTTCAGTGCCTGAAATAATTGAGTTATGCAAAGTGTTTAATTTTGCAAACATTATTGCATCTCCTAAATTATCGACAAAAGTAATAAGATTTTGGCAATCTAAATTAATTTGTGATAACAAATTTTGGAAAGTCAAATAGATATTTAAATCTCGAATTGTTGTTCCCATATAATTTTGTAATCTTTTTAGACTGTTTTCTAATTTATTTTGGTTACTACTAAGAACTGTTAAGGTTTTGTTATAATCTCGAATTAAGGTTTTTGATAACGAGATTTGTAAATTCATTTCTTGAACAATGGTTTTTTGATTTTTCTGTAAGTGAGATATTACTTGTTCGTAACGTTCACCATCTTCCGAATCAAGGGTTCCAAAAAGCCATTTATTAATTTTTCCGACAACATTAATTAAACCTCGTTAATTCCTGATAAGAGGGTGCAAATTTAAAATTTTATTTTGAGTGGTTTGTATTAAATATTCCGTTCTCAAAAGTGAGCTTTCGGAAAGACTGTTTAAAGATATCGGATTTGTATTATTGTCTTTTAAAAAGTTTTGTTTAATCATTGAGAAATATTTTTTAATTTTTGAAAATTAATCGATTATTGATTGAAGATCAATATAATGCAAAAAAGTATGTTTTGTATAAATATGTTTTGAGCTACCTAGTTGGATAGGAAGAAGGGGGTTATTTAAGGTCGTAATTTGCACGTCATCATTGCTGCTGACTACTATTAGTGACGTCATTATGACTGCTACTATGAGGGCGTTCCTCGGGAGTGTCATTTTGAACCTGTAAAGAAGATTTCTTTTTAGTTTTTGGTTTTCGCGCACTCGATTTATGATAAGTGCCTTTTGTGGTGAAAATCTTTTTAGGAGTTTGTCTCTTTACTGCGGTTTTTGTAAATTTGGGGGCATCTTTTGATCTGGATTTCGTTTGTATGTAGGCGTCAGAATGATTTAAGAAATCTGGAGGGTCCGATCGTTTTTCGTTTGCCTTGTTTATATTTTTCTCTTTAACTTGCTGGTTTGTTTCTTTTATTTTTTCGTATAACTTTTGAGTTGTTTCTTTGTGTTTTTGGACATAGTCTGAAACGATGGCTGCGTCCGATATGCTAAAGGGTTCGATATTACTTATGTGCCCTTTTACCATTTCAAAGGGGGTAAATTTATGTACAGAGTGAATCGAATTATTATAACCAAGGCATGCGCGTTGCATGAGTTGCTCTGCGCTTGATTTTGGATTATCTTCCTTTAAACATCTAAATGCTTCAATAGTGGAAGAATGGAATCTTTCCACGGGGCTATTTGAATTCGAATTTTTGGCGGTTCCTATGTGAAGTTGGATTATATGTAATTTGCAAAAATCTTGAACGTCCTTATTTTTAAATTCAGTTCCTGGGTCAACGGTTATTTTTAAAGGTAAGCCGTGGTGGCTTGAGAAGGTCAGTAATGCATCTGTGACTGATGTACCGGTCAAGGTCTTTAAAAGGTACGTCTGGCCGTATCGAGAAAATGTGTCGTACAACGTTAAAAATATTTCTTTTGATATGCGAAATGAGTCAACATGTACATGATCAAACGGTTTTGAACTCGTGGGCGTCAAGTTAAATTTAATCACTGGAGGATCCCTATCGTATTTATTCCTTTGGCATGTTTCACAGTTGTTTACATATTCAGTAATGTCTTTGATCATTTTAGGCCATTAAAAATTTGAAGATATTGATGTTTTCATTTCATTAATGCCTCTATGACATGTTTTTGTGGTATGATACAGGGTGAGTTTTTCTTTTTGCTCTTCTCTTATCTCTACGTCTACTAATAATTTTGGGCAATGTATTATTTTGTAAGATGCATTTTTAAAGATATTTTGGACAGTTGTTGTAAATAATGGGGCCAAAATTGAGGTTCTAAAGAAAATAGCGTATCGTTGTTTTGGTCCTAAAAATTCTTTCATAAATTTAATTATGTCTTGCTGTGCATCAATGGCAGTTAGTGTGACGTAATATCTCGTATTTTCAAAGACTTTGTCAAATTTACATTGCATCTTATCTGTATCGCTAATAGTCATTATAATTTGATTTTTATATTGATTTAGAGGTCTTTCCGATATTGGTATTGCCAATATTGGTTCTTCAGCTGATGAGTGAACAGTTTCTCCATCTGAATTTTCATCCTGGGATTGATTTGATTAATTTTTTGATATTCTCTTTGATTGATTTGATATTGATTGATTATTGTCATTATTATTGGTATTGGGTGATTCTTCTGTTTGGTTTTCAGGTTCTAGCGGTGTTACAAAGCTTTCTGGTCTGTCTAAAAATTCTTGTATGACATCATCGGAATCTCCCGCATTATTTTGTACTGAAGCCGTTTCCAAGGCATTGAGGTCTACTGGGTTTCTAGACAATGCGTCGGCTGCGTTATTGGATTTACCTTTTATATATTTTATTGAGAAGGTATATTCGTCTAATTTTAATCTCCAGCGTACGAGTCTCGAATTTGGTTCTTTTAAGTTCATAAGCCAAGTAAGTGGTTGATGGTCGGTACACACGGTGAATTCTCTACCAAATAAGTATGGTCGAAAATATTTACATCCCCATACTATTGCTAAACATTCTTTTTCGATCGTTGCAAAATTAATCTCTGCAGGGTTTAATGTTCTTGATGCATAACAAATTGGGTGTTCATTTTGTGACAAAATAGCCGAAATCGCATAGTTCGATGTACCTGTCGTCATTTCAAACGGTTTAGTAAAATCGGGATATGCAAGTACTGGTTCTGAACATAAAATAGTTTTGCAAATATTAAAGCAGTCTACAAATTCTTTTGTGTGTTCCACATTATTATTTTTCTTTAAGCAATTAGTCATTGGTTTTGTGATTTTCGCGAAATTTTTAATAAATTTTTGATTTAGCTAATAATAATTGGTATTGGAAATTTTGCTATTGCCTCTAGTTTCATTTTATTTGGTTTAATTCCTTCTGTTGTTACAACGTGACCTAAAAATTCGCATTCTTTTTGTAAAAATTCTCATTTATCCAACTGAATTTTTTAGTTCGGAATCTTTGAAAAATTAACTTTAGGTTATTTATATGTTCGGTGAGGCTTGTACTGAAGCAAATACAGTCATCCATGTAAATCATGCAAATTTTGTTCTGGAGGTCTTTGAGGACTTTATCCATGGCTCGTTCGAAAGTAGAGGGTGCATTTTTAAGTCCGAAAGGCATTCTCAAATACTCGTAATGACCATTTTCTACGTTAAAGGCTGTCTTCTGAATAGAGTTTGATTGCATTTCTATTTGATGAAAACCACTAGCGAGGTCTAAAGTGGTGAAATATTGAGCTCTACCTAATTTATCGAGTATATCTGATATATTGGGAATTAGATATCGATCTGTAATTGTTTTCTCATTGATTTTGCGGTAGTCTACTGCAATTCTCCATTTTTGTCTTCCAGAGGCGTCCATTTTCTTTGGAACAATCCATATTGGAGATGACCAAGGACTGCATGATGGTCTAATAATATTTTTGTCAAGCATTTCTTAAATTTGTCGTCTGACCTCTTCTTTGTGTATGTATGGGTAGCGATATGACTTTGTATGTACCGGTATTTCATCGTTGGTTTTTATTTCATGTTTTACAGCGGAGGTGAAAGATAATTTTTCTCCTTCTTTATAAAAGATGTCCGAAAATTCTCGACATAATTTGGTAATTTCTCTTTTTTCTTCTATATTCATGTGATCTGTTCTAATCAAGTGATCTATTTCCTTTTTTATTGATTGGTTTGATGTTGGCTTTGATTGATCTGATTGACTATAATTTTTAATGGCCGATTCAAATGTAAACATTTCAAAATAATTTTCTTCGAAGGGTTGAACTCTTAGGGGTTGTTCGAAAGTAAGGGATAAATTTCGATCAGTGGGGTTTTGAATCTCTACGTATGCCCATCCATCTTTGGCATTTGTTATTATTGGCGGTATTAAAAAATTACCAATTTTATTTCCATTCGTTAATATTTCGCCCTCGTCTATAGAAACGGGTATTAATTTTAAAGCCTTTTCCTTGAGTCCTAATGCTACTGTTGAGCTTGTGTCAAAACTTTGTCGATATATGAATGGTATTTTTACATTCGATCCAATCAATTGTTGGTTAATGATGTCCAGGTTGATTTCAAGTTGTCTAAGGTCGTTTATACCTATTACACCGTCGAAAAAATCGTGGAAGTCGAATAAAACGAACTTAATATATGTGTTACAATTAAATTCTGCAAACGCAGGGATTTCTGCTTCAAACTGCGTTTCGATGCAACCTGTTGCCGTTTTAATTTTATTTTGTTTTCTAAAAATACAATTTGGAAAAAATTCTTCAGCGATTGATGGTCGAAGAACCGAACGACAACTTCCTGTATCGATTAATAATTTACATTTTGGATGTTTAATTTCGATATAAGGAAGTACGCTGTTGCCAGAGCTATTTATTTCTACTAGGTTTGATTTTGTTTGGAGCTGACCTCTTGAAAATTTTCGGTTTTATTTTTAGTTTCCGAGATATTTAAGTTTTGAGTTGAAGTTCCGGGATTTTGCATTTCATTTCCTCGGTTTTGGTAATAAACATTAGTTTCATATGACTGATCGGTGTATTGGTTATAATCATCGCTATGGTACTGGCTATAATCATGGCTATCGTACTGATTATAATCATAGCCATTATATTGGTTGTAATCATGGTCATCGTATTGGGTATAATCATAGTCATTGTATTGGTTATAATCACTATAATTATTTTGTGAAGATACATCATTCATGTGTAATTCTTCGAAATGAAATTGAGGTGGTGACTTTGTTGGCTATGTACGCGTCTAAATGTATTATTAGATGTCACGGACATTGGGGTAGGTTTTGGTAATTGATCTTGTGGTGTATTTTTTGGTTTAAATACGTCTGGTTTGGGACCGAAAACTTGTTCACCTGTGAAAAACTTTTTTGGTGGCATTGGTCGTGGTTGAATATTTATTGGACCAGTAGGAAACCTATTTTGGTTAGCAAAATTTTGATTAGAGAAATTTTGATTTTGAGGTCGCTGCTGAAAGAAGTTTGAGTTTTGACCAAAATAATTTTGAGGTTGTCTTTGGAAATTATTAAACGGTTGATTTGGTGAGCTAAAAATATTTCTATTAGGTACTTGTTTTGAACTTGAAGGGAAATTGTGATTATTTTGAGAACCGTATAATATTTCGAAATTTTCGAATTCATTGACTTTAGTCATGGCTTCTTCTAACGAATCTGGTTTATTAAAAAACATATTGTCACGGATTTTACCTGTGCAATTTGCGATAAAAGTATTTAATGCAGTTTTTTCATATTCATTTTTCAAAATAGCAAATGTTTCGAGGGGTAGATTTTCTTGTCGAACCATTTGATTGATTGCGTTTGTAAGGTGCTTAAGCCGTGTACCAAAAGAAAAAAGATCTTCGTTTTTAAAAGGTTTGGTGAGAGCTAAATCTTGAATTAAGCATTCTTTATCTCTTCGATCAGAAAAACATTCTTATAAAGCTTCCTTTAATTCGAAATAATTTTGTATATCACTTCTATTGCCTACCAATTTTTCAGCATTACCTGTCAATTTACTTTGGATGTGATCAAAAATTAATGCATTAATTGTCTCATTTCGTGCAACTGAATAGTCTTGTACTAACCTATCGCATTTGTTTAAGAAAATATTAAGAGTTTCATAACTACCATCATAAGGCCTTAAAGTATTTAACCTTGCCCTTAATAAATCCCATTCTATACGTGGTGGTTGAGGAGGTGGCATAACATTACCTTCTTGATTTGCCATTTTTGACGGTCTTATAACGTTTGCAAAATTTTGAAACCGATATTCAAAATGTTTCGGTTGTTTTTTCTCTGTTTTTGATTTAAACTGAGTCGAAAATAAACTACTTAAAGAATCCGAAACAGAATCACTGTCTGAGCTCATAAAAATTACAAAAAAAATAAATTTTTAAATGTTTTTTAATACTAATTTTTTTTTTTCAAAATTCTAAAATTCAGTTTTTGATTTTTGTTGAATTTTATTTATTTTTGTTTTTCCTATTCTATTATTAATTAATTAGTTGATCGCTATTGATCTTGCCCTAAATCTATTGATCCCAATTGAGCTTGCCTAAATATAGTGATCCCAAATGATCTTGCCAAAACTAATGATCCCAATTGATCTTGCCTAAAATTAATTGATTGCAATTAATCACGCCCTAAAATTATCTCTACCGAAATCTTAAATGATCTAGGAAGAGGCGAAAAGGAAAATTTGGCACTTACGATTTTTGTGGTCTTCTTGCGTCGTGGTTGCATTATCACTGTGGCCCAAATTAATCCTTCCCCGATTCACCAACACAGGACTACGACTTGTCACTGTTAAAGTTCTTTTTGCGTTTTAAAGAGTTGAAACTCACGAACCGATTAAAGTTTTTGTTTTTTAACCGATACTAAACGCATCCGCACGACTGCGCCAGTTAAGTATTAACTTTAGAGTTTATTGTTTTTAAAAAATTTTATTTTGCGTAACAACTTTAAAGTAACAATAGTACGATCTTAAGTCTACAGAAGCTTTGCTGGGAATGGTTTAATTTTCTCCTAACAATTCATATAATAGTAAAAAAGTGCAAAGTTAGCAAACACGTGTGGTTATAAAAATCTAATATAATAAAAATAATATTATGTGAATATAACTCGCGTATTTCAATCACAACAAATCAACACAAGGCTATATTTTAGCTGCAATAGACCTAACCTCACTATTTCTTGCAGAGAAAACTTGATAATACTAAAATTATAAGAATTAAATTTTCTACAATTTTTGGTAACGAAAAATAATAATTGTTTACTTGACATTTTTTTTTAACAAATTGTCTTATAACTCAATAGGGACTTATTGCAATAAAGTCAGGCAAAACTTGTGCTGGGCACTATTCTGACAGTTTCGCATTATAAGAACAGCTGTCTTCATTTAAAATTAGGCCTTTTGTATTATAAGAGCCGGAATTAATAGTGCCCCCATTATTAATGGAAAATAAATTACTGGATTTATAAATTTTCAATAAAAAACTGTCAGAATAGTGCCCGGTACAATTACTACCTCGTTTTATTGCAATAAGTACCTATTAACCAGCGCATAGGTATATCGAAACAACATATTATAGCGATATTGGCAAAAAGTCAATTTTCAAAAAACGGCTGTTTTTTTTTCTAGGCGAGAAAATAGGTGAGAAATTGGTAAAAAATTGAAAATACCTTAAAATCAAAATGACATCATTTCTTGAGGGGGGGGGATAAATGTGATTTCTTAATTTTTGAAGAATTTATGCTTTGCTCGGGCTGTCGATTCTGGTCCGTATGAGATGTGATCCCTCATTTCGAGCAGCTATAATTCCGGCCCTATATGTAAAATTTGAGCGATATACTGCATTTAAAGAGAGAAGCAACACACTTGGTATGGATAGACTTCGCCGAAAATTAAAGTTGCTTTTTGACAGCTTTTTGTTAATAACTCGAAAACTCTCAACTTGTCAAAAAATCCTTAAGATATCAATTTTTGAAAAAACTAAATTTTCTTTTTATCGATATACATACAGACAGTCCCCTTTAAAAGCAGTTGGCGCCATAGGCGTACCAAAAAAGGGTACATTTTTGAAATCTAAATTTTCGTTTTTCATTGTGGTATTTTTTATCTTTAACAACCATTGTATAGATTTACATATTATATACGTTAGATATTATATATTTCTAAAACATCCGTTTCTAACAAAAATAAATGTGTTTTTAGGAATCTTTAAATCAACTAATATTCGAACCATAATTTTTGAAACTCAGTAAATAATAAATTTTGGTGAGTAAAAAATGACTTCTTGTTAGTATATTAGTAACTTTAAATATAAGTTATAAAGGAAGACATATAGGACAATAAAATTCAAGAAAATACAAATAAAATGTTTTTTTTTCACATCTTCTCACTGACGTCACAGGGTTAGAGAGGATTTTTTGTCAGCCTTAATAACTTTTACTTAGTTATTTTCCGCTAAATTAAAAGTTTGCAATTAACGAGGAAAATAATGTCAGAAAGCAATTTTAAGGGGGTGAGGGGGGATTGCCCCCACACCCCCACTTCAAATAAAACTAAACACTGAAAAAAAAATATTGGTTTACTTGATTTTGCAGTACCTGGGTGAGATAAGGAACAATAATATTGGTTTTTTTGGAAAAGAAAAGAAATTGGTTCGAACGGACTCTGTCAAGTAACCGAAAACAAAAATTCAAAATTTTCTGAATTATGCCATACTATGACTCCCGTAAAAAAAAGTCAGGAGAAGGTACCCTAAAAACTCGATTAAAAAAAAATTGTTGAATTTTTTATGCTGACCTTTGGTGAAATCACCTTTTTTTTGCTTACTCACTGATATGTCAGGAAATACCACAAAAAATTTGCAGTGCAGGGAAAGAAAGCGGGCGGACAGCGGCATATTCCCGTCCAGCCCTGATTTAAACACATTGTTCATCCCAATAAGGTATTTTCACAAAGTATCAACAAGTCATCAACAAGCATTAATTATATGCAAGACTAGGTTAAGAATAAGTAAAAGTTATGGCAACTCCGGCGACTTGTTTTTTGGCATATTTTCAGGTTCGCTGTATTTCAATAAAAGTTGTATTCGGCTAATATGTCCTTTGAGCCACTAACATCAAAATAATTCATATTTTGTAACTGGAAACAAGTTAGCTAAACTATTTTCAACTTTTAAAAAAACACACTGTACGATTTTAACTTTATCGATTTTCTGAGTCCACGCATCTTTGAATTGCGGAGGTATTTTGACTCTTTGTCAATGCGAG
The DNA here is from genome assembly GCA_963576565.1 of Aspidapion aeneum. NCBI lineage: Eukaryota > Metazoa > Arthropoda > Insecta > Coleoptera > Brentidae > Aspidapion > Aspidapion aeneum. The sequence goes on from OY755046.1 coordinate 24,249,452, forward strand.
AGAGCTTAAGTTTCAAAGCACGATAACGGCAAGCCAAGAATGTCTGTAGAGCAGCGTGGCTTGTTTTGGATAAGAAAACCGTTAAAGAAAGCTTACATTTTAGACCAATCAGCTGGCGGCAAGCTAAGAATGCCTAGAGAGCAGGGTACTAAAACTTTCGAATGTCGGGAGGGAGCTAACTCTTTAGTTGCGCTTTGCTTGGTTCGTTACGCTTTCGTTCGCACTTCTTAAGGGGGGTTTTATTTCAACTGGGGAAATTTATCAATTATTTTAATTGTATAAGACTGTTAACTTTTCTATTCATAATTATTTTAGTCTTTTCTTTTGGAGTTTATTAATTTTAAACTTTTAATTATTACTGTTTTCAGTGTTTTGAAATAATGTTTTTATCTGTTTTATAGTTCTTTAACATCAAAATACAAACCATTCGTTGCCCTAAAATCGGCATTTTTCTTCAACAATATATCCCAAACATAAACAGTAATATTAAGTAAATTAAACAGTATATTGAATGGTTTCACCTGTTCAATCAACGTTTATAATGTTGATAAATATATATATTTACAACAAATATATAAAAGGTTTATAAAACCTAAAAGTTTAAGAAGTGTAAATATTTGAATACAAATGCTTAATAGAATAAAAATTTGATATTCAATTAATAAATATAAGAAGTAAAAGTGTGAAGCTACAAGAACAGAAATTGAAAAGGTTTGTATGATTATCCTACATTGGTTATACATTTGAGAAAAACGTTTATAGCATACTTTTCCTTCAAGAATCGTCTATATTCCCTTTCGAGAACAAATAAGTAATAACATTTAATCTTTTTATAATTTATATATGTTGTAGCCTAAGTTGGTAGGTCACAACATTTAAGCCTTGGCCACTTGAATTGACAGTACCACTGTCATACACAGGCCCTGTTACAAAGTGGTGCCAGTAGTTTAGGGTAATTTAGTTTTTGGAAAATTAGTGAAAAATTTTGGAAAATTTGTGAAAAATTTTGGAAAATTTGTGAAAAATTTTGGAAAATTTGTGAAAATTTTAGGTTGAAAGTTTAAGAAAAACTCAGTAGTACTTTAGTTAACTCCTAAGTATTTTGTTGAAAAAAAAGGAAATTTTTTCGTTTATGAAGAAATAGTCTTGTCTAGTTTTTGAAAACCTATACTAATTTGTTGGAAGATGTGCCATAAATGTTTTTCGTTGTTTAATTTACTAACGTTATAATCTGGGTTACAATTATTTTATGTATTTTTTAATATTTTTATTTTTTTTTTGTCCTTGAAACAGTAAATACAAGGAAAATGTCAATGTCATGACAATTTTTCTATTGATATATGATCACTTTAAATTTTGAAAAGATAAATTGGTAGAATATTTTTTATTGAAAAGTTAAGTTTAAATACTATCCGAATATGCCAGCAACTAAAATGCTCTCCATTTGTATCTGAAGGACGGACTCTCCAGCATGCGATTGGTTGATCCTTTTGCCTTAATAAAGCTTTACTGAACTCTAGATTTGAGTTAAAACTCCAAAACTCGTTGGTAAACTTTAAAATTGTTCCATTGAAACATTATTTAAACAAAATGGATAAAAGAGTCCATTATTTTGTCTTAATTGTAGCACAGTGTTGTTAAAATAAAGTCTCATTAAACTTATCATTCTCTTGCCATTAAAAGCCTATTTCAAAACCAAAGAGAATTTTTAAGGGAAAAAACTATCCAAAGGAAATTAGAGACCTTATATTGGAAAAAAGGAAACTAAGAAGAAAGTGGCAACAAAGCCGTGATCCTCGGGACAAAACAAATCTCAACAACATGACGCAGCGCATTAGGCGAGAAATTCTAGTAATAAAAAATGAATCTATTAACCATTTTCTTAATGAGCTTACAGATGATAAAAATACCGACTATTCCCTTTGGAAAGCAACCAAAGATTTTAAAAGACCAATTATCCAAATTCCACCCATACGAAAATCTAACAACCAGTGGGCAAGGAGTAACGAAGAAAAAGCAGATATTTTTGCAAGTCATTTAGAAAAAAACATTTCAGCCCCACGAAGCACCAGATGAACACTTTCATTTAAATGAACCCCATCAAATCGAGGACCATATTAAGCTTACATCACCAAAAGAAATATTAACAGAAATCAAAAATATTAATTCGAAAAAAGCCCCAGGGTATGATCTTATTAACGGGGTAGTCATAAAACAACTCCCCAGAAAAGCTATCGTAAAACTATGCAACCTAATTAATGCGTCTTTTAGGCTTAGGTACGTACCTAAACTGTGGAAAGTTGCAGAAGTTATCATGATTCCAAAACCGGGAAAACCACTCCATGACGTGTCATCTTACAGGCCAATATCTTTGCTGCCAATTATATCCAAGCTCTATGAAAAATTATTGCTTAAAAGAATAAAACCCATCATAGAAAGACAAGAAATTATTCCATCTCATCAATTTGGTTTTCGAGACAAGCATTCCACGATAGATCAAGTACACAGAATTACTAATATAATAGAAAAAGCACTAGAAGAGGGAAAAGTTTGTTCTGCAGTTTTTCTAGATGTAGCACAAGCATTTGACAAAGTGTGGCATGAAGGCCTTAATTTTAAACTAAAAAGGTTTCTGCCAAAACAATATTCGGATATTTTGGAATCATACATATCTGATAGACATTTTAGAGTAAAACAGGAAGACTCATACTCAAATTTAAGAGAAATTCAAGCAGGCGTGCCCCAGGGTAGCGTACTAGGCCCTTATCTATACTTATTATTCACTTGTGATATCCCAAAGCCAGAAAATTGTCACTTAGCAACATTTGCCGATGATACTGGTTTATTGACGGTAGAAAAATCTATTGAAAAATGCATAGAGAAACTTCAGGATGCAGTCACCCAAATTCACAGTTGGACCACAAAGTGGCGAATAAAATTAAATGAAACCAAATCAATTCATGTTGATTTTACAAACAAAAATATAAATCACATACAAATAACAATTAACAACATTCCAGTACCATATTCGAATCAGGCAAAATATCTAGGTATGACACTTGATACCAAATTGCGCTGGAAAGCACATGTTAAGAAAAAAAAAGAAGAACTTGAGATAAGGTATAGAAAAATGAACTGGCTAATTGGAAGGAAGTCCAATTTAACAATTCATAATAAGTTACTGCTTTATAGACAAATACTGAAACCAGTATGGACATATGGTATTCAACTATGGGGTTGTGCTAAAGAGAGTAACATTCTAGTTGTACAGAGATTTCAAAATAAAGTATTAAGAAACATTGTGAATGCACCTTGGTACGTTCGAAATAGTGACCTTCATCGAGATCTAAAAATCGAAACTGTAGCAGAGACTATAAAAAAGTACGCAAAAAGCCATGAAGATAGACTCCATCGGCATGTGAATGTGGAAGCAATTCAGCTTCTAGACAATACTATGCTAGTTCGACGACTAAAAAGAGTGAAGCCGTTTGAGCTAGTAAACTAAGTGAATTACACATAAATCAAAATAATGCTATAAACACAACACAATTGTGAGTTACAGACTAAACAAAGCGGGGAGAACTGTTGAGTGAACCCTAAGTTTAAATCTGACTTTTCTAGTAAATTAAGTTAAAACAAAATTGCTAATTAGTCTTACTGACTAGATTGTAATAAAAAAAACACAGTGTGTTTGACAAATAAAAAAAAAAATAAAAAAAAATAAAAGCCTATTTTGTAGAAACTTAAGGAGCTGTTGTTTTTCTAGCAGAATTTCTTAAAAATCTTTTATTAAAAACACATAAAAAAGAGTACGCAACTCTTTATTTTTGACCAGTTGGCTGAAACAATAATTGCCAACCCTTCCCCTGACAAACAACTGATTTTTTTTTGAAGACACTTGTCAAATATAACTAAGGGAGGATATTTTTTTATTAATTTTATTGCATTAATAACAGTTTTTTTTTGTTTTTTTGAACCATTAAACCTTTTTATTAATATTTAATAACATTTTTTGTTTAAATAATACAAAAATTTATGTTAAGTCATTACAACATTGTTTTTATAAGTATTTTTTCTTCGTAGATATCGATATTTCTACTTTATTTTGGTTTTATTGTGTGTTTAATACCTAAAACTTCATTTGGCAAAAAATACCTAAGCCAAATTATTTGACAATCTAAGTATCCACAGTTAATTAATCTCAAGTAATTTTCAATTGATATTGCATCATAACTTTAAAATTTATAATTTCTAACTACTTTTTCCATGCAAACGTTCACCTCTCATAAATTTGTGCTACAGGACTGTTGTAAAGTGTCTGGTCAGGATAAACTAAAAAAACAGACCTAGCTACGAGCAATATCTTGTATAGAATATGTGATTGATGTTTTTTTTTTTGTCATTTTGTATTTTTTTTACTCTCTATATCATACATATATGATTGAGATTTTGCACAAGTTCAAGCCATCAGTAAGCAACCACGAGATACTTTCAAATTTTATATTTCCAGATTTTCAAAATGTATTTTTTTTTCAAATTGCACACAAGTTTCTTTTTGGAAAATAAACGTGACTGACTGATTTCTTTGTATCTCAGTAACAACTTTGTCAATTATGACAAATTTCTTTATTATAAGGTCCACAAGTAAATCTTTCAAAATTTTAAAAGCACTAATTTGTTAAAACCATGGACTAAATAAATGTAGCTACAGCAAGAATCAATTCTATACAATTATTATCAAATTAAAAATAAAAATTTACGTTTTATGTTACAAAACATAGCATTCAAACATAGCATTCTTTAAAACGACGTACCCGTCGAACTATTTTTATTTTATCATTTTCTTATTAAAGTACGTATTATTCTTTTTATAAAAGAAAATTTAATTTTTTAAAAGTTGGATATTATCAGCACTATCTGCAAATTCACAGGTTTTAAGTAAAGTGAGTGGAAAAACAACCTCCTGTATATTTTTTTTGTTTTTTGAGAGAGAATTTATTTTATTTATTTTCTTTCACTAACATGTAGGTAATCAAGTGAATTTCGTTTCATAATATTTTTAATCAAATAAAAAAATATATATAAATTGTCTTTTTGTGACACTGCTCAAAGTTTAGAAAAAAACTATGTAATAACATTACTGCAAAATGGTATACCTAATTAAATATTATGAAATGGAAAAACCCATTTTAGAACCCTTCATTCAATTTTCTTTGATTCAGGTAGAGCCTACTAAATTGTCCGGACAAAAACTTTTGTGTTTTGGTCGTTGAGAGTCGTAAACTAATTTATCGTCTCTTCTTAGGGTATTATGTTCACAATAAAAATTATTTTTGCTTCAAGAGAAATCATTATCTTTGCTCTTAAAGTAATAATAATAATTAGGTAATTAACTATTTATGTTAATAAATTATGTCAACATTAAAATTTGGTACATGTCTAACTTTGAAGACCTATTTTTTTCGGAAAAAAATCTGAAGTTATATTCTAAGAAAGGTTAACAAGAAAATTCGACCTATTTTAAATCAAAGCAATAAAATAACCACCTTTAGCGAAAAGTTTACGTTATTTTTCATATTTTCGAAAATCGAAACGTTTACCTAACAGAAAACTAAATCTTTTTGGCAGAAAAAATAAAAATGGCATCCATATCGATTTACTAGTTACCATCTGTAAAATACAACTTAGCCTATTTAGAGAGAGTTTCATCCTATTTTTTTTTATTCGTATATTATTGTACTGAATAATAACTTTACTGAAAAAAAGAAATAGATATTCCACCATTTAACTTAAAAGTCAAAACACGTTAACTAAACTTAAGAAAGGATATTACCTATTGAGAACTGTCCATAAGCGTTTATCTCAGTACATATTTTAGATCAAGTCAAAATTTTTATTTTTAAAGTCTTTGTAGGAATATTTTATTTTATCATCTGTATTTTACACTAAAATGCCACCTAGAGCAGTGATTGACATTGCACAAGTTGTAATTAAACATTGTTTGTTATAAAATATAAAAATAAATAAATAAAAAGGCCTTTATTTTAACCTCGGCGAAGTTCAGCATAGCTGTTATTAACCGAGTACATAAGATAATAAATATATTTAAAATATTGCACTAAAAAAATATTTGTGATGCTTATTTTGTATTGACACACTATCAAATTAAATATTTAATAAAAACACGTGTATGATAAGAATAAATAAATAAACAAACAGCAAAAAGAAAATAATAACAATTATTATAAAATACCTAAATTAAATACTTTTGAAGCAGGCAGTTTTTAAATTTATATTTAAAAGATAAGAATGATGAAAAAAGAAAGTTGGTCGGTAGCTCGTTCAGAAGTTTAACAGATAAATAGCTGAATCAAAAATTAATGCCCAGTTAACATTAACCAAATCATTTTGGAAATTATCCACGCTAAAGTTTTTAAAATCGCGATATTCTACTAACTTGGGAGTTGACTTGGGTACTCTAACATTAATTGAGCAATAAATCAACTGATGATCAGAGATATCATGCAAGTCATAATGGTTTACCAAACCACAAAGAAGATTTTCATTAGATAGAATAATAACATCAAGAAGACTAGCCTTTTTGGCAGAAAGCCTTGTTGGATTAAGTACTACCTGCTTAAAATCAAACAAGTCTAAGAAGTGTTCAAAATTATCATTTATACTAAGATTTTCCAAAAGGTTTATATTTATGTCTCCCATCAGAATTATTTCATCGCATAGTGGCAACACTGTGCCCACAGAATTCTCAAGAATACCTAGAGCATTTAAAGCATTGAACTTTGGAGGGCGATAAAAAATTCCGAATCCCAAGGACAATCTTTAAGTTTAACAAGTGTCTAAAGTTGCTCAAAGTCGTCATTCCTTACTTCTAATTGTATTTCAACTACTTGTAGGTCATTTCTAAAATACGCACCAACACCACCCCCTCTAGCTCCTCGATCACATCTATAAAAAGTGTAACCATCAATATAAATATCCCTGTCTGTTACACGATCTGTAAGCCAGGTTTCAGTTATATAAGTTATATAAGTCCTTGTAGGAATATTTTATTTTATCATCTGTATTTTACACTAAAATGCAACCTAGAGCAGTGATTGACATTGCACAAGTTGTAATTAAACATTGTTTGTTATAAAATAAAAAAATAAATAAATAAAAAGGCCTTTATTTTAACCTCGGCGAAGTTCAGCATAGCTGTTATTAACCGAGTACATAAGATAATAAATACATTTAAAATATTGCACTAAAAAAATATTTGTGATGCTTATTTTGTACTGACACACTATCAAATTAAATATTTAATAAAAACACGTGTATGATAAAAATAAATAAATAAACAAACAGCAAAAAGAAAATAATAACAATTATTATAAAATACCTAAATTAAATACTTTTGAAGCAGGCAGTTTTTAAATTTATATTTAAAAGATAAGAATGATGAAAAAAGAAAGTTGGTCGGTAGCTCGTTCAGAAGTTTAACATAAATAGCTGAATGATCTTTTAAATAAGGCAGTAGGATGTTTAGGGATTTCGAACTTTAAATTGTTTCGAGTTTGACGCTGGTGTATGTATTTTCATTGAGATATTCTGATTTGCCTATTTTAAGCAGTTTATAAAGAAAGCAACCCATATGTAACTTTAGTCTATCCTGCATATTAAGCCATGCAAGCTGCTTAAGTTTATGACTCACATGATCTCGATATCGAAGTCCATAAATAAATCGTATGCAAGAATTTTGGATTTTTTGCAAAGATTGTTGCGCCCGCATGTCTAAGCACGGTCCGTACACAAAGTCGCAATAATTACAATGCGAAAGCACAAGTAATTCAGATAATTGTTTCCTTAAGCTAAGATTCAGTAGATGTCGACTTTTGTAAAGATTTCTAAGAGAAAAATACGCTTTTTGTGAAACTCTAGCTACTTGTGATCTAAATCTAAGTTTAGAATTAAACATCACACCTAAATTTTTGTACTCTCGCACTGCTGGAATGGCGACTTGAGCCATACGCACACCAATATTTTCCTCTGTCCACTCACTGTAGGGACCAAAAAACATAACTGCCGATTTTGTTGGATTTATTTTAAGACCATTATTATTCGAGTACGTATAAATTTGATTCATATTGATATTTATTTGTTCTTCTGCCTGCAAATACTCTGATATACTAAAAGTAGTTAGGCTCTGACTATCATCACAATATTGTGAAAGAATCGACCCCTGTGCATACTGGTGCATATCCACAGTATAAATTACAAAAAGCAAAGGGCCCAAAATTGACCCCTGAGGAACACCCCTCCCTACCGCCAGCTTTTTCGAGGTCTTGCGGTCCAAAATAACAAGTTGATCTCTATTGCTTAAGTAATCTTTAAAAAGATTCACGGAATTACAATCAAAACCATAATAGTTAAGTTTGGCGGCAAGAAGAGCCGGATCCAGAGTGTCAAATGCCTTACTATAATCCAACAAAACCAGAGCTGAGGTTTTCCCTTCATCCGAAGCCCGAATGATGTCATCCAGAACATTTGAAAGCGCCGTGGCTGTACTAAATCCTTTTCTAAAACCCGACTGTCCTTTGAAAAATAAGTTGTTCTGATTTAAGTATTCAACTATTTGTTTATAGATAATTTTTTCAAAGAGTTTCGAGGCCACACTTAATAAACTAATAGGACGCAAATCAGAATATGGTTTTGGACTAGTGATTTTTGGAAGCGGTATTACAAGAGCTGATTTCCATTTCGAGGGAAATTTATTGAGACTAATCGCACAATTAAAAATATGTACCAAAAATGGTATTATAACGGGACAGCATAGCTTTACCATTTGCGTGGTAAGTTTGTCAGTGCCTGCCGCATTCGATCTTAAAGTAGATAAAGCCCAAGTAACGTCACTGTCGCCAACCTCTGTCAATTCAAAGCTTCTGTCAGTGGCCGTAAGGCCATTAATGGCAGTAATGCTTAGGTAGTGGTTTATTGTATTTGCGTTAACAGGAGGGCAAATTTGAGAAACAGATTCAATAAAAAAATTATTAATTTTGTCTGGGTCGCCCAAAGAAACAGAAATTATTCGGTCATTTTTTTTCTTGGAATATACATTCATTTCATTAAGAGTTTGCCACACAATTTTGGAGTCATGCTTCTTATTGATATATTCCAAATACGCCTTTTTTTCGTGTCTTATTGCCTGAGTAAACATATTCCTTGCATTCTTATAAGCTTCCCAGTCATTAACCTTCCTATGTTTTTTGTATCTAGATAACAGCCGATTTCGGTAGCATTTCATCCTTTTCAAAACATCAGTAAACCACGGCGATTTTGGCTTAGTTACTTTGACTACTCGTTTTGGGGCATGTTTATTAAACAATTCTATTACTAGGTTAGTAAGAACTTCTACCTTAGTATCCAAGTCAACTTTATCAAAAATTAATGCCCAGTTAACATTAACCAAATCATTTTGGAAATTATCCATGCTAAAGTTTTTTAAATCGCGATATTCTACTAATTTGGGAGTTGACTTGGGTACTCTAACATTAATTGAACAACAAATCAACTGATGATCAGAGATGTCATGCAAGTCATAATGGTTTACCAAACCACAAAGAAGATTTTCATTAGATAGAATAATAACATCAAGAAGACTAGCCTTTTTGGCAGAAAGCCTTGTTGGATTAAGTACTACCTGGTTAATATCAAACAAGTCTAAGAAGTGTTCAAAATTATCATGTATACTAAGATTTTCCAAAAGGTTTATATTTATGTCTCCCATCAGAATTATTTCATCGCATAGTGGCAACACTGTGCCCACAGAATTTTCAAGAATACCTAGAGCATTTAAAGCATTGAACTTTGGAGGGCGATAAAAAATTCCGAATACCAAGGACAATCCTTTAAGTTTAACAAGTGTCCAAAGTTGCTCAAAGTCGTCATTCCTTACTTCTAATTGTATTTCAACTACTTGTAGGTCATTTCTAAAATACGCACCAACACCACCCCCTCTAGCTCCTCGATCACATCTATAAAAAGTGTAACCATCAATATAAATTTCCCTGTCTCTTACACGATCTGTAAGCCAGGTTTCAGTTATAGCTAAAACATCTAATTTTAAAGAACTAATGCAATTTCTAATTTCTAAGAGGCTGGGAATTAAAGAACGAACATTTGCTTGACCAACTTTTAAATTTTTCGAGTTTTGAGATGCCATTTTTTAAAATTATTATTAATGATAAACAAAACAGAAAAAAAAGGGGTAAAATTATAAAAATTACCTATTTAATAAGAGTGTCCAAAAATGCTTCATTTTTAATTATAACATAGCATCCGCCATCATGTTTTCTGGCTAACACAGTTTCATCTTTATGCCAAACGTATTTATACCCGCAATTTTTAAGTTCTTGTTTAGCCTTTTTGAACAAATCATAAGTTTGCTTAGTTAATTCCTCACTTACAAATATTGCCGTTGGTAATTCGCCCAATCCCGTACTTCTCAAGGTAATCTTGCCCTTTTGAGTACGAGCCCTAAGTATTTGTTGCTTCAGCTCAGTGTTATTCAGGGTCAAAATTATTTTGGTGCCATCACTTTGCGTTTCAACATACTTAACTTCCTCAATACTGGCATCTGGAACGGTAACATCCAGAGCGTTAAAAAGTTTTTTGACGTTTTCCATAGCTACGTTTTTCTTACCCGCATGTTTGATTAGAGCAGATAGACATATATTATTCTTCAACATGCCCTGCTTTTGACTATTTTCCACCTCTCTTATTTTCTGAACTTGCTTAACAGTTTTATCATTTTTTGTGAGCTCTTTTACCATGTTTAATAAACTATTGGATCTAGTTTTTTCTTCTTCATACTTCTCACTCAGAAAATCAACCGTCTCACGAAGATCACTGACCTCGCCTTGTAATTCTCTTACCAATCTTTTCAATTCCAATAGTTCATCATCTCTAGTTGGACTTTGAGCAAAAAAGTTTGATCTGCGATCTGATCTACGATTGGTTACATTGCTCCTTCTTAAACAATCAGTACAAGTCCAAAGATCTTGGACTTGCGTAAGTCCAGCACAAGCTAAATGAAGCGATTTTCCGCACTGACTATATACAACTTTTCTTTTTCTTCCAATTGCTTGGCTACAACTTTTGCAAGATACCGGCACCAATTTACCCGATATCCGAAGTCAATTTTATAGTAGCACGGCTTTTGTGAATTTTTATTGTTCTGTGACTCGTGTTAAACTCCTTATCACAAACCGCTTTTTCTTGAAAATGTATTTGTTTATATCTAATAAATTCTGTATTTGGCGATTATTTAGTTACTAATTTGGTTTATTTAAGCACTAATGGATAGATCTTTTCTTTGCGAACAGAATGGTATAACACTTGGTAATTAATAAACACTTTTTTACGTAAAAATTTTGAAATTTGCGGTAGCGTACTAAAAACGGGTGTAAATCTTAAAACTCGGCACCACAATCTCATAAGAACTACCACTAGTTTTATTGTCTAAGTAACAAAGGTGAAGATCTCATTTTTCTGTGCATAATGTGTGTGACATTCACAAGTTACCACAGAACACAGTAGACAGAAAACATAATTTTTTGACAGTAATGTTTGAGTTTTTTATTCACACGGTAATTAAACAAGTTTTGAATTGGTAATGTTAACAGTACATTCATTAAACCTTTTACAAAAAAAATTTAGCCTTCTTTGATCCATCTTTGGATATAGGCCTCCTCCAATATCTTCCACTCTTTCCTGTATGACGCCGTGTTCATCGATCTAGTCCGCATGTTTCTTCAAATCGTCCGCCCATCTCATTTGTGGTCTTCCACTACTTCTTTTATTTTCCCAAGGTATCCAGTTTACAATATATTTGTTTGACAGAAAGACGATCGATTTAACAAATGTATTAGTGCTATCGACCATGTCTTAAATGAAATAATATTTTGTAAAGCCATACAGTAATTTTTTGGAAAAAACATAATCTCATAGCATTTTCATTGCATAAGGCTAAAGCAAGCCACAAATCAATGTCCTAACACAGTAAAGGTTTTTCGTAACCATTTATGCTTGTTTTAAAAAGATAATTTGTTGTCACCATATTTGGTGACAGTGAAATCGTTTTGATTAGTTTGAAGCTAGAAGATATTTTCTTGTAATTTTTATTAAAAAGACCAAGTTTACAGGTCATGTCCATGTCTTTATGACTATAGGTGCATTATTGATTTTTTAAAAAAAATATATACAAAATTAAGTAGCATATTTTAAATAACTAAAAACATAAACAATTTAAATACACCAAAACACCAGATAAGCTAAAATGATTGCTTAATAGCACCTTTTCCATATTATATAGGAGAAGTAATAATTGTTTCTAAAATTTAACCAAAGATAATGATAAATCAATCTATTTTTCTAAAATTTAACTTGACCTGTAAAATTGGATAAAGATATTTAATATTTTTCCTAAAATAAAAACTCGCGTATTTTGAGTTAGTAATAATTTTATACATTGAACAAGTTTCCCAACTTGTTTTTATTTTTGTAAATAATTATATTCTCTAATTTTCACTTAAAATTAGAGAAGCTATCTCTCTTAGTTTTTAAATATTTTTGGGTTACATTTTCTACGCTTACAAGCGTTTTTAGAATATTATTTTGATTTACTTTACGCTATATCTTTCCATATTTTAAATTTAAACTTCGCGCGCTTCTTCCAGCAATGAAGGATTTGAGATAAGCGGCTAAATTCGGCCTAGCAGACGAAAACGCCGATTGTCTGGGCGAACAACTCAACCACGCGCCACGTGCAAGGAAAGTCACCGCACCGCTATCATTTTATATTAAAATTGTGGAAACTATTAATTTTACGCTTTAGTTTATTAGATATTAGTGTTTGGAACATTTTGAACTATAGAACAATGGAGCGTCTGGTACTTCGCGTATAATCGGGCTGGCCAGCCAAGTAGCTACAAAAGACATCTAATGGTAAGTCGTTTCTTGATAATTTTTCATTGCTGCGCTATTTTTAGTATTTAAGTTTTTAGGCTCTTTTTTCCCTGTTGGAGCCCTGTGGAAAGATACAGTCCCTCTTAACTCCCCCACGTTTTCTCGAGCTATCTCGAGTGGTCCTTCGGTATATTTTATTTTCTACAGAAGGCCTAACCTCACCATTTGGTCCAGGTTCGAGCCTGATAACAGGACCCCGGGAAAAATTAAAGTCTAAATCGCATTTTGTTAAATATAAAATTTTTAATAAATACGCATGACCTTGCTCTTTTTGCTGTGCTAGCAGTAAAAATAACAAGTAAAAAAGTACCGAACGCGCATTGTTTTCGCGCATTTCCTACCTCTTTTTGGCTTGGCGTCGACTGCACGTAGGAAAAGTTTCCAACACAAAGATATTAGAGAGGTAAATGAGACTTGTTTACATTTTTTATCGCCTATTTTCTTTTCTTTTAAACGCTTTTAATTTTTAAATATTAAAAATTTCGGAAACTAATCGTTCACCTGTTTTAACGGAGTTTTTTAAAAACATTACAATGAGCACGCAACTTAAGAAGTTAGAAGCACTCCGTAATGTGCAACATAATCGCCTTAATACTCTTCATAACTTAGCTAATGCATGCCTAACGGATGATACAAAACAACCGTGTTTACAGGTTCGACTTATCGACCTTGATGAAATTAAAGAATCATTTTTTATTTATCAAAATCAAATAATAGAGGCTTATTCGGCAAGTCCGGAGAGACTGGAAGAAGAAAATGAACGCCTTACTGAGTTTGACGACAGCTTCTATGATATTAAAAGAATTCAAAAACAACTATTTGAGGTGAAAATTGAAGCTCCTCAACCTCAAAACTTAACGCAAATTTCAACTTCTTCTGATCCAGACCGCTTTATGGCGTCTTTAATGCCAAGACTGCGCATTGTCGAATTTCATGGCGACATCACTAAGTTTCCAACCTTTCTAGATATGTACAATAGTTCTGTACACAATAATCCTAGTATTCCTACAAACGCTAAATTTAATTTGTTACTGTCCTACCTAAAAGGACCGCCTTTAAACGTAGTTAAACATTTACAAATAACCGATGCTAATTATATAATCGCTTACAATACGCTTCTAAAACGCTATCATAACCCCCGCTTATCGGCTCAAACTTATTGGCGCTCCGTGTATAATTTTCCCGCTCTCAAAGACGACAATCCAGAAACGCTGCGCACGCTGCTTGATGTTTTTTCAGAAAATATTGAGGCTTTAAAAACTCTAAATTACGACACTGATCAATGGTGTTTTCCGCTTGCCCACATTCTACTAGATAAATTGCCTGAGGTACTACTTTCGCGCTTTGAACTAGCTAATTCTAGGTCTAATGAAATGCCCAAATATCAAGAAATTTATAATTTCCTTGAAAGTCAATGTAATTCGCTTTATTCGCTACACTCTAAAAATAGATTTAAAAATAATAAACAGTTTTATAAAAATAACGCCTCGCCTTATTATACAAAAACGCTACTTGGTACGGAAAATACTCATTCTAAAGATAGATGCGCTTTTTGTGATTCGAACACACATTCAATATATTTATGTCACGCATTTAAAGGTAAATCTCCCTACGAACGCTATGCTTACGCTAAAAATAAAAACCTATGTTTAAATTGTTTAAGCTCAATACATTTAACAAATTCTTGTCAAAGTCTACGCTCATGTCGCTATTGCCCTGGTAATCAAAGACATCACTCATTAATTCATTTTGAGCGTAATTATAATTACTGTAATTCTCAAAATCAAAATAGATCACATTTTGATGCTAACGTGAATTTCTCACAAAATCTCTCTAATATTTCTCCCAACTCGTCTCCAAGTAGCGCACCACGTGGTTACTTGACCAGCCAGCAAAGTTTTAGATCCCCGGCTACTGGTTGTCCGCTTCAAAATTACTCTACTCAAAATAATCAAAATTTTACTTCGACGTCTTCTAATTCACAAGTACCAATCGCAACTCCTTCGGGTTCTAACCCCACGCATTGTGGTTTTATTTCTGCGCAATCGCAAGTTTTATTGTCAACTATCCTAGTAAGAATTCAAGATGTCCGCGGTAACTTTCAAACAGTTAGAGCGGTGTTAGACAGCGGTTCGCAAAACACTTTTTGTTCTCAAAAATTAGCGCAACAATTGGGCCTTCCAAGACAACCCTTATGTTCAAATATACAGGGGGTTGGAGGCAACTCTCTTACTTCTGATCTAGGATCGATTTTTATTAAAATTTGTAATTTTCAAAAACCCGATATTTTTGTGTCTACGCAAGCGATTATTTTGCAAAAAGTTTGTACTGATTTACCGTCAGTAAAAATAAATACAGAAAATTGGCATTTTATAAAAAATTTACCCTTAGCAGATCCCACTTTTTACAACCCTTCGCCTGTAAATTTACTAATTGGTATGGATCTATTTCCACTAATTATACAGGGTGAAAAAATCGCTAGTGATGATCCAAATCATCCCTTTGCTATGGGAACTATTTTCGGCTATATTTTGATGGGACAAATAAATCAACCCTTAATTTCTACCCCGCCAATTAATGCTCTTTTTTGTCAAAATGAAAATGACTCGCTTTCGCAATTAATTTCAAAATTTTGGGAAACCGACTGCGTCCCCCAAAAAACTCATTTGAAACCAGAGGATGAAATTTGTGAAAATTATTTTAAACAGAGCGTGTCGCGTAATCAAGACGGCCGGTATACTGTCTCCCTTCCCTTTCGCACATCTGAAAATCCACCACAGTTTCCCGCCATAAAACAAGTCGCGCTAAATCGTTTCTTATCTTTAGAAAAAAAACTGCTTCGCGATAAAAACTTGTATTGTGAATATTCTAAATTTATGAATGAATATTTGGAATTGGGTCATATGGACTATGACTTAGAAAAAGAAGACGATTCAGACAGCTATTTTATTCCACATTTCGCTGTTGTTAAAAATGAAGCTATCACTACTAAGACAAGGGTAGTTTTTAATGCGAGTATTACTGACCCTTTTACGCATATTTCGCTTAATCAAGTATTATTATCGGGTCCAAAACTACAAAAAGATATTATTCAAATATTATTACATTTTCGCCTTAACCCTTTGACGCTCACCTGCGATATTCAAAAAATGTATCGTGGTATAAATATCAACCCTGATCATCAAAAATACCAAAAAATATTTTGGCGGTTTAACCCTAATGAAAAAGTTTCCGTTTTTAAACTACGAACTGTCACTTACGGAGTGAACTGTTCACCATATCTCGCTTTACGCACCCTTCAGCACTTAGCTGAATCCGAATATGATAACTACCCTCACGCTGCTAAAGTTATACTTAACGATACCTATATTGATGACGTCACTACTTCATGTAAAACGGTTCAAGAGGCGTTAAATTTGCAGCATGAGCTTACGGAGTTATTAGGAAACGCTGGCTTGAAATTACACAAATGGTCTAGCAATCGCTCAGAAGTGATCTCTCATTTAGATTCCTCCTTAGTCAACCCCGCAGTTTTATCTCTCGATTCGGATGACGTCACTAAGGTCTTAGGCCTGTGCTGGCATCCTTCCTATGACGAGTTTCGATTTAACATATTACCTAATCAGCAAAGCTGTACTAAAAGGACGCTTCTCTCTTTTTTTAGCACGCTGCTATGACCCCCATGGGTATCTTACCCCAGTAACATTCACTTTAAAATATTTGATTCAACAAATTTGGTTACTTGGTATTTCCTGGGACGCCACACCTACTTTAGAAATAGTTCGTCAGTGGACACTCTATCAATCTGAATTTCAAGTTTTAGAAAAATTTAGTTTACCCCGCCACATTGACATCACCAACGCCGAATCCATCGATCTCTGTGGTTTTTGTGATGCGAGTGAACGAGGGTACGCATGCGTAATATACTTACGTGTCTTACGAAACGCTAAATATCACATATATTTTGTTCTTGCGAAAAGTCGCATCGCTCCACTTAAAAAATTTGTTAGTATTCCGAGAATAGAACTTCTAGCCGCTACTCTCTTATCTGAGGTCTTAAAATACACATATGATATATTCATAAAAAGGTTCACAATAAATAATATTTACGCTTTTTCGGACGCAATGGTTGTTTTACACTGGATAAAATCCCATCCAAGTAAATGGAAAACTTTTGTCGCAAATCGTGTTAGTCTTATCCAAGATAATATTAATCCAGAATGTTGGTTATATACCCCCACCTTTCTCAATAGTGCCGATGTAGCCAGCCGCGGCTGCTCGCCGAGTGAGCTTTTAAATCATCCCCTATGGTGGGCCGCCCCTAGTTTTTTACAAGAATCTTTCGATAAATGGCCAACAAAAACCCCGCAAGTCAAAATAAATGACAGTTTAGAGACTGAGGAACGAAAAAATGTGGCTCTGATTTCTTGTGACCGAATAACGGAAAATTTTTTAGATTCGCTTTTAAATAATAAATCCGATTTTTACGCTATTCAACTACTTTTAGCCCGCAGTTTGCGATTCATAAATAATTGTAGACTATCCGCAGACGTCAGAAAAAAGACAAATATAGATTATATCGATCTCTTTAAAGCTTTAAAATGTTTGGCTAAGCACGAACAACAAAAATACTTTTCTGAAGTAATTCTTAACCTTCAAAACCAGAAAAAATGCATAAAACCCATACAAAAATTGAATCCCTTTTTAGACCAGGATGGTCTTATAAGAGTTGGAGGACGCATTCAACAAGCCATGACTATTTCTTACGGACAAAAACATCCTCTTCTTTTACCCAAGGAAAGTAGACTTTCTTATATTTTTATTGAATATATGCACAAAAAATATTTGCATGTTGGAGTGCAAACAGTCCAATATCTCATTAGTCAAATTTTTTGGATTTTATCTGCCAAACGCTTAATTAAAACGGTTTTATCCAAATGTGTTCGTTGCTTTCGCGTCAAACCGCATTCTTATGAGCAAATCATGGGACAAATTCCGTCCTACCGCTTGATTCCACAAAAGCCTTTTACTTTTAGTGGAGTAGATTTTAGTGGTGCTATACCTATCACTCTCAGTAAACACAGAGGTGTAAAAACACAAAAAGCATATATCTGCCTTTTTATTTGTCTAAATACTAAAGCTTTACATCTCGAGTTAGTGTCAGATCTAACTTCGGACGCTTTTTTAGCTGCGCTACGTCGCTTTGTTGCCCGAAGAGGTTACATAAAAACTCTTTTTTCAGATAATGGCACAAATTTCGTTAAATCAAGCAAAGAATTGCTTGATCTTGCAAGAAATGCTTGCACGCAACAAGCTATCGCCTGGAATTTTATCCCTCCATCAGCTCCCCACTTCGGCGGTCTTTTGGAGTCAGGGATAAAATCAGTAAAAACTCACTTAATTCGTACCATTGGCTCGCAAATTCTAAGTTATGAGGAGTTGTACACGGTTCTTTGTCAAATTGAGGCGATTTTAAATTCTCGCCCCTTGACCCCGCAATCTACCGACTGTAACGATCTACAGGTTTTAACACCGGGACATTTTTTAACACATGGACCTTTAGTTTCTGTTCCTGATGAAGATTTTTCAAGTAAACCTGAGAATCGGTTATCGCGATGGAACTTGGTCCAACAAATACAAGCCGATTTTTGGCGTCGTTGGAGCCAAGAATTTTTACATACCCTTCAAGTACGAAATAAATGGTTGGAACCATGCGCAGAGCCAAAAATAGGTACCCTCGTTCTTATCAAAGACGAGTTATCACCGCCCCTTCAATGGCGGGTAGGTCGCATTATTGAAATTTTTAAAGGGCCTGATGGGCACGCTAGGGTGGCAAATGTTCGTACCGCGTCCGGTATCTTTAAACGACCTTTAGTCAAGCTTTGCCCCCTTCCAATTGATTCAGATTCACCTACCGAAAAATGATGCTCATTTTGGTGGGCCGAATGAACAAGTTTCCCAACTTGTTTTTATTTTTGTAAATAATTATATTCTCTAATTTTCACTTAAAATTAGAGAAGCTATCTCTCTTAGTTTTTAAATATTTTTGGGTTACATTTTCTACGCTTACAAGCGTTTTTAGAAAATTATTTTGATTTACTTTACGCTATATCTTTCCATATTTTAAATTTAAACTTCGCGCGCTTCTTCCAGCAATGAAGGATTTGAGATAAGCGGCTAAATTCGGCCTAGCAGACGAAAACGCCGATTGTCTGGGCGAACAACTCAACCACGCGCCACGTGCAAGGAAAGTCACCGCACCGCTATCATTTTATATTAAAATTGTGGAAACTATTAATTTTACGCTTTAGTTTATTAGATATTAGTGTTTGGAACATTTTGAACTATAGAACAATGGAGAGTCTGGTACTTCGCGTATAATCGGGCTGGCCAGCCAAGTAGCTACAAAAGACATCTAATGGTAAGTCGTTTCTTGATAATTTTTCATTGCTGCGCTATTTTTAGTATTTAAGTTTTTAGGCTCTTTTTTCCCTGTTGGAGCCCTGTGGAAAGATACAGTCCCTCTTAACTCCCCCACGTTTTCTCGAGCTATCTCGAGTGGTCCTTCGGTATATTTTATTTTCTACAGAAGGCCTAACCTCCCCATACATAATCTTAAAAATAATATTATTTAACATAAATAATAATTATTAAAATAAATATATCATAATTTCCATTTAATAATTAAAGACTGGTTAAAGAGAAAACGCAATATGGAAATATGGAAATTTAGTTTATACATAACCAATAAGCTAACTTAATTATAAATTAATTAAAATCAAACAACAAATATAAAACCATTTGGTTAATAATCACTAGATAGGATTAGTAGTAAGGAAACGAGACATAAATTAGTTGAACGACTTAATTAGTGTAATAATTAGTGTTAAAGTGTATTGTTTCAAGCAAATAAACTATTTTGAAAAATTAAATCAACTTTTGAAAATTATTGCAAATAAATATCGCAAGAATCGCGTGCAAAAAAACCAGACAAAAAAGAGTAGCCTAAATTACCTTTTGCTAATTGCTAAAAATTTTACACTATTATAAACTGGGAATGACACAAAAACATATGTCGCAAAAAATGATACCCTGTATATTGGCTTGAATCAATTTAAGTATAATAAAAATTTTTTCTTAACAAATATGGCCTGCATTGAAATTTTAGATTTTCGTTTTTTAATTACCAATTTCAAACGTCTGGGCCATTAAAATGGCTATAAATAGACTACTTGATAATTTCGAAAAACACATGGCTCGTTTTGTAGAGAGCCCTTTTTCTGTTCATTCAAGTACACAAAGAAATGGTCTGGAATTTTTAAAACAAACACATCTGGGGAAAAAACGTTTCGTAGAGAGCCTCTATTCGTTACCTAATTCGTTGGTCCGTACACATAACAGTGGCGTATCGGAATTTTATTTGGGGAAGGAAATGTTATAATAAATATTTGGTAAACTTATCACGTCCTTGTAATGCAACTATAGGTAAATTTAGTGGGAATAAGGACACTGTTGTTCTGGTAAATATACGTTTTAATCCATCGGTAACGTTTCGACAATGGTTTTTGTCTTCATCAGACTAAAAAGGTTACAACTCATTAGTAAGATAATATAAAATACGGCACATTAATACATCACCAATTAAAAATTATTATTCTTTTCCCAATAAATAACATATAAAATGACCTTATTGACAATATATTATTTTTTTCCTAAATATTTTTTTCCCTTTTAATGTATATGAAACTGATTTTTTTATTTATTTATATCAAGAATAAATTATGGTTTATTTTTCTTCCTTTTTTTTTAATATACATATATAAAATTTTTTATACAAAGGTTCAAAAAAAATTTTTTTTTGTCACTATAGTAACTGATGGGTGTCTCAATAAAATACGCACAAAGAGATCAATCAGCTATTCACATAAAAACAACAATAACAAATAAAACCTTTAGCAAGCCATAATACCATGTAGAAAATAACAACAATGTACACATTATAAACCTATGTTAAAATTTAAAAAGGACTGTTAAAATATTTAAAATTCGTTACTCACCCTTCAGACTAGATCGTACATTGGAACAACAAAAAATAAGAATTCAAGCACATCAGGAAAACAAACGGCACAAAATTAAAAACGAAACCCGACATTAGTGTGGTAATTATTTATATTTTCTTTTGTTTTGTTTATCAGACAGGTTATATTATGGGCGGCAAAATTAGTCCGCATTGTTGTCACTATTCTGGATTTTCATTATTCCGAAATATTAAAACAAATAAAAATTCTTTAAGTTTAAAGCAAAAGGCAACCTTGAATAGAGTGGCACTAGTAGTGTACGGTACTGATTTAATTTAGAGTGGGACAAGTGTATATAGTATGATACAATTAAGACAGTGATGGAACTTATTTTCTAGTTTGGAGTTGTTGTATATTAAAATGCATTGATAACATGCATTGTTGTCAGAACACAAAACTTTTCCTGTTTAAACCTTGGTATATACAATTAATTTTTAAAAAAGCAAAAAATATTTTTTGGTTGAACGCTAATTTTCAACTCATTTACGTATTCATGACTACTTAGAAAGACACTTCGTATTTTGTTGTCGTGGTTTAATTGGGGAAAAGCTTTATTTTTTTCCTTTTATATTATACATATACATACATACACCCACATATACATACATACAATCACATACATACATACATATACACAAATGCACATACATACATACACGTATTATATTTATATTTTTTATTAATGTTATTATTATTATTATTATTTTTATATAATTTCTATTATTATTTTTTTTTTAATTTTTTTTTTATATTTTATATAATTTTGATCATTTTTATAATATTAATATTAATGTATATTAATATATATATTTTTCTATAAATATTTTATATTATTTTTTAAATATAATTTTCTTTTAAGTTTACTTTATTTTGTTTATTGTTAATTTCATTAATCGTCATTTGGGGGTTATTTTAAGCGAATTCTATTGAGTAGGGAGTTATAGACCGTACTCAATTTGTTAACATCGCTACGTAAATTAACTGCTCTATCTTTATTAATGTTTATATATATCATTTCCAAAATGGAGCGTTTGTAATAATTAGTTTCTTTTTCCAAGATCCTTGCTTCCTCAAACTTAAACTCATGCTGTGTTGAAAAATGATGAGTGGCTAATGCTGTCTTATCTTTTTTATTTTTATTTTTTTCTTGGCAATCGTATTTATAATGTTTGAATCGATTTTCAATATATTGTTTTGTTTGACCGATGTATATTTGTTCACAGCTACATGGTATACTATAGATCGCACTAGACTGCTTTAGAAATGGAGTTTTATCTTTAAGTTGTGTAAATAAGCTGTTTGTAGTTTTTAAGTTATAAAAAACCAATTCTAGGTCGTTTTTTTGAAAGCATTGCTTTAGTTTGTGAGATAAGCCATGGACAAATGGGATCTTAAAATATTTTTTCTTTCATTATTAATATTTTCAGAGTTCTCTGGTGGGCTTATATGCTTTTTTGTGAATCTTTGAACACACTGATTTATAAATGTTGATGGGTAATTGTTTTTCTATGCGATATTTTTTATTATTTTTTTGTTTTCATCCCAGAATTTTTGATGACTAAGATAGTGCGATCTATATAAAAGGTTGTTTATTGTACTTATTTTATGCTGAACACTGTGGTATGAATTGTAATTTAAAGTTCTGCCAGAGCTAGTCGGTTTACGGTACCAATTGGTAATCAAACTTCCATCACTCTCTCGGATAACCTTAACATCCAAAAATGCTAGATTTTTCTCAGTTTCTTTTTCAATGGTAAATTGAATTTTCGGATGAATGGAGTTAAAAATAGTGAGAATAGTCTCTATTTTGTCTTTTGGTACAGCGGAAATTGTATCATCAACATATACAAAAAGAAATGGAATAAAAAAATCGATCTTTTTGTAAACTTCTCTGATCACATGATCCATGACTATATTAGCTAATACGGGTGAGCTGGGGTTTCCCATTGCACTACCATCTAATTGTTGGTACATTTTGCCTTGGAATGAAAAATAGTTCGTGTCAAAACATAAAGAAATCATTTCAAGTATCTTCTCCACTGGCAATTCAGTGTAAGCGCTAATATGTCTTTTATGCTTTTTAATTATATCTAGTACCAATGATTTCGGAATGTTGGTGAATAAGGATACCACATCAAGAGATACAAGTTCATAGTTATCAGGGAGAGTCACATTTTTAATCTTTTCTACAAATTGAAATGAGTTCTTTATATTGAATTCAAAAGTAGTGGTAAGCGGATTCAAAATTTGATGTAACCAAGTAGCTATATTATATGATGGTGAATTTAGGCAACTCACAACCGGTCTCATTTTTAATCCGTTAAAATATTGCAAAGAAAAAAAATTACCCATCAACATTTATAAATCAGTGTGTTCAAAGATTCACAAAAAAGCATATAAGCCCACCAGAGAACTCTGAAAATATTAATAATGAAAGAAAAAAATATTTTAAGATCCCATTTGTCCATGGCTTATCTCACAAACTAAAGCAATGCTTTCAAAAAAATGACCTAGAATTGGTTTTTTATAACTTAAAAACTACAAACAGCTTATTTACACAACTTAAAGATAAAACTCCATTTCTAAAGCAGTCTAGTGCGATCTATAGTATACCATGTAGCTGTGATCAAATATACATCGGTCAAACAAAACAATATATTGAAAATCGATTCAAACAACATAAATACGATTGCCAAGAAAAAAATAAAAATAAAAAAGATAAGACAGCATTAGCCACTCATCATTTTTCAACACAGCATGAGTTTAAGTTTGAGGAAGCAAAGATCTTGGAAAAAGAAACTAATTATTACAAACGCTCCATTTTGGAAATGATATATATAAACATTAATAAAGATAGAGCAGTTAATTTACGTAGCGATGTTAACAAATTGAGTACGGTCTCTAACTCCCTACTCAATAGAATTCGCTTAAAATAACCCCCAAATGACGATTAATGAAATTAACAATAAACAAAATAAAGTAAACTTAAAAGAAAATTATATTTAAAAAATAATATAAAATATTTATAGAAAAATATATATATTAATATACATTAATATTAATATTATAAAAATGATCAAAATTATATAAAATATAAAAAAAAATAAAAAAAAAATAATAATAGAAATTATATAAAAATAATAATAATAATAATAACATTAATAAAAAATATAAATATAATACGTGTATGTATGTATGTGCATTTATGTATATGTATGTATGTATGTGATTGTATGTATGTATATGTGGGTGTATGTATGTATATGTATAATATAAAAGGAAAAAAATAAAGCTTTTCCCCAATTAAACCACGACAACAAAATACGAAGTGTCTTTCTAAGTAGTCATGAATACGTAAATGAGTTGAAAATTAGCGTTCAACCAAAAAATATTTTTTGCTTTTTTAAAAATTAATTGTATATACCAAGGTTTAAACAGGAAAAGTTTTGTGTTCTGACAACAATGCATGTTATCAATGCATTTTAATATACAACAACTCCAAACTAGATAATAAGTTCCATCACTGTCTTAATTGTATCATACTATATACACTTGTCCCACTCTAAATTAAATCAGTACCGTACACTACTAGTGCCACTCTATTCAAGGTTGCCTTTTGCTTTAAACTTAAAGAATTTTAATTTGTTTTAATATTTCGGAATAATGAAAATCCAGAATAGTGACAACAGTGCGGACTAATTTTGCCGCCCATAATATAACCTGTCTGATAAACAAAACAAAAGAAAATATAAATAATTACCACATTAATGTCGGGTTTCGTTTTAATTTTGTGCCGTTTGTTTTCCTGATGTGCTTGATTTCTTATTTTTTGTTGTTCCAATGTACGATCTAGTCTGAAGGGTGAGTAACGAATTTTAAATATTTTAACAGTCCTTTTTAAATTTTAACATAGGTTTATAATGTGTACATTGTTGTTATTTTCTACATGGTATTATGGCTTGCTAAAGGTTTTATTTGTTATTGTTGTTTTTATATGAATAGCTGATTGATCTCTTTGTGCGTATTTTATTGAGACACCCATCAGTTACTATAGTGACAAAAAAAATTTTTTTTGAACCTTTGTATAAAAAATTTTATATATGTATATTAAAAAAAAAAGGAAGAAAAATAAACCATAATTTATTCTTGATATAAATAAATAAAAAAATCAGTTTCATATACATTAAAAGGGAAAAAAATATTTAGGAAAAAAATAATATATTGTCAATAAGGTCATTTTAAATGTTATTTATTGGGAAAAGAATAATAATTTTTAATTGGTGATGTATTAATGTGCCGCATTTTATATTATCTTACTAATGAGTTGTAACCTTTTTAGTCTGATGAAGACAAAAACCATTGTCGAAACGTTACCGATGGATTAAAACGTATATTTACCAGAACAACAGTGTCCTTATTCCCACTAAATTTACCTATAATAAATATTGCATAGAACTGTTTTGCATATTGTCCAGACCAGTGTATTATGTGTGTCCCAAACAAAATCCAAAATCATTTTTTTTACCCTCCTGTAGATCCGCGTCTGACGCATCTATTCACATTTACGATATCTATCAACTGAATTATGATATTATATCTATAACAAGCTTCGCGAAAAAAAATTTGTTTCTCTCATATTTTCCGTGGGTAGCTTGAAAGCTCATGGGGGTCCAATGTTTGACTTTTCATTCACGGGTACTAAAATTTATTTTTATATTTTTCAAACAAGATCTAGTTAGAAAAATGCAGTACCTTGATTTAAATTTCATTAAGGTCGGTCGGTAATTTTTGAGTTACCCAGCTAAATCTAGAAAATAATGGCTTATGTACATTATTCCTAATATTCTGGTAACTTTTGTGCGTTAAATTAAAAATAATATAAAAGATTTATATTTACAAACTAAAAAAAAAATTAGTATTTTCATATCTATATGATAGAAAGTTTTTCATAAAAACTTTTTACAGTTGATCAATACATTTTCGTAAGATCTAGATCATTCTTCTTCTTAAAATTTTGCTACTAAGTTAATATATAAGTATATTGGCAAAATCATGAGTTTCTACCACGTCGTGTAAAACGTTAAAAAAATTAGTAATCTACAGTGTTACACAATAGACCCGCGTGTACAGTACGCTACTGAAAACAGCTTACATAAATTTCTATCTATCATTTTTTCTTTTAAAGAATCAATGAGTATAAAACTAGATTTCATTTTTATAAATTATACCATGAAGTAACTAAGACCTTTTGTTTCCATTTTTGTTAACCTTAAACGTGTCATTTGAGCTTTGAACCTTAATTTTTGTTTAAGACAACAATTAAAATCTAAACCTATTGGTTTTTTTTTGTCCAGGTAAAGATTTAAAAGTTATGTGAGAATGTTTCTCAAGTTTTGAGTTCGTTCGATAATTTTGACTTGTTTTAACTGTTAATTTCACACTAGGTACTAGGGTTATAGTGTACGTGTGAACTAATATAACTAAAAACTGAAATATATTTTACTCAACTCCAGACTAAATTACCTTTTGTTTGATACCACACAAGCCATGTTTTGACTTAAACTCAAATTTTTGAAATCTACCCCCACCCTTAAAAAAAACAAAAACTATAATGTATTTTGTTAAACTACGGACTTAATTACCTTTCGTTTGATATCACACACGCCATATTTTCACTTAAACTCTAATTTTTGAAATATACCCCCACCCTTTTTTTAAAATAAATTAAAATGTATTTTGTTTAACTACAGACTCAATTACCTTTCGTTTGATATCACACACGCCATATTTGCACATAAACTCTAATTTTTTTAATCTACCCCCACCCTTTTATTTGGTTTGTGTTCGGTGGATTTTGTTCATTTTTAAATGAGACCATCTCGACCCAAGACCCAGCCTAGGTACCAAATTTCATTAAAATCGGCCAAGCGGTTTTTGAGTTATGCGCGTTGGTCGTTACAGACAGACTTACAGACACACAGACAGACAGACATACAGACAGACAGACAGACAGACAGAGAGACGGCGCAAGAAAAAAGTTTCAAAATCATCTGAAACGCAAAGATATATAAAAAATTTTGAAATCGGAGCAACTTTTTTTTTCTCGAAAAAATTAGGATCACCATAACTCACACTACTATAGTATTGTATATGTGTGAGCTAAAAATATATAACATAAATTAACTAAGTAATGCCTTAGCATTTTAACTTAAAATTTTGCATTCGTAGTGCTTTTATTGTTTTATTCGCCCAAAAAGTTTTTAATTATCATCTAATCCTCGTAATTTATGAGCACTCATTTAAAATGTTTATAAACTTGTTTTAATTTTTTAAGAACTACGAGACCGATTTTAATGAAAAGAAAAATAATAGTGTCTAAACACTATGTCAAAAGCATAATAAATTCATTAAATGATGTTTTAAAAAAAACATTTTTACTATATTTGTTTAAACCATGTATAAAATTTGTGTTATAACTTCGTTTTCTTTTATAGGTGAAGACCATGACATCCAACAACTGTAAAGGTCTACGATTCTTCGACTTCCCTCAAAAATTTTACTCAATTAATTTTTTTTTTTTCATGATTCTATTGTTTTGTATTGGGTTGTATATGACCAAAACATCAAGTTGAAAGTTTTTAAGAACTATTTGTTTTAAAATTGTTTAGTAATTTTTGAGATATTTTTATAAATGACAAAAGTCTATTACTATCTGTTGAGTAAATATATGAGAGGGAAGTATTTTTGAATTAAAGCGTCCTAGAATTTTCTTTTAACGTAACTTTGATATGGCTATATGGTATGGCAAAATGGATCTGTGTTTGATACATCTTTTGATGTATAAGGAATGTTTTAAAACAAGAGACCAATAATAATTCGCCAAGTGGAATCGTCGCGTTTTCTTTTTTTTTTGTTGTTTTTTTTTAAGACGAGGGCGAATTAATTTTTTCACTGTTTGTATCATTATAGTATAGATTATTTTATAGAATGTTTTTATGGAATGAGTGTTTTTAGCTGGATTTTAAGCTCCCCAGTAAATGAGAAGAAGGCTGAGGAGTAATTTGGGAAAATTTATTTGACAAGAAGATTTGGAGTAATCTCTTTCTTCTATACACACCTGTGATCTTCTAGTTTCAGGAATCTGGCCAGTAACCGGAAATGCTGAGCTCACAGTGTCTTATGTTTTCTAATTAGGGAGACAAAAGCGTTGTCATTGAATAAATTTTATACTTTACAATACAATTTTCAATTTAAAATGGTAGCTACCTATTTTTTTTTTATTATGACGAAACATGATTTAGATTTGGTATACAAGAGTCACTATACGTTTTTGGAACCTGTGTTGAAGTGATGAAAGGATATTATTTTAAAGCAGGTTTTATGGTAGACATTTGGACAATTTTTCTGACTTGGTTAAAAATAGGTTAATTAGATAATATTTGAGATAGTAACTAAAAGTTAGGATTTTTAGAAATTTAGTGTTTAATGGTATAGGAATAGGAATAGGAAAAACCTAGGAGATACAATGATAAGAGTGGACGACTCTTGAGTCATGCCATATCAAATGAAAACCGTTACATTTTTATCAGTGATATTTTTACAAAAATATTAACATCAAGAAATAATCAGAGATTGGAAAACAGACAAGAACAGCAGAATAAAGAAGTATTTTCTTTTATTATAAAATTTTATGATCAAATTTTTACTCTTTTTACTTTATAGGGTTGATAAGCTGTTTAAGCAAATCTTTATGTCATTTGGTAATATTTACATTATGAAATTTATATATTTTCTTTTGTCTTGAAATTTAATAAATAAAACCACTGTCTTTGGCAGTGGTAACAGCTATAGACTAACGAAAAAGTCTCATTTAAATTAGAAAGTTTTTAATCAAAAACATCTTAATGGAAGAGTATATTTAAAATCAAGTAAATAAAATCTTTGTATAAAAAAATTTCTAGTGTACAGCAAACAACTGTTTTTTTTTTCTGTAAAATGTTACCCGTCAAACTAATTACCATAAGCACAAATTTTGTAAAGAATACCTAATTAGCTGTGGAGATTGATAGTTGGCATACCAATCGTTGGACCAAGAGACAGTGTCTCTATCGCGTTATGCCACAGTTCTATCTTGAGGTATACAGAGCTTTTGTAACCTATTATTATACGTGAAAACCAATTCTTTAATCTCTTTTGTACTTTGCTTTAGTAGAAGTAAATTGTATCTTTTCAGATAATATCTGCATCAATCATCTGTCAGATATGTAATTTTAATCTTGTTTTTGTGTTACACGGAAAAAGTCCAATACTTAACTTTTTATTATTTTGGTAAAGTCATTTTTTAGCTCACACATATACTATACTATAGTAGTGTGAGCTATGGTGATCCTAATTTTTTCGAAAAAAAAAAGTTGCTCCGATTTCAAAAATTTTTATATATCTTTGCGTTTCAGATGATTTTGAAACTTTTTTGTTGCGCCGTCTGTCTGTCTGTATGTCTGTATGTCTGTATGTCTGTATGCCTGTCTGTAACGACCAACGCGCATAACTCAAAAACCGCTTGGCCGATTTCAATGAAATTTGGTAGCTTGGCTGGGTCTTGGGTCGAGATAGTGCCATTTCAGAATGAACAAAATCCACAGAACACAAACCAAGTAAAAGGGTGGGGATAGATTTCAAAAATTAGAGTTTATGTGAAAATATGGCGAGTGTGATATCAAACGAAAGATAATTGAGTCTGGAGTTAAAAAAAATACATTCTAATTTATTTTAAGAAAAGGGTGTGGGTATATTTCAAAAATTAGAGTTTAAGTGAAAATATGGCGTGTGTGATATCAAACGAAAGATAATTGAGTCCGGAGTTTAACAAAATACATTTTAGTTTTTGTTTCTTTTTAAGTGGGTGTGGATTTCAAAAATTTGAGTTTAAGTCAAAACATGGCTTGTGTGGTATCAAACAAAAGGTAATTTAGTGTAGAGTTAAATAAAATATATTTCAGTTTTTAGTTATATTAGCTCATACGTACACTATAACTATAGTACCTAGTGTGAGCTTAGGGGCCCATATATTGGCAGAGTATTTTTCTAGTGACCAGAACATTTTAGATATTTTGTAAACTTTTAATTGTTTTTTTTTTATTTTTGTAATATTTAAAAAAAAAAACAAAATATCATTTTATTTTTTGTTAAAATCCACATATGCCTTTTGGTTTTGTTCTTTTGTGATGGATATGTGTGTTATAGTAAATCAACGTAACGTAAAGTATTAACGTAAAATCGATTCGATTATTTCAAAAAGCTTTGTTTTTTTTTTAATAGGGATCATTTGCTCTTAATCAGTGCTTAGACTCTGACTTTTCTAAGATCCCATAAACCGAATAAAAACTACGTCATCAACGGATAAAATTTTTCGATTTGTGTACATATATATTTTTTTCCATTTTGAAGTCATTCTTGAATCCAATTGAATATTATCATAGCAATCTTAACATTGCTGAGATACATTTTTCTATTTTTTTTCTTCTCATTATATTATAACTTGATAAAATCAATATTATCTAAATGAACAACATTTGATTCTTTAAAACTATTTTTGAATTTTTGTATTGTTTATCAATAAAACAATATTTTATTTTTTTTGTTTTTCTTCTATATGGAAAATATTCGACTATACGAACTTTAAGTACAGTCTGTACCATTTAAGCCAAGTAAATTCCATTTTGAGGATAAATTTTGATATATTTTTTTTCAAAATCTCCACTATTTTAAACAACTTAAAAAATGGTGAGTGTGCTTTCGGGCTGTTCGACCGTCGTCGTTGGAAATTCGTTCTCGACGTTTCGCCATCTCGAGTGGATGGCATCTTCAGGAGATGTTGACTGATTGTCGGTTTCTCGAAGACTTCGAGAAACCGACAATTGTCTCGAAGTCTTCGAGAAACCGACAATTGTCTCGAAGTCTTCGAGAAACCGACAATCAGTCAACATCTCCTGAAGATGCCATCTACTCGAGATGGCGAAACGTCGAGAACGAATTTCCAACGACGACGGCCAAACAGCCCGAAAGCACACTCACCATTGGACGATGGCCGCGAAAGCTTTTCACAATTTGTAACTTAAAAAAAAATCTCCACTTTTCTTTTACTCTATGAGTACAATTGTTTTTGTAGAACTTTTCTTTTGGTAACTATGACAAAAATGTGTTGTATTTTTCTAAAAATGTTTTGTTTTTTTTGTTAGTTTGTTCCTTTCTGTTTGCTGTCCTAGTTAATCGATAAAACAAAAATATTCTCTATAACGTCATTATTAAAATGATATGCTAATGCACAGGCATAGCACTAATCAAGAACATCTAAATTATTATTATTATATATTTTTATTATTATATATTTTTATATTATTTTTATTTCTATTATCATCTTTAAATACATTTTGTTGCTATTAACTAAAGCCTATACATAATTTCCACTATTAATGATAAACAAAAAGTAATTTATGTTTAACTTTTTGTGTAAATAATAAAATTATTAAATCACTAGTTGATCGTTTAAGGAAAACTTAGCGTAAAAGTTAGTCTTTCGAAAATCAGTGTTTATTTTTCATATATTAGCAAGCATTATTTCATTTATTATTATTTTTATTATTATTTTTTTTTTAAATTTATTTGCTCATTTTAAGTCTTGCATTATCTAAAGAACCTTATCGTTTAAGATACCTTTTGTTTTTTTTTGTCAACTTATTAAGTTGAAAAAAAAGTATGTTATACCTAAAATATTTTAAAGTATTTTTTTTTATTAATTTTTTTATATTTTCGAAGTAAGCCCTTGCCTGCTTGGACTCTAAGTAGTTCTTATTTAACAGTTTTGGAAAAATAAGAAATGAGTTTATCACCCAAGAGAGTTTTTTCTTTTCATATCACCAAAAAGAGTCGATTGAAGCAACCATCAACTGTCATTTTTGTTTAATTTTTTTTTGTCATTCGCTTCAAAGATCCCATAAACCGAATAAAAACTACGTCATCAACGGATAAAATTTTTCGATTTGTGTACATATATATTTTTTTCCATTTTGAAGTCATTCTTGAATCCAATTGAATATTATCATAGCAATCTTAACATTGCTGAGATACATTTTTCTATTTTTTTTCTTCTCATTATATTATAACTTGATAAAATCAATATTATCTAAATGAACAACATTTGATTCTTTAAAACTATTTTTGAATTTTTGTATTGTTTATCAATAAAACAATATTTTATTTTTTTTGTTTTTCTTCTATATGGAAAATATTCGACTATACGAACTTTAAGTACAGTCTGTACCATTTAAGCCAAGTAAATTCCATTTTGAGGATAAATTTTGATATATTTTTTTTCAAAATCTCCACTATTTTAAACAACTTAAAAAATGGTGAGTGTGCTTTCGGGCTGTTCGACCGTCGTCGTTGGAAATTCGTTCTCGACGTTTCGCCATCTCGAGTGGATGGCATCTTCAGGAGATGTTGACTGATTGTCGGTTTCTCGAAGACTTCGAGAAACCGACAATTGTCTCGAAGTCTTCGAGAAACCGACAATTGTCTCGAAGTCTTCGAGAAACCGACAATCAGTCAACATCTCCTGAAGATGCCATCTACTCGAGATGGCGAAACGTCGAGAACGAATTTCCAACGACGACGGCCAAACAGCCCGAAAGCACACTCACCATTGGACGATGGCCGCGAAAGCCTTTCACAATTTGTAACTTAAAAAAAAATCTCCACTTTTCTTTTACTCTATGAGTACAATTGTTTTTGTAGAACTTTTCTTTTGGTAACTATGACAAAAATGTGTTGTATTTTTCTAAAAATGTTTTGTTTTTTTTGTTAGTTTGTTCCTTTCTGTTTGCTGTCCTAGTTAATCGATAAAACAAAAATATTCTCTATAACGTCATTATTAAAATGATATGCTAATGCACAGGCATAGCACTAATCAAGAACATCTAAATTATTATTATTATATATTTTTATTATTATATATTTTTATATTATTTTTATTTCTATTATCATCTTTAAATACATTTTGTTGCTATTAACTACAGCCTATACATAATTTCCACTATTAATGATAAACAAAAAGTAATTTATGTTTAACTTTTTGTGTAAATAATAAAATTATTAAATCACTAGTTGATCGTTTAAGGAAAACTTAGCGTAAAAGTTCGTCTTTCGAAAATCAGTGTTTATTTTTCATATATTAGCAAGCATTATTTCATTTATTATTATTTTTATTATTATTTTTTTTTTAAATTTATTTGCTCATTTTAAGTCTTGCATTATCTAAAGAACCTTATCGTTTAAGATACCTTTTGTTTTTTTTTGTCAACTTATTAAGTTGAAAAAAAAGTATGTTATACCTAAAATATTTTAAAGTATTTTTTTTTATTAATTTTTTTATATTTTCGAAGTAAGCCCTTGCCTGCTTGGACTCTAAGTAGTTCTTATTTAACAGTTTTGGAAAAATAAGAAATGAGTTTATCACCCAAGAGAGTTTTTTCTTTTCATAACACCAAAAAGAGTCGATTGAAGCAACCATCAACTGTCATTTTTGTTTAATTTTTTTTTGTCATTCGCTTCAATTGGAATATAATAAGACATAATTTTGTTTAAAATTTTATTATCAACTAAGATTGTTTTATTTTGTTTGTTTTGATTCATGCACTTTAAAGTCGTCTATCGCCACCTATGTGTGCATGAAATTCGATAAAAACCTAAGTTGGTCAAGTTTAAAAACATTAGCTTACATTATGTCAAGTATTTTAAAGAAAAGATGTCTCATTTTCAAAGAATGACATCAATATTAACCTACTTTGTTTTGCTGCTGTTCTTAATTTTTGAATATTGTGTAAAACCAGCTTACAATTAATTGGAAAGTAAAATAAAATGAAATGGAAATTATTTAGAAAATTGAAAACCTAACATATCGTTTTGAAACATACTAAAATCACATCGAAAATCAATTTGAAAGGAAAATATTTTTCATGTTTAAAGAAAAATTATGTAGCAAGATCTATGGAAAAGAAAGTTTAAATTGAAACAGGTAATGTTTCAGGAAAAAAAAATTTTGGAGGAAAATTCGGAGAAACTGTGAAAAATTCTAGGAGAAGTTTTAATCTAAGTAATTTTGAAAATGTGTATATTCATCTGACTGGATTTGTTCTATTTATATTTGTTCTTTAATTTTTTTGAAATTGATTTCTTCTCTATTGAAATATTATACTTTGAGTTGTCCTATATTGAATTATATTTTGATTTGTTCTTTAATGAATCAATATGTTTTGATTTGTTCTAGTAAAAAATATTATATTTGAATTCGTTTTAGAAAAAAAAATCTATGTGGATTTGTTTCATTTGAGATTATTCCATCTGTTCTATTTGATTTTCTTTATAAAATTTAAAATTTCTGTATCATTAAAATCTTAACTATGATAAAAACTTGTATTTCAGTTTTTGAATTATTTTGTTGTTTTCTTGTAATTTGTATTTTTTTTAGTTGTACTTTCTATCACATAAGTTATTTTTATATGATTTGTTTTTGTTTCAATAGAGTATTCCATGTTTGTTTTAAAGTTTATTGTATTAACCTGGTAGGGTTGTTTTTTATTACACTGAAAGCAATAAACCAACTTAAATTTTTTCGAATATTGTCAACTAAACGTTATTTTTCCAGTTATTGTAAATTAATTTTGTCTCAAAGTATTTTAATTTTTTTTAAAATTATTGTCAATTAAACGTATTTTTTTAATTTGGTATAAATATATTTTAAAGTTTTAAAATAATCAATTTTAATATTTCAGTTAGTGTTTGTAATTTCTTGCTTTTATTTATGTTTTAAAATTTGTTTTTTATGCAAACACGTTTTTTGGATTAGACAACCTTTTGTAGATTCTTTACCGTCTAACTAGTTTTAGTTCACCTAAAACTTATTTATGAGATGTAATCATAAAATCAAAAAATTTTCAACTTTTTTTATTTAAATAATATTTTTTTAAAACAAATAATTTTGTTTTACATAAGGTTGTTTTATTGTTATTGAAAACATTGTTTTCTTGTATTAATATTGTTTTATTTTTAGGTCAGCTATTGCAAAGTGTTGTCAACCAACCAACAAATTTCTTCCACAAACAGTTTAATCAACCAAGCAGCCATTCCACCATTAAAGTCATTATATCTGCCAAGCAGCCATCAACACTACAATCGACGTCTTCTTACCGTCGCAGTGCAAACCAGCAATTGGATGCTTCTTTCCAAATTCAATACAGAGTCTGCTGATCATCCTTAGTTTCAAAGATGGCCAATGTGGAAACTCAGCTCTTGCTGCATACCTAGTTTTTTTTTAACACTATGGTGGAAACGGTTTGGTTTGGAGACTCTCTTAATTTATTTACGTTAACTTAAATCATTATTTTTTTATCTCCACAAAATTCTGCATAAGCGTGTATATAATGTATAACTTAATGTAGTAGTAGTAGTTTTTGAACAATGTGTGTTAAAATTATATATTTCTATATATTTTTCGGTTTATTTGTCAACTTTTTTTTGCCCTCATTTAGTTTAAGTTATCGTTGTTATTAAGCTGCACTGATATTCTGATTCTTACAGTACCATGTTTGTTGCTGACTAGCTGATCTAAGATGTTGTACCTGATCCAGTGTTGCTGTTTTGTTCCAGAATGGAACTTCATGTTTTTTCCAGCCAGAATGTTTGTTGACCATCAGATATCCAGAGAAGAAAAATGGAAACGAAGAGCGTTATAGTTTTAGTTTAAATTTGTGTTGTCTGCACTACTTAATGCTTGTTGTTATAAACCATTTTATTTCGACTTGCGTTTAAAAAAAAATTGTTTATGCTTAATCAGGGGGGAGTAATGTAACAAAACGGGATTAGAATATAAATGGTATTTTTGCCATTTATAAGTTTTTTAAATATTTTTAATTAAATATTGTTTTTGTCATCAACAAGCATTAATTATATGCAAGATTAGGTTAAGAATAAGTAAAATTTATGAAAACTCCGGCGACTTGTTTTTTGGCATATTTTCAGGTTCGCTGTATTTTAATAAAAGTTGTATTCGGCTAATATGTCCTTTAATTCATATTTTGTAACTGGAAACAAGTTAGCTAAACTATTTTCAACTTTTAAAAAAACACACTGTATATTTTTAACTTTATCGATTTTTTGAGTCCACGCATCTTTGAATTGTGGTGGTATTTTGTCTCTTTGTCTTTCTCGCCAATGCGAAGGAGCTTAAATTTCAAAGCACGACAACGGCAAGCCAAGAATGTCTGTAGAGCAGCGTGGCTTGTCTTGGATAAGAAAACAGATAAAGAAAGCTTACATTTTAGACCAATCAGCTGGCGGCAAGCTAAGAATGCCTAGAGAGCAGGGTACTGAAATTTTCGAAAGTCGGGAGGGAGCTCACTCTTTAGTTGCGCTTTGCTTGGTTCGCTACGCTTTCGTTCGCACTTCTTAAAGGGGGTTTTATTTCAACTGTTTTATGGTTTTTGAACATCAAAATACAAACCATTCGTTGCCCTAAAATCGGCATTTTTCTTCAACAATATATCCCAAACCTAAACAGTAATATTAAGTAAATTAAACAGTTGATTGACTGGCTTCACCTGTTCAATCAACGTTTATAATGTTAATAAATATATATATTTACAACAAATATATAAAAGGTTTATAAAACCTAAAAGTTTAAGAAGTGTAAATATTTGAATACAAAAGCTTAATAGTAGCAAAAAAAATTTGATATTCAATTAATAAATATAAGAAGTGAAAGTGTGAAGCTACAAGAAGAAAATTGAAAAGGCATGTATGATTATCCTACATTGGTTATACATTTGAGAAAAACGTTTATAGCATACTTTTCTTCCAAGAATCGTCAAATTCCCTTTCGAGAACAAATAAGTAATAACATTTAATCTTTTTATAATTTATATAAGTTGTAGCCTAAGTTGGTAGCTTACAACATTTAAGCCTTGGTCACTTGAGGTGACAGTACCACTGTCATACACAGGCTCCTGTTACAGTACCTAAACCCAAAAGCTAAATTTTCATTCGAGGATCCCCGATTTTCCGGTCTCAGAATAATGCAAATATTTCAATACCGGCTATACTAAATGTCAACATATTATATATTTTTGAAATCAGAAAAATGAGCCTTATCAATTAAAAAAATTATATACAGGGTATTTTATTTAAAAAAATAAACCATAAATCAAAAGTTTGACAAGTGTATGACATATGTCATTTTTGACATCAGATTCTGATAATCTGGGAAAAATTATTTAACTTTGCTTATATAAACGTTACTGTTAGATCAATATTACCGGAGATAGCTATTAAGTAAAATATTGTCCATTCAATCAAATCACCCGGTAAAATATCTATGTTTTATTTAACAAGATGTCTTGTTTTTTCCCGTTTTTATTGTTAAATTTCGAAAAAATAAACAAAAATGTTTTTTTTACTTTTTCGGCCGCCATCTTTAAAAAAAAAAATATATTTTTTTCGTACATTATAATTTAAAACTAATCAAGGGTAATATAAAACTACATATCTTGGTAAAAAAAAATGACCAAACCAAGAAGATACTGTTGTTTTTATATTTTGAAAGCCGCCATCTTGATTTATAACAGACATGTGTCATTTATTATGAAATATTTAAAATTGGCGACCCCTATTTAGTATAAATCGATATATTACATACACGTCAATACCAGTTGTGTCAAACAAAAACAAAAAAATAATTTTTTTATTTGAACTTTGGCCGCCATCTTAAAATTTTAAATGTCACATTGTAACTTTTTATAAATTTTTACAAAACATGGCTTACTATTGATAAAATCCAAAAAAAAATGTTTTCAAAATTTAATTTGGTCCACAGGATATAAAGGTCTCTTTTATTTTTGACATATTAAGCGCCATCCTTGTGTCGGCTGGGAAACTTATAACTTTTTTTCGGTAGGTTTAACGAGCTGGCTAGTGGCTTTAATATGAGTTATCAAACATAAATATCGCGCAAGAATTAAAGAAAATATCGAAGAAAAACCATTTTTTTAAAATATAGCCGCCATTTTGTTTTAAAATGACAGATGTAATTTTTTTTACATTTTTTAAATAAGTGGATCCCACTTAAAGTAAATTTATTAAAATTAATTTAATTTCTCTTAAAACAGGGAATTCATTTTTTTCCTTAACTTTGGCAGCCGCCAACTTGGATTCTGATGCCGGAAAATAAGGGATCCTTGATTGAAAATTTAGCACTTGATGTTAGCTACCAACATGCCAAATATAAAAAAATATACCCTTTTTGCAGCTTGTTCTTGAAATACCCTACAAATTTACTCTACTATTAGAGCGAAAAAAACCCCCACATTTGACAAATGTTACTCAAATCGGAGTCCTTAAAAAAAATAAGTTTTCGACCTTGGGAGGGCAGTTGGTGCCAGCTTCCCCCGTCATCTTGGATTTATTGTGCACAAAAATTGATTTTTTTAAAATTACGTGATTGCTGTACATTTTAGAAAAAAAAGTTTAAACAAAAGTTGAATATAATAAAATTTCCTACAAAAGCGTTTTTATAATATAATAAGACAAATTTTAGTTATGAGGCTAAATATTTCGCCGCCATTTTGGATTTTGACCAATTTTTTTCTTTAGTTGCCTTTAGTGGACTGAAACTAGAAATTGCTTATTTTTGGGGAAAATCTCTGATTACATGAAATAAAGACTTATTAAAAGCCTGTAAAATAAGATATCTTTCAGTGATCTGGGTCGTACCCTTGCTGAGATACAAACTTTGAAGTGGTAGCAATACACCCGTTTCCTATGTATTTCCATGGCATATGCAAATCTGGGAGCACAGCACCGCCAAGTTCGCCAACATGGCTATAACTCTACTTAGGAATGAGCTACGAAACCTAAACTGCGTTTAGAACTTTAGATTTTAATAGGTCTAACATCCCTCCAAGTTTCGTCGACTTCCATAAAGCGGTGTTACGTAATTTTGAATAACATTGAATTTGCCGCTCACTCAGTCATGTATAGATTATCAAAATTCTTCTATACTTTCAGACATGCTAGAAGGCTGAGATTTGGCAGAGTGATAGAAATTATGACAAAACCCTTGGAAAAAATTTAAAAACCCTAAAATTTTAATTTACTCTCCACCCCTATACATGTAAATTTACTTCGACTTCCAGACACTCTAGAGAGCTGAGATTTGACAGAGTAAACTTGAAAAATAAAAAAAACCTAGACTTTTAGTTTACTTCCCTCCCCCATACATATAAAATTAAGTAAAATTAATATTGCGCACTTTCAAAAATGCTAGAAAGGTGCAGTTGGCCGATTGATAGAAATTATGGCAGGTTCTTAAAACTAACCCTCCCCTCCCCCCACCGAATCTTTTAAAAGCATGTATTTAATAGCAAATCAGGTATTAACAGAATTATGTACAATACATAGATATATAGGTCTAACAAATAAATAAACAACAGTACCAAAATCTAACGAGTAAACATTTAAAAAAAATCTCAAACCTACCACGGATAGAGTTACAATTATTGCACACAAAATTGCCATTACATACCTCTATTACTGATGCACAAATTTAGATTTTACGGAAAAAGTAAAAACAGCAATGTCCTTTTATTCAGTGTGTTACGAAGTGGTGTTAAAGCTATTATTGACACGACAAAGGCGTCTGTATATTGAGGTAATTTGTTTCTAATTACTGTTTTTTAAATACTAAGCTTTCTGAAAACTTTCGTTTTACTCTATATTGAAAAAATTGTCCATTTTCTCACAGTGGATTTTTTGTAAAATTACAAAAAAAAAACTTCAGTGTCCTCTATTAAGTTTTATTTGTTACCTAATGGGTTTTAATTAACGCGGAACACTCAAGGAACATTCGAATGTTTTAAATTCTTGGCCCTAATAAATAAAGTTCATTATTTTTTACTACAATTTTTTTCTTCAAATTGGCGTCAATTTTGCGGAAAATAAATTAGTCTAGGCGTCGGGCCCCCTTGTATGGGCCCTTACATATTAGGCCCTTATGTATTGGGCCCTTTCATATTGGTCCCTCTTAAAACTTGACTCCATTATAATCTGAGTATAGTAGAAAAGTTAATATTTACTTTTTTCTGATCAGTCTATCTAGATAGTAATGACGAATAGAAGCTGGTGAGCGAAATGTGAGGGACCATACGCACGCGCGAGATTACTCTTGTGGTCAAAACCGTATTATAAGGAGACAAACGGATTACATTTTCGTACTTTTTATCATGCATACTATACAAGTTTGTCCAATCTTAGTCAAAATTGGGTGGTACGGGTTTTTGAGGACTATTTTTAGATTTAATAAAATACAGAGTTTTTCAGGTAAATAATAATCTTGTGGGGATTTCGGAAACGATTAGACATACAATTTTGGTTAAATGGAAAAAATTAGTATCGTTATTTCGAACTTAATTAGATGGTTTGTATCGAAATAACCTATATTTTTTGTGATCGAAATTAAAAATATTTGCAGGTATTTCTAAAATATTGAGCATTAAATAAATAAGATTAATTTCAATACAGCATTTAATTGAGCTCGGAATAGCGCTACATTTTTCCATTTAACAAAATTGCATGTCTTACGTTTTCCCTTACCAAAATGCGTTTTTTTTTTGGTGCCAATTAATTTTAAAAATAAGTAATTTACTCTATATAACGGGGAGAATTAAGTCGCATAAGGGCAAGAAGTAAATAATAAAAATAAATGAATCCATTACGGATCTGACACCTTACTAGCTAGCTTATTATCACACCTCAAGTGAAGCCATTTTTGTAAATATCTCAGAATACGAGGCTCCGTTAAAAATGTAGATTTTTTAATTTTAATTGTCAAAAAACTGTCATTAGCATTAATGGATTTTAACCAAAATCTAATCAGCTCTTAAGAGTGTCGAACAATATTTTACTTAAAAATTTTATAAAAATCGGTTTAGCGGTTTAGGCGCTATCGTGTTACGGATAGAAATAATATACACATAGACACACACACAGACAGACATCACGACAATATTGCTAGGACAGGTCAAAATACATCCAAATAACACATTTTTTATGTTACCTTCTCTAGCCATTTCTACGCGGGCTAGGAAGGTAATAAGATTACAGAAAGATTTTACGTCAGGCTCAGCCTTATGCCACTAAATTCCTCCTGTCGTCGTGGCACTATCCTTGAGAAAATTGAAGAAAGATGTCGATGGATCTTCTAGTTCTGAGGATGGTCACTGCGCAAAATATCATCAACTTCAGATTCCGAATTATTGTTAAAAAAATACTTTATGGCTTGGAAAATCGACGAAAATACCAAAAATTTGTAGACCCGGTTCTTAACTGGTATGTTAAACTGGTCTTATTCTTTATAAGACTTATTAGAAAAATTCTAAAAAAATCAAATGTTTTGGCTTATTCTCAATTTTTTTGAGAGATTTTTAAAAAGTACTAGGCATAAGAACTTACCTAAATCCCTTTAAAATTCTAAACAAACGTTTATTAATAGCTTTAATTGAACTTGTGAATCATAATAACACAATAGCAAGCACAATTAAAAATCTTTCAGGAAGTAACAAATATTTAACATCATACAAGGTTATCATTTTTTAAAATTTCTTTCTTCGCAAATGCATTTCTGAAAAACGCAAGCGCCATCAGGACGCCCTTGTCTTCTACAGCTTTTTCTGCAATCGAAGAAGCTGCACTGTTGTTGAGATCTGTCAAAAAATAAATATATAGTCCAAGTTCAGTGCAGAGTCACTGCTTCCTGAAGCAGGGCCGTCGTATTGGGTGGAGCGGAGGAGCAGCCGCTCCAGGCCGCCAATTTTGGAGGCGGCCAAAGGCCGCCTTTTATTGAACAAAAATCATTTTCAAGCGCTCGGCATGCAGTGGCTTCCACAAGTGCTTTTGATTCACGACCTTATTTTGAGACGTAATATCTTGAATACTAAGGAAAGGAATTTTGTCGTTTCTTTCGTATTATTTAAAGAATTCGTAGCAGAATAGAAAAAGATAAATTAAAAGGGTCGAAGAATTTAGGAAAATCAAGGATATGAAAAATGCTTGGTTAATTTTAACTTAATTAGTTTTTAAGTTAGAGATAAAATTTTTGTGCCAAAAGAGCCTTTTGGAAATCCTATTTTATCAGCTGTTTGTTTAAAAATTTTAAAGCTTATAATAAGCACTCCAGGTGTGTCTGCAGGTACTAAATGGTCGTACTGTACATTAAAAGTGCGAGCCAGTCGTTTGCTTCGAGATTAAAACACAACGCAAAGTCCTAAAATTGACGGACATGACGGATCTGATACCTTCCTAGCTAGCCTATTCGCACACTTCAAGTGAAGCCATGATAACACAGTTTTTTGTAAATATCTCAGAAACTAAAGCTATTATGAAGTTGCAAAATGCAGTCTACTATATAGACCCAAATAACACATCGTCGGCGTTACCTACAAAAAAATTTTTTTCGTCCAAAATACTGTGCAGCTACACACGGTGGTCCTGAAGAGTCAGCAGGTTTCACTTTCGTGACCTCTGGACACCTTCCTGAACATATATCTACTAATTTTGAAATTGAGCCTGCTCCTTTCCGCGTTTTTTCGTGTGTTTTTATATTATTTTTAGGATAGGGCTATATAAATAAAGATTGTTTTATATATTTTTTTATTAAACAGTATAAAAAATCATGATTCTCAAATGCTAGTAAATTACACATAAATTCATAAATAATATTATTTTAGTAAAATTACATTAACAATTCTATAAAAAAAGTTGTCTTTTTCTTTTCTGTAGAAATATCAAAATAACATCTTAAGAAAAACTGAGCAGCCTCTGTTTAGCAACGATATGATGAAAATTCTGTTACAGCCTTTAA
This sequence comes from Aspidapion aeneum, assembly GCA_963576565.1. NCBI lineage: Eukaryota > Metazoa > Arthropoda > Insecta > Coleoptera > Brentidae > Aspidapion > Aspidapion aeneum. The sequence goes on from OY755046.1 coordinate 24,292,517, forward strand.
AAGATTTTGTGCGTACTGAGGATTTTCACTAGTAATACCACTAGTGGTAAAATTATTTCCGGAAATTTTTTCGAGCTAATGAATATTTTGAAAATTACCCCGAGTCGAAGACTTACTTAAGATATACTTACGGTCATGAAGAAATTTAGTTTCTTCGCAGTTTCACCACCAATAATTAGATTAATTTCTACTTATTGTAGTTTCATAAAAATACCAGTTTAGAATGTAAAATATTTTATTCTTTTATTTTAAATGAATTTTGAGTTACTACAAGTCGTAGAAAATTATAATTTTATAAATTCTACTCATTGTAGTAACACAAAAATACCATTTTACAATATAAAATAATATATCTTCTATTTTTTAGTTACTTGTGGCTACTACATGTGGTAGAAAATTATAATTTTTACGATTTTTCATAAAGGTACTTGAACGGATTTAGTTTGTGTCACAGTTTCGCCAGCAGTTTTAGCCATATATATATTATGGATTTTTACTTGTAGTTGCAAGGAAATAATATTTTAAGACTCACCACAGTACATTATTCAACTTTACACAAGTTTTGTGTTACTACAAATGGTAGAAAATTGCTTTTTTGCGTTTTTATCAATTTCCTTTACGGTCTTTAGTAGTATATATATAATGCATAACCATGCAGCGCTTATGTAGCGTCAGAAAGTTCTAAATGCCAAAATGGCGAATACAATCGTGTCCAATACATATATATTTTCAAACGTGGAATTTCGTACCCGTGAATTTAAAAATCAAACAAGTTTCGTGGCTAATCGGGCAAAAAGAAGTTTTTGTTTCCCTCATATTTTTCCGTGGGTAGCCTGAAAGCTTAACCTCACGGGGGTCCAAGATCTAATGGACACCTAATAAGTGTTGACAGTTAACTGTTTCGTACTCATGGGACTCCTCAGAACACTGCTGGTCAATGTGACGAATCTTGCGAAGGTAATTAGACAGTTTTGCCTCTAATTAAATGTAAATAGTGAGAAAACTATCGCAAGAAGCGCCATCTACCGAGATACGAAAGAAACAAAAAACAAAAGCAGGCGAAACACTGCTATACAATATCGATCAATGAAAAGATCGAATGCAAATAAAAGAAAACAACTATAGTCCGTGACCTACGACAGCTCTTTGGCTTTCAGGCCGGATCAACACATATTACATTTTTACCCATCATCAAGACAGTGAGCGTCAATCAACGGAATTTTTAAGCCAACTAATACTAACAAACGTGGAATTTCGTACCCGTAAATTAAAAATCAAACAAGTTTCGTGGCTAATCGGGCAAAAATAAGTTTTTGTTTTCCTCATATTTTTCCGTGGGTAGCCTGAAAGCTTAACCTCACGGGGGTCCAAGATCTAATGGACACCTAGCAAGTGTTGACAGTTAACTGTTTCGTCCTTATGGGACTCCTCAGAACACTGCTGGTCAATGTGACAAATCTTGCGAAGTTAATTAGACGGTTTTGTCTCTAATTAAATGTAAATAGTGAGAATAGTAGATAAGGATGAAACAGTTAACTGTCAACACTTATTAAGTGTCTATTAGATCTTTGACCCCCGTGAGGTTAAGCTTTCAGGCTAACCACGGAAAAATATGAGGCAAACAAAAACTTCTTTTTGCCCGATTAGCCACAAAACTTGTTTGATTTTTCATAATATTTTATTAGACAAAGATATTTAATTCATTCCATTCAAAGTCCAGCTTTTTCGCCTTTAACAAGAAAGGAGGTGTGCGAAGAATACAGAAAAAATCTTAATTATGTATTTAAATGAATACATTAAATAAGGGGTATCCTTGTTAATAAAGAAAAATCTAAAAAATAAAATTACAGACTGCGATTGCATTAGTGAAAACATACTTCGAGTGAACATGAAGATGCTTGGACATAATATAAGCAGTCTACGCACCATCAGATGAGGAAAGAGTAGCTACAAAACAAATGTTCTTTGACCAACTTGATGAGACTATCACAAAAATCGGTAATACCAGGGAAATAATTATGCTTGGCGATTTTAATAGCCGAACTGGTAGGCAAACCCAGAGCAAAGTGATAGAACCATTTGGAGAGGAAGTAACAAATGATAATGGCTTAAGACTGATGCAATTGTGTGAAACACACAACCTAAAAATAAATAATGATTTTTTATACATAAGGATATTCATCGATATACCTGGATTCAGCCAACAAGAAATCTTAAATCAATCATTGATATTGCTATAGGTGGACAACACTCGCAATTAAAGTGGTATGATGTGCGAGCACTTCGTGGTGTTACCTGTGGATCTGACCACCATCTGGTAAAGCAAAAATATTATTCCCTTTAAGAAAAACAAATAAGGACGAAAGTATTAGAGAAAATGAAAACCTAGAAAGCATCGAAGACAATCAAAAATACAACTTTAGAAGTCTAGAAATCGAAAGTACTCAAATATTGTATCAGAACCGATTAGATGAAAAATTAATAAACACAAATCACTCATTTGAAGAGATATAATAAAAAGCTTGAAGGAAGCAAGCAACGAAGCTGTTGGGTACCAAGATAATAGAAATAACAGGAAGATTTGGTGGACGGACAAAATAAAGGAAATGGTCAAAGAGAAAAAACGTACATACTTGAAATGGCTCAGTACTAAGGATCAAAGCGACCTAGAAATCTACAGGGAAACCAGAAGACAGCTAAGAAATTTGATACGCACAGAAAAAAATTAAATGTTCGAGCGCAAGTGCCACGACATAAATACACAATCTGTAGTATGGAAATTCATTTCTACAGTAAAAAACCCAACAAAAGAAAAAGCAAACATCTAGATAATCAAACCAGAACAATGGACAGAACACTACAAGGGACTGCTGCAGGAGATGAGACCCGAATATCTGGCAGCCTCTCCGAGAAGAGACATAGAAGTATATGGAGAGGAAGTAATCATCGAAAAAGAAATGATATAGAATAATATTAAAAAGCTTAAATCCAGAAAAGCTAGCGGACCTGGGGGAATATATGCTGAAATGCTCAAATATGGATCAGAGAAACTACTCGAAAATCTCACATATATTATCAACCAATGCATAAACGGACATCCAGTACCTAATGATTGGAAAATTGCATTCATATCCTCAATACATAAAAAAGGAAACACGCTGGATTGCAACAATTACAGAGAAATTTCAGTAACCAGTACTCTAAGTAGATTGTACGGTAGGATTCTTAGAGATCTAATAGAGAATGATTTTCATGAACAAGAAGAAGAAGAGCAAAGTGGGTTTCGCGCAGGCAGATCTTGTAGTGATAATGTTTTTTGTCTTAAGCAAGTAATTGAAAAAAGGAGCGCCAGAAATATAGAGACTCATGTTACATTTGTGGACCTACAAAAAGCATATAATATCGTTCCAGTAGAAAAATTATGGACAGTGTTAGAGCAAACTAATATCAATCATACATACATAAAAGCGATAAAAGAACTATACAAAGGGTCAAAATCTAAAATTAAAATTGGAAGTCGACTTTCAAAAGAATTCCTTGTAACAAAAGGCTTAAGACAGGGAAGTTGTATCTCTCCAACTCTTTTTAAAATATATATCGCAGTAGCTCTAAAAAACTGGAAATGTAAAGTGCACCACATGGGAATACAACTTAACGACCGATTTACCATATACACACAAGAGTTTGCTGACGACCAAGTAATTGTGACTAATGATAAAGAAGACATGGAGTATATGATGAGAAAGTTAACAGAAGAATATCAAAAGTGGGGATTAACAGTGAACGTGGACAAGACACAGTACTTATGTATTGGAAACGAATCCAGTGAGTTAGTACTAGAAAATGGACAAACAATATCTCCATGCAATGAGTATATATACTTGGGTGTCACATTTGATAAGACAGGTGCAGACTGTAAAGAATGGGAAAAAAATAGTAAAAGCAAAAAAAGTTATTGGATGTCTTAACAGTATTTTATGGAGCAGAGAGATAAAAAAGAATGTAAAATTTAACATATATGAAACAATGGTCAAAAGGACGCTGTTGTATGGAATAGAGACTTGTCGCGTAACAGAAAAATACAAAACAAAAATGGAAAGTGTCGAAATGGATGCAATAAGAAGATCAATGAGAATCTCTAGAATAGATCACATAAGAAATGAGATCATAAAAGAAAGAATGGGAATCGAGGGTAGCATAACGAATGACATCACTAGAAGGCAACTGATATGGTACGGCCATGTACAACGGATGAACGACGAAAGATTAACAAAGCAGGTCCTAGAATGGCAACCAATAGGGCGCAGAAAAAGAGGGCGTCCTAAACTAGAATGGCAACAGTCAATCCAAAGATCAATGAGTTAAAAAAATCTGACAGAGGATGATTGTCAGGATCGAAGGAGGTGGAGAATAGGCGTCGGACAACGTAGAAAAACGCTCTAAACCGACATAGTAGTAGTCGTAGTCTTGAATAAAATAATTAAATTCCACTATCAAAAGCATTACCCTGTGATTAGGACGTCAAAAAATTTCCGATTTAATTCGCTGTTGGGTAACCAGGAGGAAAAATTTTTACTAGTAATACCACTAGAGGTTAAATTATTTCCGGAAATTTTTTCGAGCTAATGAATATTTTGAAAATTATGAGAGTCGAAGACGAGGGATAATTTTCTGAAAGTATTAATTAGCCAGAAAAAATTTACGGATTTAATTTAACCTCGCGTGGTATTCGGTAAGAAAATTCCACACCAAATTGAATAAATTTAAAATTTATTTTTTGACTCACAACAATGCCCATTTTTTCTTCGACAAGACACCAGAAAATATAGTTTTGATTGACTTAATTATTTAGTTACTATGGCAACTAATGTTAAAAACTAAAAGCTGATTTATTGTTTTTATGACTACAACAAGAATAGTTTAAAATGTTTTCCTTACTTCATTTTCATATACTTACGTTCATGAACAAATTTAGATTCGTCGCAGTTTCAGCACCAATTAGACTAATTTCTACTTATTGTAGTTTCATGAAAATACCAGTTCAGAATGTAAAATATTTTATTATCTTATTTTATATCAATTTTAGGTTACTACAAGCGGTAGAAAATTATAATTTTTACATAGGTGCATAGATAAATTTAGTGTGCATTGCAGTTTGGGCGACAATTGCTTTTCAGCCTTTTAGAGGTTAGTTTTTACTTATTGTAGTTACACAGAAATATCATTTTACAAGAAAGAATATAATTTTTTAATAATTTTGAGCTACTACAAGTGGTAAAAAATAAAAAAATCTATTAGTTTTTGATATAGGTACATCAACACGTTCAGTTCGCTCGCAGTTTCGTCACCAATGGATTGTTTGCATATTTGATTTCTCCTCAGTGTAGTAACACAAAAATACATTTTTATGATATAAAATATTATATCTTCCATTTTATAGTTACTTGTGGCTACTACATGTGGTAGAAAATTATAAGTTTTACGATTTTTTATAAGTTTTGCCAGGAATTTTAGCCACATAAATTGTTGATTTCTACTTGTTGCAGTTGCACGGAAATAACATTTTAAGGCTCAACACAGTACACTATTCAATTTTGCATAGGTTTTGTGTTACTACAAATGGTAGAAAATTGCCTTTTTGCGTTTTATCAATTTCTTATACGGGCTTAATTAGTATATTATTCATAACCATGCAGCGCAAAAATGGTGAGTAAAATCGTGTCCAATACCTACTACATAGATATTTAATTTATTCCATTCAAAGTCCAGCTTTTTCGTCTTTAACAAGAAAGGAGATAGAAAGGAGGTGTCCAAAGAATACAGAAAAAATCTTAAATATGTAATTGAAATGTGTAAAAATTGAATAAATAAATTATATCCTACTGTCAAAAACATTATCTTGTCATTCAGACTTCAAAAAATTTCCGATTTAATTCGCTGTTGGGTACCCACGAGGAAAAAAATTCCACTAAAATTCGTGCGTTGCTATGGTGATATGTCAAAAAAACACATTTTGATAGGTTAAAAAATATTGGTGTGGAATTTTCCACTAAAATTCGTGCGTAGCTATGGTGATATGTCCAAAAAATACATTTTGATTGGTTCAAAAATACTGGTGTGGAATTTTTAATTGAATTTCGTTTATACCTATTCCAAATGATCAAAAGTTCTCGGTGGACAGATTCCCGTGCTTGCTCCGACCAAAGTGCTAGTTCGCATCGCAAAAACATGACTGTTTCTTGTAAGTGATTAAGTATTATGTGGATTTTTAGTGTTTGGGATATGCCTAATTGTTTAATAATATTTCTTAAATGCTTTATGTCAGTCTCGAGTTCCGTATAAGAAACATTTTAAGCAGAAGAAAAAAATTTTTCCACAATTTTGTTGAATGCATTAAACGCAGCGACATATTGCATTAGGTAAATATAATTACTTTTGACGATTTGCCAAAGGCAGAAGATCATGTCCATTAATAAAAGTTCGGCAAAGATCTGGAGATTTTTGGAGACAATGTTTAATTTTTTAGGCTATTCTAAGGCAGTGACTCGCCCAAGAAGAGTTACTAAACCTTTCCAAAGCAAATGATTGACAAAGCGTTATATTAATAATAAATATATATTTTTAATCACTCTAAATAAAATTGTATAATATGTCCTTAAATTCGGTGCCTAGTTTCATTGTTGTAACTTTACAATTGAATTTTAAACGGGTATAAGAGTCTTGGTTTAATAACTCTCATTGGGCGAGTCACTGCCTTAGAATGGCCTACAAAATTGAAAAAGTTTTTTTCTGCTAATAATGTCTGTTATGTGGAACACGAGACTGAGAAATATTAGAGACTTATTGGAATAAAACCTGACTTTATTTAAGACTCGGCTTTATTCTGCCGATTTAGAAAAAAAACTGACAGCTGACCTTGATAGAGATTTGAATTAGAATTGAATCTTTCCTTCGAAAAATATATAACGCGGAGTGTAAAACGTTATGGTTCTGAAATTTCCAAAAAATAATTAACAAGAAATACAAAACCAAAAAAATATGCACTTACCAGTTTTGTCGCAGATACATCATCCCGGGAGCTCCCTTTACTGTAGAATGTCGCTGGAGTTGCTTAACACTAATTTGATTATAATTAAAATCGAATAATAAGGTTTTGGATTGAATTTTTGATTGATTTTTCGATCACTTGAGTTTTTAACATGCCGTTCTTTTCTTGGCGTGATAACGAAGTGTAACTGCGCACTCTCTCTCGCATGTAGGCGCAGAATCCTGCGTTGTTGAGTCGTCTCGTGCACATTTTAATCCTGTATGGCGGGATTTATTAAATTTGAATTTTTAAAAGAATATAGACGCAAAAGTTTCTCTAACATTTCCGCCCACTTAAAACGAAGTTTTAAATTTAAATTAAAAAATTTAGAAAAAACAAAATCAAAGAATTTAAAAAATATAGAAAAATGATAAAAGGAGAATTTATTCAAACGTTTTCCAATTTTTATGGAATTTTCCCAAAAACAAAAAAAATAAGAATTCTAAGAATTAGATAAGATATTACAAAAAAACACTGAATATGAAATTTAGCGTGGATCGAACGGTAATGGACACAATTTTACGACCGGATGTTTGAAAAGGCCTTGCTTTTTCTTAACCGTGGCCGGTCTTACATTGTTATCAGAACCGGGGTGTACCGACATTATACTACCCAACAACCAATGCAAGGGAGGTTTTGCTTCGTTTTTGATTAAAACAAGTGTATCAATTTTAATCTCGAACCGATGGATCGCACCATTTAGCGCGCTGCTGCAAAGTATTTAAATATTCACACTTCCAGCGTTTCCAGAAGTCTGAATTTAAACGTTGAATTAATTGCCAACGGCTAAATGTGTTTAGTTTTAGGTGAGTTAAATCGGGATCTGGGCAAGAGTTCAGGGTTCGAGATTTATAAAATGCCCTGAAGTAAGGGGGGAGAGATCATTAAGGTCTGTACTGTGTTCGCAAATTGGACGTGAATTTAGCAAAGCTTCAATTTGAGTTAAGAGCGTGTATAATTCCTCAAAAGTAAATCTTTGATTACCGATTGACTTGTAGAGATGAGTCTTAATAGATTTTACGCCTGCCTCAGCGAGGCCATTTAAATGAGGTGCTCCCGGACTATTCAAGCACCAACGGATTTGTAGGCTTTCCGCCGCTGATTTAGATAACCCCTGAAGGTGCTTGATAGCTCCTACAGAGTTAGATCCGCAGTCGCTTGTGATTTGAGTGCAAGCACCTCTTCTCGCAATAAACCGCCGCAAAGCTGCGATAAAAGCTTCTGTCGTAAGGTCACTGACCAATTCAATGTGGATAGCTTTTACGCAATTGTCTACAAAAACAGCAATATATGCCTTAAGAATTTTCGCTTTGCGCATGCGTGAAGAGATAATGTTTATGGGACCAGCATAGTCCAAGCAGACATGCGAAAATACCTTCAACTGTGAAATCTGAATGAAGGTAAATCAGCCATGAATTGAGTGTAGTGTTTTGGTTTCATACGAAAACACTGAATTCAATGTGATAAAACATGATTTATAGCTCTACGAGCTGATAAAATCCAAAATTTTTGGCGTATTAAATACAAGACAATATTGGGTCCGGGGTGGAAATTATTTTTGTGAATTTGGGTAATAATTAAATCAGTTAATCGGTGAGATCGAGGCAGTAGAATTGGATGTTTTGAGTCGTATCGAATTCCAGATGAATGACGCAAGCATCCGCCCACTCTGACAAACCCCTTGCCGTCAAGGAACAACGCAAGTTTTCGGTATTGTTTAGGAAGCAATTGTTGATTTTTGAGCTTTTGAATATGTTCTAAGAAGCAGTTTTCTTGGACGTGCTTGACTAAAACTAATAAAGCTTCATGTAACTGATTGGTAGAAAAAACTTGAGGAAGGGACTCCTGCGGGTTTTTTCGATTATGAATAACTCTTAAAAATGACATAATTTTTTGAATAAGGCCAAGGTTAGAATAATTTTGAATAAGTTTTTCGAAATAACTAGGTGAAGTTTGTAACGTAACGAGTACTGAAGATTTTTGCTCTAGGAAAACTTCTTCTGGGACATTGTCTGACATCTGGTCTAGAAACTTTTGAATTTTCCATTCTGACCTTGGTAAGGTGAGCCAAAGTGGATGGTTGACGAGATTACTCGCTAACAGATCTCTACTTGCACAATCCGCGCGATTTTCAGCCGAGGGTATGTGGTACCAGGATACATCTGGAATGGTTTCTTGAATCTTGCAAACTCGGTTGGCTACACAAGTTTGCCATTTGTGAGGAGAACCAGTAATCCAGTGCAAAGCGACTTGTGAGTCGGAAAATGCAAGTATTTCGTCTATAGAAATAAGTGAAAAATAGTTTCGGATACCGATTTCTAAGATATCAGCTAAGAGCGTGGCTCCCAGAAGTTCTAAACGTGGTATTGATTTTGTATTGATAGGGGCTACTCTAGATTTGCCTAAAGCCAAGGCTGACCTGATTTCACCATTTTGCAACTCAGTACGAGCATACACACAGCTGGCATAACCAAGCTCAGACGCATCACAGAAGGCTAAAAGTTTAGAGCTTTTTACTTGATTAGAAAAAATATAGCGTGGCAAGGAAATATTTGAAATGCAGTTTAGTTCATTACTGAATTGGTTCCAAAGATTTACAATAGAGTCTGGAGGCTTTTCGTCCCATGAACAATTAGACAACCAGAGTTTCTGCATAATGGTTTTTGCTAAAAATGATAAAGGTGGTAAAAAACCAAGCGGATCCCATATTTTTGCTATTGCTGAAAGGATATTCCGTTTGGTACAGGATTTTTCAGGTTGGGTGTAAGAATATGTGAATTGATCGAAAGAAGGCTACCACTGCAGTCCTAAGACCTTGATTGAACTTAAATCGTCCTTGTCAAAAGTGACAGGAATTTGACAATCCGAGGGTGAAAAATGAGATATAAGTTTCGGTTCATTGGAAGCCCATTTACGGAGTTGAAAGCCTCCTAAGTTTAACAAAGCAATAAGGGCATTTTGAAGGGCTAAGGCGTCGTCAAGGGACTTTGCGCCTGCGCAAATATCATCCATAAAAATATTATTAAGAAGAACCTTGGAAGCTTCTGGGTAGTTTTCACTCTTGATTTTGGCTAACTCCCTTAATGTATGAATAGCTAAATAAGGGCTAGAACACATACCAAAAGTAACTGTATTTAGTCGAAATTCTTGTAAGGGTTCGCTAGGATGAAAACGCCAGAGAAGTCTTTGAAAATCTCTGTGTTCAGGATTTATTTTGATTTGAAGGAAGTGCTGTTTTATGTCTGTTAATAATACATAGGGATAGAATCGGAATTTGACTAAGATTTCGGAAATATCATTTTGAAGTTTTATTAAAAGGGTTTCATTTAGGCTTAGGCCTGTGGATGAGGGTTTTATCGAAGGGTTAAAAACAACCCGGAGTTTTGAAGTAGTTTTATCAGGTCTAAGAAGACCATGGTGAGGCAAATAACAGGATAAAGCTGGTTTGGTTTCATGACTTGGTATAGGAGACATGTGACCATTGATTTAGTAGTCTCTCATGAAGTCGGAGTATAGATGATAAAGATCTGAATTTTTTAAAAGCAACATAAAGGAACGGTACGCAATAGAAAAGGTATCGTCAAGCTGCGGCTCTGCGCTGCGAAACGGTAAGTTGACAATAAAGCGTCCTGATAGTTTTCTTGTCGTAGTTTTTTTGGTAGATCTCCTCACATTTCTTCTCCGCTGGAGAAAGAAAAACTCTAGGTTTTATAGTTTCTAATTCCCAGAATTTTTTGAGACTAGAATCTGGAGACTGGTTGGATAGGAAAAAACAAGAATTATCGAGCGTGGTTTGAAAAATGACGTTACGTGTATCCCCCAGTAAGACCCATCCAAAGATGGTTTCAAAGGCGGTTGGTTGCCCTGGTAGGCCATCAATGCGCCCTGACAAAAGGATATCTTTGTAGAGCTCTGATCCGATTAGCATGTCTATTGGTCCAGGTGTATAGAATTTTTCATCGGCTAGTTTCATTTTGAATATAGCTCCAATAATCGAATTTCGAATAAAATAAGAATTTCTTGTTTTTTAAAATTTTTGAATTGAATTCTTTTATTTTGAAATGTAAACAAACCGTGAAGAATAACCGCTGTGAAACTGAGCTCCGTCCTTAGTATGTGGAGGGGAGAGCCTTGCTTCGAACGATGCTCGCTGGACGACCGAATTGCAGGTTCCCGGTGGGGTATAATGGCGAATTTTTAATACGAATATTTTTCGTGACTTGCAAAAATTTTAATTTTAAAAATTTCCTAAATTTATCTGGGTCGATGGAACAAAAATGTTAGGGATTTGAATTAGAATTGAATCTTTCCTTCGAAAAATATATAACGCGGACTGTAAAACGGTATGGTTCTGAAATTTCCAAAAAATAATTAACAAGCCATACAAAACGAAAAAAATATGCACTTACCAGTTTTGTAGCAGATACACCATCCCGGGAGCTCCCTTTACTGTAGAATGTCGCTGGAGTTGCTTAAAACATTTGATTATAATTAAAATCGAATAATAAGGTTTTGGATTGAATTTTTGATTGATTTTTCGATCACTTGAGTTTTTAACATGCCGTTCTTTTCTTACATTGTTGAGTCTTCTCGTGCACATTTTAATCCTGTATGGCGGGATTTATTAAATTTGAATTTTTAAAAGAATATAGACGCAAAAGTTACAGTTAGTTAGTTAACAGACCTCTCAAAATTGATATACCAATGTCAAATTTAAAAATAAAGTCGCTAACTTTCATTTAATAAAAACAGACACTCATAAATCCGGTTCTTAAATACACAAAGGCCGAATTTTGAAAGAATGCAGCTTCTTTTTATGTGTAAATCTGTCACAATACGGCCGATTTTAAAATAAGGTAAGGTTTTTTGTTTCTTTTTATTTATTTTCGATCTTTTCATTGATCGATATGTATAGCAGTTTATTTCGCCTGCTTTTATTCTTGTTTCTCTCGTATCTCGGTAGATGGCGCTTTGTGCGAAAGTTTTCTCACTATTTATATAGGATTAGAGACCAAATCGTCTATTTAACTTCGCAAGAGTGTCACATTCACCAAGCAGTGTTCTAAGGAGTCCCATAAGAACGAAACAGTTAACTGTCAACACCTATTTGGTGTCCATTAGATCTTGGACCTCTGTCAGATTAAGCTTTCAAGCTACCCACGGAAAAATATGAGAGAAACAAAAACTCCTTTTTACCCCATTAGCCACGAAACTTGTTTGATTTTTTAAAATCTACATCAATTGAGAATCCTCAGTGTGCACAAATTTTTTTAAGGCGGTAACAGAATTTTCATCAAATTTTTGCTAAACACAGCTGCTCAATTTTTCTTAAGATGTTATTTTGATATTTCTACAGAAAAGAAAAACATAACTTTTTTTATAGAATTGTTAATGTAATTTTAATAAAAAGAATGGCATACGGACAAGAGCTGCATCTGCTTTACGTTGATTTGCAGAAGGCATATGATAGTGTACCACTAAATCTACTTTGGAAAGCGTTGGAAAACACAAACATAAGCGTACAACTAATTAAGGCCATCAAAGAATTATACCGCAATAGTAAGGCAAAAGTTAAAATTAAAGCAAAACTAACCAAAGGCTTTCAAGTAAATAAAGGTTTTAACAAGGTTGCTGTATCTCGCCTACGCTCTTCAAGATATACTTGGAACAAGTCCTTAAAGTATGGAAGAGAAAATGCCAAAATATGGGAATTCCGTTGGACGAAACCACCTTGTATACTTTATGTTTCACCGATGATCAGATAGTAGTGGCTCAGGATTATGACGACCTCGAATGTATGACACGAAAACTAATAGAAGAGTACAATAAGTGAAGACTAGAGGTTAATCTCAATAAGACAGAGTATATGTGTATCGGTGGAATGAAACAGGATCTAATCTTAAATACCGGGCATCGAATTCAGTCCTGTGATGAATATAAATAAATACTTAGGTCTAAAAATTACAGCTGACGGAACACTAGTCAAAGCTATAAAAGATCGAAACGTCCAAGGAAGAAAAGCAATAACTTTATTAAATGGAATAATTTGGGACCAAAGTATATCAAAACATAACAGAAAGCTTATATATAACACCATTGTAAAAAGTATTATTACATACGGCTCAGAAGTATGGCTAATCAAGGATAGAACAGAAAAAATACTTTCCGCTACGGAGATGGACTATTAGAGAAGAGCAGCAGGGAAATCAAAAAGAGAAAGAAGTACAAATCAAAGAATAAGAGAAATTATGACAGTGGGTGAACGTACTTTGGTGGATGATATAAGAACAAAACAACTGGTGTGGTACGGACATGTACAAATAAGAACGTACTTTGGTGGATGATATAAGAACAAAACAACTGGTGTGGTACGGACATGTACAAATAATGAATGATGAAAGACTACCTAAACAAATACTACAATGGAAACCAACTTACCGAAGAAAACGAGGACGGCCAAGGAGAAGTTGGAGAGAAGGAATAGACAGTAATAGATAAGTAATTGTGGCTAATGATAAATAAGAGGCCTAGATGATGAATTATGGGCAAACAGAAACGAGTGGAGATTGGGTATCGGAAGACGTAGAACGTTGTGAAACCGATAAATATATATAAGAAAATAAAATATAAAAAAATCTTTATTTATATGGCCCTATTCTAAAAAAAATAAAACAACACAAAAAAAAACGTGGAAAGAAGCAGGCTCGATTTCAAAATTAGTAAAAGGTGTCCAGAATTCACATTTGCTGACAGTTTTTTCTGTCACGAAAGTGAAACCTGTAGGCTCTTCAGGACCACCGTATGTAAGAGAGGCTGGCTAAAACACAATTTCGAACGTATTACGTACGTCAAAATTCTATCTATCGCCTTACAAAATAGCGCTGCTACAGAATAGCGCCTAGCGCTGTTAAAAAATGGCGCTGCCACAAAATAACGCTGCTACAAAATAGCTCTGCTACAAAATAGCGCGCATCAAAATAGCACCTTACAAAATAGCGCTGCTACAAAATAGCGCGCATCAAAATAGCGCTGCTATAAAATAGCGCAATCACAAAATAGCGCCCATCGAAAACGCGCTGGGGCAAAATAGCGACATCTAATAAAAAAAACCATCATTAAAAACAGCAACTGTTTGACTAAGGGGTCTCTTTCTAACATAATTTTTAAAAAAAAAAACTTCCCTGACTTCTTTCGCGGGATTCTAGCGGGTGTGAAACAAAACTGAACCGAACCAAACTGAACCGAATCGAAGTATCGGTTTAGTTCGGTTTGGTTTCACAACCTCTAGGATGCCGGTTCGGTTAGGTTCGGTTCGGTTTGGTTTCACACCCTCTAGGATCCTGGAAAAAAGTCAGGGAAGTTTTTTTTTTGAAAATATATGTTAGAAAGAGTTTACCGGGAGTCATAAGACGCTAATTTGTAGGAGCGGTATTTTGAAGCAGCGCCATTTTGAAGCAGCGCCATTTTGATGCTCGCTATTTTGTAGCAGCGCTATTTTGAAAGGCGCTATTTTGATGCGCGTTATTTTGTAGCAGCGCTCTTTAGGGGCAGCGCCATTTTGATGCACGCAATTTTGTAGCAGCGCTATTTTGTAAGGCGCTATTTGGTAGCAGCGCTGTTTTGATGCGCGCTATTTTGTAGCAGCGCTATTTTGTTGGCGCTATTTTGATGCACGCTATTTTGTAGCAGCGCTATTATGTGGCAGCGCCATTTTGTAGGAGCGCCATTTTGCGCTATTCTATAGCAGAGCCTATTGGGATGATGGTGTACTGGGTTTGTGGCCTGAAGAATTGAAAATTTTACGACCGTTGTCATTCTCTTGCGGGCTTTATTTCTGCATAGTTTTATAGACAGAGAGGGATATATCGAAACCACAAAGGGCTTGGGTCGGCTATGACCCAGAAACATGAATTATGGGACAACACAAAACGAGGCACTGAACCGTGAATACGAGGGACGGTGTTGCCATAGAAAAAAATCATAATAAAATATATTTGATTCAATTTTAATCACGGATTAATAAATAATTGATTATTATTGAACTATCTGCATATTACTGCCGTATAAAACATAAACGAGGTGGGGTTTGCATTTTTGTAAGAAATAATTTAAATTTTCAGAATATACAATTTGAGGGCTCAGTGGAGCTGGACTTAGAAGCCTGTATCACAAAGTTGGGCACAATAAACAATAGCAGGTCAGTTTTTATTATATCTTTTTACAGAAGTCCCAAAGGCAACTTTAAAAATTTTATAAATGTCCTAGAGAAACTTCTAGAAAATATTTATAACCCCCATGATACATTCATACTGTGTGGTGATGTAAACATAGATTTTATGCCATCAACAAAATTTTTAAGGGAAAAACAGGAACTGGTAAATTTCTTTCTTGAATATAACATAAAACATATATTTGAGAAACCAACCCGTATTGCAGGACAGTCCAAGACCTGCATTGACAATATATTCTCCAATGCTGAACCATTATTATCGTAAATAAAAGACTATGGTCTCTCAGATCATACTCTTCAAATTACAAATTTTAACATATCTAAACATATTCAAATGCCCCATAAATTTCACAAAAGAAACCTGAGTAACAATAACATAACAAACTTTGCAACTAATCTCCAATCAGAAACATGGCAGAAAATGTATGCCGCTGAAACTTTTGAAACCAAATTTGAGGCCTTCTATAACAAACTTCTTGACCACTATGAAGAAGCATTTCCGATTAAAAAAAAACAACATAAGAAACACAAAAAAATGGTACTCTCCAGAAATAAAAAGAATGCATAGTCACTTATGTGAAATGAGCAGACTAGCTAAACAACTCAACAATAACTTTTATACAAAACAATATAAGGAATACCGTAAACTCTACAGGGAAACAATCAAAAATTACAAAAAAAACATAAACAATAACAGAATTCTAAAATCCTCTAACATGAGTCGTGAAACATGGCAAATAATAAATGAAAACTGCAACAAAGTAAGCAAATTAAAAAAAATTAATATAACAGGGCACCCCAACCAAAAGTTAATCTCAGAACCTAAAGAGGTAGCAAATTACTTAAACAATTTCTTCATCAAACAAAATACAGCAAAAAATAACACAAATAATAAAAATGGTAATAACAACTCAAAAACCATAAATAAGTCTTACTTAAATACACTCTTTCTCACCCCCACCAACACCTTAGAAATAGAAGATATACTTAAAAAAACTACAAAAAAACCTCTGCAGGTATAAATAACATACATGGAAGGGTAATAAAAAATATAGCACACATTATATCAATCCCAATATCATACCTAATAAACCAATCATTTCTGGCATTAAAATTCCCTGATTCCCTCAAACAATCTAAAGTAATCCCAATTTTTAAAAACAAAGGCTCTAGAACTGAAGCACAGAACTACAGACCAATTAGCACAAAATGGTTTTTGAAAAGGAAAATCAAAAATAACAGCTATCTTTGACTGTGTAGAATTTATATATGAAGCTCTAAACAAAAAACAAAAAATTGTAGGACTTTTCTATGATCTCAGCAAAGCATTTGACACGATCAGTCATAGCCAACTACAAAATAAGCTAAATAGAATTGGGATTAGGGGAGTTGCATATGAGTGGGTAGGATCTTTTTTGAGGGGGAGAACCCAAAAAGTAGTGATTGATGGTGTGGAGTCGGATATGGGGTTGATGGGCCAGGGTGTGCCACAGGGATCAATACTTTCTCCAATACTATTTATAATATTTATTAATGACATTGATGAAACATGTGGCACCCCTGACCTGTCGGCCGTGTATGCCGATGACACAAACTTCTTCATTGCTGAGGAAACATTAGAATATCTAATACAAAATAGCAACCAGACATCAATTGAATTTGGTGACTATTGCAGAGATAATGAACTCATCCTGACTAAGGAAAAATCCTGCTGTATGCAATTCCTGCCAAGAAATTCACCATCAGACTGTAGCCTTCTGATAAAGATTGATGGGAAGTGCATGGAGAATGTATTGTCATTTAAACTACTGGGCCTACACATAGACCCTAAACTAACATGGGAGGCACATATTAATTATGTCTGCTCAAAACTTAGCTCTGTCTGCTACCAATTCAGGTCGGTTAGAGGCACAGTGGATGAAACAGTACTCAGGGTTATGTACTTTGGGCTTGTGCAGTCTGTCCTGCAGTATGGATTGATGTTCTGGGGATCATCAGCCCATTTTGAAAGAGCATTTGTAAAACAAAAGAAAATAGTGAGGAGTATGACGGGAGTATCTCAGTCTACAAGCTGTTTAACTTTATTTAAAAAATACAAAATCCTTAATTTACCATGCCTTTACATCTATCAACTGGTCTTATTTGTAAAAAACAATGAAACAAAACTTATAAAAAACAGCAGCATTCATAATTATGAAACAAAAAGTAAACATGATGCACACTTACCATACTCTAGACTCAGCATTAGCCAGAACTCACCAATGTTTATTGGAATAAAATGCTTTAATAAAATACAAAATCTTTTTAAAAATAACTCTAAAAAAATTGAAAATTCCCTTAAGAAAAACTTGATAGAGAAATGTTTCTACACAGTAGAAGAATTTTTAAACTCTTAACAAAGAAAAATAATGGAAATATAAACAGCTTCGATTTCTAGCTCTGCAAACTAGCCTAAATGCATTATTATGGAAAAATTTACTGTGTTTTTGTAAATATATGTTATGTAAAAACGTTTTTATACACTAAATGTACTTTGTAGTGCTCTTCTATATTTGACTAGTCTGATAAGTTATAAATTGTAACTTTTAGATGAATAAATGCTTTTTGATTTTTGATTTTTATATAGACATTATTTAAAGAGGTCTTTGACCAAGTGATCTTACGGACGAGCCGCCACTGTTCGAAACCAAAGTTCTGGCAACACTTTTAGTTTTAACAAATATTGTTGAAAAGTTATTATTTTATTTGACGCCGAAAACGACATAGTAATATAATTTGTCGTTTAAAAGTTGTATAATTTTATTAATGTTGGTTCTCAGGGAGAGTTACATGTGCTTCTAATCTGTCTAAATTTTCTTTGTCTGGGTTCACTGAGAAAATTGAAAAAGGACGTCGCTGGATCTTTTAGTTCTAATGATTTCACTGCGCTAAGTAACATTAGGCTTCAGATGCCGAAATATTTGTTAACAAAAATATTTCATGGTTTCAAAATTCCACAAATAGTTCGATTTTTATGTAGTAACTTAACTTGTTCTTATTCTTTTTGGAAAAAGCCCAAAAATTTTTTTTCAGTTGTGCCCAATTTTTTTTTGGAACGAGGAAACTTTAAAAAATATCTATTTATAAAAACACAATTTTTTTCAAAAATCTAGATAATAAGATAAAGTCAAGGGCAAACACAATTAAAAATCTTCAACATTGCAGCTAATTTTAAACTAATAACACAAAGTTATCCTTTTGTCAAAATATGGTTTTATTTTTTTATCATATAGGCACTATTAGCATTCGCAAAAACATTTCAGATCGGAGTGGCAGTGGCCGCTAAAATGTCCTTCTTGTCTACACGCGTCCCTGCAAAGATGGCTGCTGAACACAAAGCACGATCCTTTGAATCTGTCAAAAAATAAATAAAAGTTCAAGTTCAGTGAGAGTGACACCGCGTCATCAAAGCCATCGTGGTCTGGAAGGGAGTAGAGGGATGGGAGAACTATTTAGATTGAAATTAAACTGAAATGTTTCTGGATTTAAGGTGCCATGAAAAATTATATTTTTTTAACAAATATTTTGGCCTTGTGCAGTGATTATCTTTACCAGTGGCGCACCCAGGAATATGTTTTGGGAAAGCCCGAGACTCCATGATGCCGTATTTTATGCAATTATATTTTTGTATTTATGAAATATGTGGAAAATACCTAAAAACCTTCTGGGAGCCTGGGCCCCGAGCCATCCATCTCTGGGTGCGTCCATGTTTTAAAAATGAGAGACACTGGAGAAAACTTTGGTTGATTCGTAAAAAGTTAGTACCTTCCTAGCTTGCGCAGCAATCGTTAAAGCAGGGATTATTTTCGAAGAAAAAACACCGAAAAAATTAGCAATATCGTCGTGATGTCTGTTAAAAACTGAATGCCACCAAAAAAAACGAGAGTTTTTGGTAATGATTGAAATACAAAAAAGTAATAATTGTATCAACTCACGGACTGACATAAAACAACTAAATCCAATATATTTCAACTTATTACCAAAAAAATAACACCCTTTTTAACCTAACTGAAACTTACCAAAATATAATAAATATATAGTATTGCTTAAAACACACATAACAAAAACGGAGGAAGTAAAATTATAAGAAAGAATAAAAAAACATACATTATACCTTCCAAAACAGCGCACTCACACACACATTTATGCTGTTAAACAAAATTTGAATGAAAATATTTTATTAGTAATCTAAGAATCTTTACCTCAATAAACTTAGCATTACCACTTAAGAATTGGATATTCGCAATATATGCATTAATTGTCGTGAATTTGTCGTAAATTTGTCGTGAAAGAAAAAAATTTGTCGCGCCACCCGTTTTCCTGAAAATGGTATGTAATGCTGAGTCAAAACTTAGCACTACCACCCCAGAAAAAATTAAAATTTTCAAAAACTAATAAATGCATTAATTGTCGTAAATTTGTCGTAAATTTGTCGTAAAAGAAAAACAATTGTCGCGTAATCCGTTTTCCCGGAAACGGGCAGTGAGCAACTTTGAGATCTAAATCTAAATTTTATTCGATTTTTAGCTGCAATTAACTATTAGAGCGAGTTTTTTAGGGCAATGTACACAAGGCTGGATAAACCGTTTAGTACTAAATTCTCATATCTCTTTTATATTTTAGCATGTAGCTTTTAAACAATATTTGCCTTGACGAGGAAAGTAAAAAAAAACGATCTTCAGATTAAAATCCAAATAAACTCACACTCTATTTGTTTATTTGCAAATAATCTTTAAATTAATATAATAAAAAATGTTTTTATTTATTTATTTATTTATTACAATACTTTTAAAATACAAATATAAATTAATAACCATTTCTGTTGTTAGTTCGCTGCCTGATTATGGGCACTAGTTTAAAAAATCTGTGACGGTTGCTTATGAGATTTTATGCAACTAAATAATTAGTTGAGGAAGATAACAATTTGGTTTTTCCTTTAATTGGTAGATTAAAAAGTAAAGCGGGCTGTTGAAAAAATCAATTTTTAAACCTTATAGATAAAGACAGTTTAATAAATAGGTAGCTACCTAAATTTCACATATTTTGTAATATTAATCAAAATTTAGACAGAAATGTTAGTCTCAAGTAGCGTAGGGGACACTTCGCCGCGGTGATAGTTCGCCGCGGGAATAGTTCGCCGCGAGATTTTTTGTTTTACGATATTACTATTAATTGTTTAAACAGTTTTATTTAACTTGACGTCATATAATATATTTGTTTGATCATAACTTTTTTCAAACATTTCCAAATAGGTATTTGGTGACTAGTATACAATTCAAAATTTTTCCATTTATGAACCGATTTGCATCAAACTCAGAACTTTGAGATCTTTCAGGTCGCTGATTATTATTTTTCACTTATACTAAACATAAATCAAAATGGCGGATCAAAAATGGCGGAGTTTTTCATTTATGGACCAATATACCAAAATATTTTACTTTAAAAGTCCAGATTTTTTTGTAAAAAAAGTTTAATTTTTTTTAAATTTCAGTTTTTTTGTACTAAAAAGTTAAAAAAAATGCATTGCTTTAAAAGTATATGCTATATATTTTGTGCTAAAAACTATGTATGCTGGCTTGTTAAAGGCCGGTGTGCCACCGCGGTGCTACTAAATCACTTGTAACAATGAACAATAAAATAATAACCAGCGACCTAAAACACCCCAAATTTCCGAGATTGATGTATATCGGTATATAATAATCAGCGACCTGAATGATCGCAAAGTTCCGACTGACTCAAATCGGTTCATAAATGGAAAAATCTGAAATTTTTTATCCGCCATTTTGATTTTTTTTAAGGTGAGGTTAGAAATCATAATAAGCGACCTGAAACACCCTAAAGTTCCGAATTTGATGCATATTGGTTTAGAAATGTGAAAGTCCGCCATTTTTGATCCGCCATTTTGATTTTTTTAGTTTAAATTAAAAATAATAATCAGCGACCTACAAGATCGCAAAGTTCCGAATTTCATGCATTCATAAATGGGAAGATCGGCCATTTTGGATCCGCGAGTTTATTTATAATTCAAAAAAAAATTTTTTTGAATTGTATCTTAACCAACAAATACCTATTTGGAAAACTTTCAAAAAATTTATTATTTAGCAAATAAAGAAATATTTTATATGAAGTCAAAAAATTGTATTTAAATTTGATAAAACATTTAATACATATAAACATAAAATAAAACATTTAACCAGATTTCGTACAAATGATATTTGAAGTAAATATTCAACTGCATTAAAACATTAATTTGGCTTTTTCATGATACTGAAAAGGCTTTCTATATAAATTTCTTGATCATCAAATTCATTTTCTTTTAGGCCTTTGTTGTCCCCTGTTTTTTCAAGTAGGTAATTCCATCCATGTGTTTTTTATTTTGTAGAATTTTTTGTAGTTTTAAACCATTCTTCACAATCACACTTTTTCGTTCAAGCGTTTATCACAGGTAACAACTGTTATTTAAACCAATCTTGATAAATTAGCTGAAATTGTTGTTAAAAGATGTCATAAATATCAAAAATTAATGTGACAATGTAGCCAGCTCATTCGCTTCCTTGACTCAACCTTTCTTAAGGAAAGCTTTATAAAATGAAAACGCTGAGAAATCTTTGAGCAAACGTCCGACCTTAAGGCTCGACAATAAATTCTAACCTAAATCAACTCAATATAAATATAAATTTGATTGAAAGCGTTTGCTTCTTTTAGTGGCGTATTTGGAAAAAGGTTTTAGGGGGCCGAGACAGTTTTAAGGGTGGGGGGAAACCCCCGTAAGGCCGTATTTTATGTTACTTTATATTTGTATTCATGAAATATGTGAAAAAATTCTAAAAAAACTATTAGTTTAAGAGGGGGGGTTCCCCCCCCCTTATATACGTCACTGGCTTTTTGAATCCATTTTGTGTTCAATTGAATCCAGTATGGCAGAACGCTTGTAGCAGTCATTTTCCATTAATGGTTTTAATACGCTCTAGCCATACAGATGTACGTGCACCGAGATGACAGCAGATGACAATCCCAGTACTTAGTCCAGAAAATCTCAGTCAAGTCACTTTTACGTCATTTTATTAAATTTAAAAATTTATTTTTCAGTTTCGTTTTGTTTGTGCAAGTTATATAATAAAAATTACGAAATTAGAACACATTTTCCGATAATGTCAAGTTTGGGAAGTAAGTGTAAATTGAAAAATGTAAGTAATTCACTTAAATATCGCTGCATTTTCACTTAAACCTCGTTCCCTACAAACTTAAACCTATAGTTTAAACCATTTCTTTTCTGTTTTTTCCATTTTTTTTACGAAATTCTTGTAGATTCTTATTTAAACCATTTTTTGCCATTGCGACATAACCTATGTAATTATAATTAGTCCAAAATTCCATTAACTTTTATTAAGTTTAAAAGAAATTCAGTTAAAACGTTTTACAAAAGATAAATTAAAAGCTAAACTTAAACCTTAAATCATGTTAGTAAATACCGCTGTAAGTTTTTTACAACTTCTTGGTCCAAGTTTCAGGATCAGTTTTTACAAAGTCTCTAGGTAAGCTTAATATATTAAAAAACATTTTACTTTCATGGCATATAAAGTCTTCAATTTTCTTATTTTTAATGTCGTTAATGTCATTTAATATTAACCGTTTAATGCTTTTTTTATGTGGTTTTACTTCTTTTAAAGCTTCTACCATAGCCCGCTTTATAACTACCGAAATGTCTTCATTAAAGAAAGATACAGACACATTGACGGGATTTAAATACCACAAATGATTTGCTATTTTGTTACTTGCTGCTTTCGATATTTCTTTGTCAACATGTTTATACCCAATCAGTTCTCGACATCGTGCATCGTGCAACGGTGCTTTATACGCGCAAGGTGCATTAAACCATGCTTTAATATAAAATCTGATAATAAATATATATATGCAGTATGTCCCCCTAAGTTGGAATCATATGGAAAACTTTTTTATTATTAATTTTAGGAAAGAAAGTTATTCTTCATAAAAAGTTATGCATTATGTAAAACCTAGAATACAGTCATCAAATATTAATATTTTTCAGTGGTATACGAGGTTTTTTAAAAAATAGGAGTTTTACTCAAGAGTAAAGTACCTTTAAATTTGACAATATCGAATGTATTTTATTATTTGCAAAATAAATGAATTGCAATTATGCGTTTTAATTACAAAATTATTAGAAAGCATCGAAAAACTAAAAGGTTATCATGTGTTTCGTAATCACAAGAGATACATGATCATTCAAAATAGAAATATTAGTAAAAAATAAAATAATCTGAAGTTTTAATTTAAATGGATGGCCCGTTCTGGTAGTGGAACTATGCGGCAGCACCCTCTATAGTATCATTTTTTAAATGTTTAAAAAACAACACATGATTTTATTAATTCACCTCTTTGGGTAGTCCCAAAAAAACTTGAAGCCTCTAACAAACAAAAATGGAGAGTAGTAATCGATTATAGAAAACTGAATGAAGTAGGAGTTGACGATAAATATCCACTTCCAAATATTTCAGGTTTATTAGCTCAGTTAGGTAAATGTCAATATTTTACAACACTTGATCAAAGAGATATTCAAAAAACAGCCTTTTCTGTCGAAAATGGACACTACGAATTTGTTCGTATGTCATTTGGTTTAAGAAATGCACCCTCCATTTCAACATGTGATGGATAACATTCTATTAGGCATTCTAAATGAACGTTGTTTAGTTTATATGGACGACATTATTGTTTATTCACCCACTATTCATGAACACATTTCACGTCTTTCCGAAGTTTTCCAAAAATTACGAAAATCAAATTTAAAAATTCAACCTGGCAAATGCGAGTTTTTACGTAAAGAAGTAGCATACCTCGGACATTTAATTACCTAAAATGGAGTAAAACCACACCCTGATAAAGTAAAATGTATTTAAAACTTAAAAAATCCCCGTGACGTAAAATCATTTCTCGAATTTGCCGGATATTATCGAAGATTCATACCGAACCTCGCGAAAATCTCAAAACCCTTAACAAAACTTCTTCAAAAAGATACAAAAATAATTTTTCCTAAAGAATGTAAAGAAGCTTTCGAAACACTTAAAAATGCATTAATTTTTGATCCAATATTAATCTATCCAAATTTCGAAGAACCCTTCATTTTAACAAAAGACGCTAGTGCATTTGCGATAGGAGCCGTACTTTCACAAGGTCCAATTGGTAAAGACCTTCCGATAGCTTTTGCATCGAGAACCCTTTGTAGTGCAGAAACTAAATACTCCACTATTGAAAGAGAACTATTAGCAATAGTATGGTCTGTAAAGCACTTCCGACCTTACCTTTTTGGTAGAAAATTCACTATAGTCACTGATCACAGACCTCTAGTCTGGCTACTTTCAATTAAAGACCCCGGTAGCAGATTAGCACGTTGGCTATTAAAATTGGAAGAATATAATTTTAAAATCATTCATAAACCCGGTAATAGTTATTTAAACAACAAGGTTTGAAAACGACTCTTTGCACGCGATCGAGACAGTTTGGTACAAGCCGAGGGAGTGTGCGAAGGGGTTTTCAAACGAGTTTTTTACAATATTTTTTATACGACTGCTAATAAAGAAAGAAAAATCAAATTTTAATTTAATTTGTTTTTATTTCCGACATTTTTACAACAAAACTTTAAAAATTCAACAATTTTTTGACGTATCTAATCAACAAAACATACGAGCAGTGACGGTTGCTACAGAACTAAGCCAACTTATATTGATGGGTGACAACAACAAAAATCGCAATGACGGACCCGTATGCAGAAATAGGCGTGCGCAAAAATGACATAAGCGTGTGCAAAACGTTTTGCACACAGCGTGCGCAAAATGCCATTTTCAGATCGTGTTCTCCGTGCGCAAAACCCCCTTTTACAAGACAGTCGTATAAAAAATCAATAAAAATGCAGACGCTTTATCGCCGATAAAAATCAATCATTTCCAAGACTGTATAGACTTTAAATCAAACATAAAAATTTTTGCAAATAACGAAAATAACGATCAAGAACGAGTTTTTAATGAACTAGATGATCAAAAAGTTACAGATGAATTTAACAGATTTGTTGAACTTTACAAGACGCGATCCCTAGATCATTCTAAAATCGAAACCTCGAATGATCAATTATTACATAAATCAAATAAATTAATATTAACCTTTTTCCGACAAAATAAAATGGAAGATTTACATTTCAAAATCATTGACGATATTTTTAAAGAAGAATTCTACCTGGAAGAATTAAAAATTAAAATTGTTTCTAGCAAAACAGTTAAAGAACGTAAATATTTTATTATAGCCCTACAATTCGATAATGATGATTGTTTACAATACTTATTTTATTGCCTTTTTAAAGACCAAAATGAATTTGAAATTAACAAAACATACTGCATCGAAAACAATCTAGATTACATCTTTTCTGATAAAGACATAAAATTAAAAATTTGCCAAAATATATTAACAACTCCCGACGAAGATTGAATCCCAATAATTTTAGAAAATTATCACTTAGGAAAAAGCAACCTACACCGTGGAATAAATGAAACAGTTAGACGCATTAGAGAAAAATATAATTGGCGTGGTTTAACAAAACACGTAGAAGATTTCATTAAAAAATTTGAAACTTGTCAAAAAGTAAAAATTGTTCGTAAAAATCTAAGCAGACCCTTCGTTTTAACAGAAACACCACGTACAAATCAATATCGATATTTTCGAATATCCCACTAGAAATTACGCGTTAACAGTACGGGATGAAGTAACAAAATTTACACAAGCTTACAGTAGTTAGTACTATTTTGCTATTTTTCCAACATTTCGGTGTACCCTTGCGAATACATTGCGATTATGGCAAAGAATTTGATAATACCCTTTTAAAAGATGTATGTGCCCTATACCACGTTAAGTCAACATTTTCTAGCGTAGCACATCCCCAGTCAAACGGTTCACTAGAACGATTTCACGCAACCCTTTCCGAAATGATTAGAATCAATAAACAAGAAAACCCTGAAGATCATTGTTTTAGCGTTCTTCCATACGCAGTAATTTGCTATAATAATACAAAAAACAAAACACACGGATTTTCCCCTTATGAACTCGTTTTCGGACATACATCAAGTAGACCCCCCGAAAAAACTTTATAATCAAGAACAATTGTTAGCTCCCGCTAAATTTCGTGGTTGTTTTTACTTTTTAAAACCACACAATTGGATGACGGACAGAGTACATTTTCCGCGCATTGGACATGCGCACCAAGAATCAGTGAGATCCTTTTCTACCGCCTCGAGAAAATGGCGTGTTAATTTACTTTCTCCAACTATTACAAATTTCTACACTTAAAAGTGCTCGATTTTGGTGTACTGAAGCATAGAACTAAAAACTTCAGCCCTTCAGCTACGTGGTGCCATCACTAGATCGAGACAGGGGCCCCTGGAACGTGGAGAAATTGGCTGCAAACTGGTGAGTGCTTTGTTTCTGATTTCCGTTGTGTGGTACCAGCAATTAACTATGGACCTTTTGATTATTTCGTGATTTCGTATCCATATATTTATGTTTGTTCGCGCTTTCATTAATTAAAATATATACAGTCCACTGCAGTTATCGTTTTTCTACCTGCGGGCAAACATAAGTGTTCCTTCGACCCGAATTATTTAAATTTACTCCATACGACGGTATTAATAAGTCGGCCATTTCACATTTTCACACGGCGACCACACGGCCTTGAATTTGCCAATCGTTCGACCTTCGGTTTCGGCGCAGTTCACCTGTTTTCGGTCCGCTGCTATGGTAACGCAGGGTCTACCGCGTGGTCACTTCAGTAAACAAAAATCGAGAATCAATCAAAACAAACAACATTTCAAAGCCAAAAAAGCCGTGCAAAAACGCAAGGGTTTTTTATCTGCGATCACCGAGTGTTATGTGTTTTCACAAACCGCGGCAACGGACGCAAAAGCGAGAAACGAGTTTTAAGTGAGGTTCCGATTTGGATGAAACCTTCGATAAATGCATGTTGGCACATAATGATGTCATTATGATGATAGATGACTCGGACGACGAGGAGTTTAAAACGCAAGATGCGATCCTTTCAGAAGCTCGTAAATATTTTTATGCGTGTAAAGGGGTTTACTCTGAAATATTTCCGGTTGAGGCTCCATCCTTTTCGGGATCATATGCTCGACAAAACGAAACTCCAAAACTCAAAGAGGTATTCCCATATTTCGAGGTGATAAAAAATTATGGCCAAGCTTTTTCGATCTTTTTAATAACATTATAGATCAAAATCAAAGTGTAAGTAACGTCGGAAAACTTCAATATTTATTTTCATATCTCGAGGATGAGCCTTTAAAATTGATATCAGGGATTAGCTTATCTGATTATATAATTATAAAATTGCTTACGACAAATTAGTCATTAGATATCAAAAAAAGCGAGACCTCGCAAATGATGCTTTGAGCACAATTATGAACTCTACATTAAAAAACGAGTCAGCTAAAGAATTGCGTAATTTAATTGACACCTTTTCAAAATCCATAGAAATTATAAAATCACTTAGCATTGACGTTGACAGTTAAAACTTTATTATTTTTTTAATTCTGTTAGAAAAATTGGATATTCCAATTCAAAATGAGTCACGCCAATACTAATACCGAAATTCCCACTTTTCAGTCACTTTTTCAATTTCTAGAAAAAAGATGTAAAGTTTTGGAATCACTTCCTCAATCAACAGCACCCAAAAAGGTGCCTACCTATCAAAAATCAAATTCTATTCCAAATCAGTTTGGGTAAAAGCCTACCTATAAATCATCCAATTCGCCTTTTATAGGACTGGCTGGCACCTCAACTAATTCAAGTACGGGAATAAAATGTTTCCGGTGTAATCAAGGTCACGTGCTTTCGAAATGTCAAAAATTTCTTGACCTCTCGCCTATCGAGCGCCTATCTTTCGTCAAGCAGAAAAAATTATGTCTAGCGTGTTTTCATCCCTCGCATGGGGTAGACACGTGCAAATCAAAATATTCTTGCAGGACTTGCAATAGTAAAAGGCACCACACTTTAACTCATATCTTAGAAGAATACTAGTCCTGTCATTCACACACCACCTGTCAATAATCTTCATGTGTCATTAAATACCTCAGGACCTTCAGGTACCTTTCTTTTATGCACCGCCATAATAGATGTTATGTACGGTTGCGGAAATTTTCAACCTGTAAGGGCACTGCTTGATTCTGGATCACAGACAGGATTCATCAGTGAAAAGTGTATTCAGCGTCTTAATCTTCCTAGGCGAAGTTACACCACTGAAATATTCGGATTAAATCAAATGTCTTCTTTTACTTCCAAAGGGCTCGTTCAATGTCACATTAAGCCACAAGGACAGGTCACTCCTTTACTTAATTTCGAAGCAATTATTATTCCACAACTATGTTCCAATATGCCTACATTCACTTTGAACGATAATCAGTGGAAACACTTGGAGAACCTTAAACTTGCCGACCCATCTTATTTCAAATCTAGACCTGTGGACCTAGTTATTGGTTGCGAGCTATTCGCACAGATATTCAAGGAGGGCAGGGTTATTGGACAAATAGGGCAACTTTCAGCCCTTGAAACCATCTTTGGCTGGGTCGTCATGGGAAAAGTGGACGAAGTAGGTAGTCTTACGGAACGAACCAGTTGTTTTTTAACGAGTCATTCACCTCCTTTGGAGGTCATTATCCCTAGGTTTTGGGAAATCGAACACTTGCCTAAAAAACAAATCTTATCAAAGGAAGAAAAACAAGCGGAATCAATTTTTACTGCGAGTGTCGTACGACAACCGAGCGGTAGATTCATGGTAGATCTTCCGTTTAAAGATAAAATAAACCCTGACCTAGGAAATACTTATCCGCAAGCTTTCCTTAGATTTTTACTTCTAGAAAATAGATTACTCAAAAATCCTGATCTGTACACTGCCTATTCTAGTTTCATGCAAGACTATATCGATTCTAATAATATGAGTCTAGTTTTATCTAGTCAACCAAAAGCGGACATATCATGTTTTTGGCACGTCATTGCATACTAAAGCCGGAAAGCTTATTTACAAAATTAAGGGTAGTCTGGGATTGTTCGGCAGTCACCCCAAAGAATATTAGTCTCTATGACACGTTGTTATCTGGACCGAAACTTCAAAAGGATATTGCTTCTTTACTCCTTACGTTTGTCTTAATCCTATTGCCTACATTGCTGATATCAAACAGATGTTCCGTCAAGTCCTTATCAATCCTTATTACCGTTCTTATCAAAGGATATTGTGGAGGTTTTCTCCACAGGACCCACTTTCAGTGTGGGAACTTTCTACTGTCACTTTTGGCATGACATGCTCACCTTTTCTAGCCATGCGTACATTAAATGAGCTGGCAGAGAGAGAAAAAGAACGTTTTCCTATGGCTAGTAGTGTTCTAAAAACGTCAATTTGCATCGACGATATCTTGGGAACTAGCCCTTCGCTTTCTAAAGCCCTTGCCCTACAGATGGAACTAAATGATTTGTTGAAGTCGGGAGGATTTGAACTTAAAAAATGGGCAAGCAATTGTCCTGAGTTATTGGCAACATTGCCAGAATCCGATCGTCAAATGCCTCTCTCTTTTGACAAGGATGAACCACATTTTATCAAAGTTTTAGGACTTCAATGGCATCCAAAAAATGACATTTTTTCTTATCAATGCCGAATGAAGGACAAACCCCCAACTAAACGTTCTATTTTATCTATCATAGGAACAATCTTCGGAACCTTAGGTTTTCTTTGTCCCTTGTTGCTACAAGCAAAATTTATTTTGCAACAGTTGTGGATATCGAACATAGGCTGGGACGAAGAACCAGATTCTTCTATCATCGACTCTTGGAACAAACTTCGTTCTGAATTCCCGCTTCTTTCCAATTTTCAATTACCCCGACAAATCAAACTGTCAAAAACCAATACCTGTCAAATCATCGGCTTCTGTGACGCTTCAATTCGAGGCTACGCAGGCGTCGTATATTTTCGTGTAGAAGAGGAAAACAATATATCTGTTTCTCTCATATCTGCAAAATCTAGGGTCGCGCCTATAAAGTCACAAACTTTGGCTAGGCTAGAACTCCTAGGCGCATTTCTTTTAAGCGAATTAATTGATTTCGTCTTATCTAGCTACGAAGGAAAAATAACTTTTACAAATATCGTTACTTTCTGCGATTCGCAAGTCGTATTGCACTGGCTTTCATCCCCTCCTAATCGCTGGCAAACCTTTTTTGGAAATTGAGTCAGTAGAATCCAAGAAATCATTCCCTCAAACTCATGGCGCTACATTCCTTCTGCTTTAAATGCAGCCGATATTACGTCACGAGGGGCCACCCCTTCACAGCTCATTTCACATGACATGTGGTGGAACGCACCGTCGTTTTTGTGGTCTCCCGAAAACGAATGGCCCGATTTTCATAAATCAAAAATGCCGATTGATTTCGGAGATATTAATCTGGAGGAAAAGCCAAAGGTCTGTTGCAATGCGATAATTGACGTTAACTTCTTAGATCAGCTTCTTATCAAATTCTATATCAAAAATTCAACGTATCATTTGTTATGTCCTTCGAATAGTTAACCTTTTTCAAAACCATTCCTATCAAAAACACACTAAGCCACCGGACCAAAAAATTATTTTTGAAAATATTGTTTTTCCTACCACCGGTGAGATGCAAAGTGCGTTATACCTTCTTATCAAACGCGTTCAAGGTTCTTGCTTTTCTGAGCTTTTTTCCGCGTTATTTAAGGATAAACCAATACCGAAACCTTTTCGAAAACTTTCACCTTTTCTTGATGAAAATAATATCATTAGAGTCGGTGGCAGATTACAAAAATCTGATCTTTTGTCTTATTCTGCAAAACACCCCTTCTTACTTTCGAGTAACCATCGTTTAGCTACTCTTCTTATCGAGTCCACTCATCGACAATACCTTCATCCTGGGCTTAAAACATTACATAATCTGCTTTTACATCAATTTTGGATATTATCTGCCAGACGGGCAATTCAAAGAACCATATCCAAGTGCTTGCAAAGTTTTAGAATCAACCCTAAACCCTATAGACCGCCCATAATGAGTTCACTTCCCGCTCATCGAATAAATCAACTTAAACCTTTTTCGAGTGTAGCTGAAGTTGTCCATCATGGAAATGTCCACCCTTACATGTCGCATAGAAGCCGTACTTAATAGTAGCCCTTTATCTCCTGCCTCTTTAGACCCACACGATCTTCCACCTCTTACCCCTGGGCATTTTTTGACCCTTGAACCCCTTCATTCAGAAATTCCGGAGTCAGATTTGTCCGAGGTTCCCCTAAATCGGCTCTCGAGATGGCAACTAATCCAAAAACTACATAATGATTTTTGGAAACGGTATTCTGTAGAGTATTTGCATACGCTACAACAGCGACACAAGTGGGCTGATTCGTCCCCAAATATCAAATTAAATGATTTGGTTATCGTAACGAGTGATCACATCCAATCACCTTTGAAATGGCCAGTCGGTCGGGTTCTCGAATTGCATCCCGGCGGAGACGGTCAAGTGCGTGTAGTGACGGTACGAACGTCTACCGGTGTTTACAAGCGGCCAGTTGTAAAACTGTGCCTCTTGCCGAACTAAAAGTTATTTTAATTTTTTCTACCTATTGAAGTCAATTATTACAGTAGGTAATTCTTTATTATTATTTTTTTAATTTTGTTTGTTTGTTTTGCCTTTTTCGGGTTTTCGTTATCTCTAAATAAACTTACGCTACTTTTCTGTTTTTCATTCATTTATATTTATCGGTTGATCATTTTTTCTTATATCTATATCTGTCCGGTTGATATTCTAAAATTGTGTGTTTTGGAGGGCAGTTATGTTAGCTCCCGCTAAATTTCACGGTTGTTTTTACTTTTTAAAACCACACAATTGGATGACGGACATAGTACATTTTCCGCGCATTGGACATGCGCACCAAGAATCAGTGAGAGCCTTTTCTACCGCCATGAGAAAATGGCGTGTTAATTTACTTTCTCCAACTATTACAAATTTCTACACTTAAAAGTGCTCGATTTTGGTGTACTGAAGCATAGAACTA
Source organism: Aspidapion aeneum (assembly GCA_963576565.1). Taxonomy (NCBI): domain Eukaryota; kingdom Metazoa; phylum Arthropoda; class Insecta; order Coleoptera; family Brentidae; genus Aspidapion; species Aspidapion aeneum. The sequence goes on from OY755046.1 coordinate 24,324,990, forward strand.
GAAACTTCAGCCCTTCAGCTACGTGGTGCCATAATTAGATCAAGACAGGGGCCCCTGGAACGTGGAGAAATTGGCTGCAAACTGGTGAGTGCTTTGTTTCTGATTTCCGTTGTGTGGTACCAGCAATTAACTATGGACCTTTTGATTATTTCGTGATTTCGTATCAATATATTTATGTTTGTTCGCGCTTTCATTAATTAAAATATATACAGTCCACTGCAGTTATCGTTTTTCTACATGCGGGCAAACAAACAATTGATATCTAAATATGTACGCGATATAAATAATAGAATGGACTATTTTTACAAATTCGCTAGAAATAGAACTGAAGAATCGAAACAAAAATCGAAAGAACGATTTGACGAACACGTACGAAAGAATCTCCCTGAATTTAATGTAGGAGACAAAGTTTGGCTGCAACACTTAAAAACCCACAAACAAATCAACAAAATATTTTATTTTAAATTAATGTGAATAATCTCAATCGTTTTCAGTCAATATTCAATATTGCCAATAAATAATACACTATGACTATTTTATCATGAAGAATCCCTTATCAGAATTTCTAATAATGAATAGATACTTGTTGTTTACAAGGATCTTTTACCTTTTAAGAAAGCAATTGAGCATAACGACAAAATTTTAGATACCTTTATGGATCAATTTTCAATCAATAATAATATAATTGCAAATTTCAAATCGCAAATTAAAACGCATGTTAGCCTTTTAACACAAATTTCTAATTACGTTAATATTAAATACGAAGAACTTATCTCGGATACAAAAGAAAAATCATATAGGCAAAAACGTGGAATATTTAATGGCATCGGAACTATTTGGAAATCTATTACAGGAAATTAAGATGCATCAGACGGAGAATACTTTAAAGATTGTATTAATAAAGTATTGACTGGTGAGAAAAATATTGAATGATTATTGCAAAAACAAATTTCAGTAATAACCTCTATTATTATAAGTTTTAATACGACTTTACAAAAATTACAAATTGATGAAGAAAAGTTTAATCATGATATTAAATTATTTCAATATTTAGTTACTTCGATTTCTGATAACGCTGCCTATGCAGAGGCACAAATAAAAGCATTAGATTTATGCGAATCGCTAATGGGAAGTGACACCTTTGTTAAAGATTCATTAAGTGACGCGTTAAATGCAGTAACCATCGGATTTGGTAGATTCATGAAAAAGATTTCTCATTCATTACAAAAAAATAATTTGCCTTTACCAATATCAACCTCAACGGTAGCCCAATACATTAATTTAATTGAACTTAGTGCTTTTCAAACTGAATCAAAAATAGTATTTGTTCTTAAAATACCTCTTATAGACCCTTCGACTTATACTTTATACAGACTTTACCAAATACCAATATTAGATATTCGAACAGGTCTTCACCATACTATATTAACAATCAATAAATTTATTGCGCATGACGATAATTCAATGTTTTTCGTCACCTTCCAGAACGTGGACCACTACAAGATCATCGAAAGAAGAACGAAACTCGGTTCCAAAGTACTTCCGTGTCCCATCGACAAACTCAGCTGCCGAAAACATGTCAAACAACCATCTTCTATGCACAAGGCTACAATGTTCAACCATTTGAAGAAAATCAATGGCTAGTTACTACATCAGAACCAGTACCTACCAATATCAAATGTAAGAATCAAGAAATCTTTACGAAATTAATTGAAACCAATAGTATAATTCGTTTCAAATCAACATGCAATGCTTTTATTGGAAGTACGAGGATTCATTCTGAAACCATACTTCAAGAAAGTACCTTTGAAGAAATAAATTCACCAATAATCAATATTCCATATACTTGTTGTAAAGATATGCCTGAAATCCCCCAAATTCAAGGCCTGAAACTACTAAAATTAAGCAAAATAAACGTCGAAGATCTGAATATTGCACAACATAACCTTAACCAATATTCAGAAGAATTAGATAAAATGATCAATCAACCATTCATTCAAAAACACATTGATTGGTTTACTATCATTACAATAACATTGATAGTACTACTAGTAATTCTTTACAATATTAACAAATGTCGAAGACACCGAAGAACAAGAAATGGTAATAATACCAATTATGATAATGATAATGGTAATGACTTTCCACCATTTCCAAAACCTAATCTACAAAGAATTAGGAATTTATCGAATATCTTACCAAGAAGAAGACCAAGCATACACATCGAAGACCAAATCGAAGAAGAAATCGAACCCAATGCAAAATTAATGATCAATCAATCATCTTAATAAAAGTGGCCGTATGACGCCAACTTTTTCAAAAAGAGGGGAGCTGTTATTTGAAAATATCCTGCCTACACTTAGAAGAAACCAGAACCTTCTATGAAACCCGAGAACCTTCCAGATAAGAAGCTTATTCTGCTGACTTGCGTTTAACATGAAATAAACAACACGTGCATTCAAGCCGAATCAGCACTTTATTTCTCAGAACCTTTCAAGATAAGAAGACCATACTGCTGACTTGCGTCTCTCATGGAATAAACAACACGTGCATTCCTGCCGAATTGCACTTTAGTTCTAAGAAGTTTAAATCCAGAATATTAAGGAATTATTCCATTGCTTAATCAGCATTTTTTCTTTATATAAACTAAAATCATTGTAATGTTAAGTCATTCTCTTTAGAATCGTTTTTAAGTACACGTTCAATTATAACGTTTAAGTCCTAAATTGTATTTAATCAATATAAATCAATCTTTTAAACAGTTAAAAGTAAACTTTAAAGTACAACATATATATGACATGGCTGTTTATCTTTTTGCGTTATTTTAAATTGGTCTGGTTGACCTAACTAGCGAAAATTAAAATATTTTGAAGTCGAACTATTCTCATGCAACTCTTTGGTCTCACGAAGTGGCATTTCTCCATTAAAAATAGTTCAGCTTTTGTTAATAAAATCACTCTTTGTCTAACCGCAGAAACCGACCGAACCCTGTTTCGTTTTTTAGCTCTTCTGATTTACCAAATACTAGTTAGGTCCCTTTGTACGCAAGGTGACAATATGTAAGTAAGTGGAAAAATATTATTTAGGGAGTGTTGCATTTCATTTTGTTTTTATTTTAAAATTTGTAATACTACAGACTGCCAAAATAAAGTTCCAGCGAATTATGCCTTATTACCTTCCTAGCCCGCTAGAGAAAGTATTATTTTCGACGAAATTTTTTTTTTCAGATAACGCCGAAAATGTGTTATTTGGGTGTATTTTGATCTATCTTAGCAATATCGTCGTGATGTCTGTCTAGGCGTGTGTGTGTGTGCGTGTATCATTTCTGCCCGTAACACGATAGCTTCTAAATCGCTTAACCTATTTTTATAAAATTTTTAGATAAAATAGCGTTCGACACTCTAACGAGCTGATTTTGGTTAAAATCAATTAATGCTAATGACAGTTTTTTGACAATTATAAACTTTGAAAAATGGTAACTTTTTAACGGGCCATTCTATCAATATGCTGTTTTCGAATTATTTTGGAGTTCATTCTGCTCAATAATTTCGTTGCTCGAAAACTTCGTGGCTGATATATCATGGCTTCACTTAAAGGCTAATAGGCTAGCTAGGAAGGTATCAGATCCATTTGTTTACTATTTATAAACTTCTTAGGTAATAAACTATTAAAAAAATAGAGTTTTCTACCTGTTTTGGGAAAAAGCGAAATAAAGTGTGGGGTGTCATACAAATTTTTGCTCATAATAAAAAAAAATTATTCGAATTGGCGCCAATTTCGCGGAAAATAATTATGACGCTATAAGGTTGCAAACTGATTACATTTTCGTTTAAAAAATTCAAAGACCCCTGAGTATCAACGGTCCCATATAAAACGGGCGTTCTAGATAACAGAGATAAATAATAACTAAGTAATATTTTTTAAAATAATTTTTTAACTATTAATTAGGTACGAAAAGCGCTATTCCTTCCCACCTTTTTACCCCCTAAACTACACTATATCAATTCTTAAATATTTTTGGTACTTTGTGTGACATTTTACAAAGTTTGACTGAAAGCCTTTTAAATTTTGAATATTGGCCACTTAATCAGTCTCCAGAAACCATACAACCCTGGTGAGCTTTTTCCACAAGTACGTCCGGGGCTAAAGTGTTAATATTTACTTCCCTTGAAAATAGAGCCTAGCAATTGTAGGTAATTTTTTTCTATCTGTCCTAGAAACACCTAGAACCTCCTAAATACATTAAATTTAAACACCCTGCATTGTGAGCTATCCTAATTTAAGAAATTGTATTTTTTATTGAAGTGGCAGGAGGCCCTACTGGACCTCTATGCACCTAGACCCTTATGGATCCATTGTACCCATGTACCTACTGAGTTTGACTAAGGTGGCATATTTTTTTTGTCACCCAGTAGATGAGGATTCTCTACACTACAACTTGAAACATTTAGGCTTAATACTTTGGCTCAAAGATACAGCACTAAAACACCCTTCTTATAGTAGAGAGTGCAACCAATAAGCAACCCCAATCATTTTATGGTATTTTGACACATCCACGGTTTCTGAATGAAAGCTACATCGATCTCACTCTCTTTTAAAAGCAGTATCAGGTGTGTGGATGCCACAGAAATTTAAGAAATGCAAAGTGGTGATTTTAAATACAAATATCCTCGGGTAGGGGACAATTCGCCGGGGTCCAATTCGCCGCGGGGACAATTCGCCACAATTTTTTAAAAAGTTTGATTTAGCTTGACTTTGTATATATGTTTGATTATAACTCTTTTTACATTTTTACAACTAGGTGTTTGGTGGTTAGTATACAATTTAAAGTTTTTTTTATTAGAAAAATAATTAAAATGGCAGATCCAAAATGGCGGATTTTCCCATTTATGAACCGATATGCATCAAACTCGGAACTTTGCGATCTTTCAGGTCGCTGATAATTATTTTTAACTTACACTAAAAGAATCAAAATGGCGGACTTTCTCATTTATGAACCATTATGCATCAAACTCGGAACATTGAGGTGTTTCAGGTCGCTAATTAAATGGCGTATCCAAAATGGAGGACTTTATTTATGAACCAATATGAGTCAAACTTTGAGGTGTTTCGGGTCGCTGAGTACGATTTCTAACTTAAAATTAAAAAAATAATAAAATGGAGAATCCAATATGGCGGATTTTTCCATTTATGAACCGATTTGAATAAAACTAGGAATTTTGAGAGTTTTCGGATCGCCGAATATTATTTTTAACTTAAATTTAAAAAAATCAAAATGTCCTATCCAAAATGGCGGATTTTCCCATTTATAAACCGATTTGCATCAAAGTCGGAACTTTACGATCTTTCAGGTCACTGATTATTACTTGAAACTTAAACAAAAAAAAAAATCAAAATGGCGGATCAAAAATGGCGGACTTTTCCATTTATGAAAAAATATGCATCAAACTAGGAACTTTGAGGTGGTTTAGGCCCTAATTATGATTTCCAACTTAAACTTAAAAATAAAAATTAATTTCTAACTTAAACTTTTTTTAAAATCAAAATGGCGGATCCAATATGGCGGATTTTTCTATTTATGAACCGATTTGCATAAAACTCGGAACTGGAAATCCAAATGGCGGATCCAAAATGGCACACTTTCCAATTCATGAACCAATATACAATAAATTCGGAACTTTGGGGTGTGTCAGGTCCTGATTATGATTTCTAGCTTAAACTTTTAAAAAATCAAAATGGCGGTTCCAAAATCCCGCACTTTCTTATTTAAAAACTGATTTGCCTCAAACCTCAAACTTGAAACATTTATTGAAAGAAATATCAGGTTTTGTGATCCAACATACGAACAGCACAAAATGTTTCAAATCAAGATAACCCTTGTGGTAGTAAGAATTTTTACAAACAAGACATTTATTTTATAAAATCTAAAAGTATTATCTTCACTTGAGAGGTTAGAGTGTTTGTATCTTTCGTATACTTAGTTTAGGTACATTATGTATAATTGCTTAATTTATAAGAATACTGTAGTGGAATCTAAATAGCAAAAAAAAATAAAAGAAAAACAAAGTTCAGTTTTTTAACAAAGTTTCTTTAAAAAAATGACAATGACTATAAGTTTATAAATAAGAAAGTGCGCCATTTTGGAACCACCATTTTAGTTTTTTTAAAGTTTAAGTTAGAAATCAAAATCACTGACCTAAAACACCCCAAAGTTCCAAATTTTATGCATATTGGTTCATAAATGGGAACGTCCGCCATTTTTGATTCGCCATTTTGATTTTTTAAATTTAAGTTAAAAATAATAATCAGCGACCTAAAGATCGCAAGGTTCCGAGTTTGCTGCATATAGATTCATAAATAGGAAAATCCGCCATTTTGGATCCGCCATTTTATTTGTTTTTCTAATAAAAAAAAATGTTGAACTGTATACTAAGCACCAAAAACCTAAAGAAAAAGTTTGAAAAATGTTATGATCAGAGAAATAAACAAATATATTATATGTGTGGCCTTTTAAAATGCGTTGGGTGACATTTGTGGCAGCTTAAAGACGTTGCCGCCATTTTGTGACACTGTAATTAGAATAATAACAATTTGCCAACTTGTGACACTAAAAAACCCACTGAATAATTAAACAAATATCTGGAAGCAGAACTGTATTTTCCAGCTAGGTAAAACATTGATATGCCCGGTAACTTTTATACAGTGGTGAAGGGGGGGGGTTCAGAAATAAGAAAATTTTACGTGCGCCACAGTGTTTTAATATCAATGTTTTACAAAGAAGATCTTAAATAAAATACAGTCCAACCCAAACGTTGTAGCCAAACAATGAAATTCTACCTACTTCCGAGGCTTCCAGAGTATTTGTGTAATTAAAAATAACCAAAAAAAAATTGACTAATAATCAAAATAAAATTTAAAATATTTTTAAATGAATCAAAATGACACAAATAGAAAGTTCTTTATAAGTAGATGCACATTTCCAGCAGGTCACAGTGTACCTACCTTTGAGTCAGTAGCGTAGGACTCAATTATATGAATGATTAAAAAAAAAACATATATACTTCCAAAATTATTCCGTCATAGGGGAGGTCTGGACCAAATATCTGTTGTCATCATTCTACGTTAGGTAGAACGAGACAGACAGCAACCCAGTCCGAGATCTACCCCATGAGGCAAAACAATGTAAGGAAACCGCTAAAAAAATATAATCTCATCTCTCTTTTGTCTCTGCAAAGTTGGTCATTGGGTTGTACAAATAATACAAAAATATTAGTTCATCTTGTTTATTTCCTCAAGAGGATGAAAATGAAATTGATCAAAATATAAAAAAAATATTGAAACCTAAGAATAATACTGGAACATGAAGTGTAAATCAATGAATTGGTGGGAACAAGTCAGCGCCAAAATAACCGCAATAGCAATTTCACAACAAAATTTAGCTTAATTATACCGCAAAATTGGGGTTATGACGTCATACCTTTACCTTGCGTTTACAAGAAATTATATATAGACTGTAAAAATTATATTAAAAAATTTTAATGGAAAGATTATATTTCAATGTTGCTTGATCCTACCTTGGTCCTTTGACTTAATTACCGTTGGTGTTTTGTTTAGTAAACCTGGAGTTGTCCAGACATCTCCTCACTGCTCCTGCTGCTCTGGAGCTTATGTTTATTTTCGAGGATATTGGGACAATCCGAACCTCATATCCTTCACGGATTAACTAGTTTTGATAGTACGAAAACATATTTGGGTCGACCAGGAACAACCGAGGCTCCGCCCCTTTGATATCTTTATTAATTTGATGAGGAGAAGATAAAATAAATACGAGTTATGCACTTTTGTAAATGGGAGATAAACGAGGGATAAAAACCAAGACTAAAAGAATAAACGAAATCGTGTGAGTTAACATCTGAACACTCTTGTGCCGAGTTTAAGCAGTGGTTCAGTGTGTATTTTTAGGTTCAGGTTCAGAAACAACTTTATTAATGTAGAAATGTTTTACAAAAATGGCGTCAAACCATATGAATCTTAGAGAAAACATTTATAAAGAGCAAGGGAAACTTTTGACTAAGACTGTAACTAAAATACAACTAAATTCTACACTCAGTATAGCTTTACTCATATGGGAATTGGTTGAGTGTTCGAATATTCCTGGGTTTGATGCAAGCTCTGTTCTCCAGTAATTGATTTTACAGTTGATGGTTTCAATGCTGAGCTTCTTATAGTCCGTCTGGTTATTTTCCTCCTACTTGCTATGTTGGCAGGGGTCCGGTAGGCAAATGTTCGGTCTATGTATGGAGGGTGTCTCGACGTCCTTGTTATAAAAATTCCAACCGTGGAAATAGATCCGACAACATCTCAGTGTGCGTCTTACGTATTTTCTATCCCCTTGGTCGGTGTTGCCCCCTATATACCGGTACGAAACTATTGATGTATTTCCTCATTGGTTAGTTTGAAAACCGCGGGTTTTTTTCCTCCAGTGTTGCAAACCGCATTTAGTGTTTTTTCTGTGAGAGCGTTCTTTTTATAAATAGGTTTGCATCCTTATTTGAATCTAACCGGGAAAATTAGGTTGGTATTGCGTTTTACTGTCCCCACCACATTTACAAAACGGTTTCCGGCCACTTCATTTTTTGTGTTCTCGACAAAAGTGCCTGGTCTCTTTTCCTAACGAATTTTGGCTGGGTCGGCATCAAGTCTCTGGGATCGCCATTGTTTTTGGTTGGTGGCACTGCAGTGGCTGCAGGTTCTGTCCCAGAGACTGCGAAGAGTGAGTCCGTCGTGTTAGGCGTAATCTAAAGTGACGCTCACACCCTTTTGAAGGGGATTTAAGGCGGCCTACGCCGTTTCTACGGAAAGAGCGGTGCATTGTCCATTCCATCGACGGGACAGTTGTGCTGGTGGAACGAGGTTCTATTCCATCGACGAGCCAGTTGTAACCCTGGGAAAGGTACGTTAGGGTTATTTTAGTTCATCTGTTTAAATTTACTTTATTTTATTGAGTCGACATGGGGTTCTCGATTTAAGTTACTCGGTGTAGGGGAACTTCGTGCAAAATTGACGAATTCCAGGAAACTGAAACATTTTATTTTCCACAGGGTTTTACGCTCGGGCAAGGATCCCACAACCTTTCCACAACCATGTGCTGCCCTAGTACCATGTGCTAAGGGATCTTTAGGGGAGGCGCGAGCAAACCAGAGCAGCAGGAGCAGTGAGGAGATGTCTGGACAACTCCAGGTTTACTAAACAAAACACCAACAGTAATTAAGTCAAAGGACCAAGGTAGGATCAAGCAACATTGAAATATAATCTTTCCATTAAAATTTTTTAATATAATTTTTACAGTCTATATATAATTTCTTGTAAACGCAAGGTAAAGGTATGACGTCATAACCCCAATTTTGCGGTATAATTAAGCTAAATTTCACAACAAAATTTAGCTTAATTATACCGCAAAATTGGGGTTATGACGTCATACCTTTACCTTGCGTTTACAAGAAATTATATATAGACTGTAAAAATTATATTAAAAAATTTTAATGGAAAGATTATATTTCAATGTTGCTTGATCCTACCTTGGTCCTTTGACTTACTTACTGTTGGTGTTTTGTTTAGTAAACCTGGAGTTGTCCAGACATCTCCTCACTGCTCCTGCTGCTCTGGTTTGCTCGCGCCTCCCCTAAAGATCCCTTAGCACATGGTACTAGGGCAGCACATGGTTGTGGAAAGGTTGTGGGATCCTTGCCCGAGCGTAAAACCCTGTGGAAAATAAAATGTTTCAGTTTCCTGGAATTCGTCAATTTTGCACGAAGTTCCCCTACACCGAGTAACTTAAATCGAGAACCCCATGTCGACTCAATAAAATAAAGTAAATTTAAACAGATGAACTAAAATAACCCTAACGTACCTTTCCCAGGGTTACAACTGGCTCGTCGATGGAATAGAACCTCGTTCCACCAGCACAACTGTCCCGTCGATGGAATGGACAATGCCCCGCTCTTTCCGTAGAAACGGCGTAGGCCGCCTTAAATCCCCTTCAAAAGGGTGTGAGCGTCACTTTAGATTACGCCTAACACGACGGACTCACTCTTCGCAGTCTCTGGGACAGAACCTGCAGCCACTGCAGTGCCACCAACCAAAAACAATGGCGATCCCAGAGACTTGATGCCGACCCAGCCAAAATTCGTTAGGAAAAGAGACCAGGCACTTTTGTCGAGAACACAAAAAATGAAGTGGCCGGAAACCGTTTTGTAAATGTGGTGGGGACAGTAAAACGCAATACCAACCTAATTTTCCCGGTTAGATTCAAATAAGGATGCAAACCTATTTATAAAAAGAACGCTCTCACAGAAAAAACACTAAATGCGGTTTGCAATACTGGAGGAAAAAAACCCGCGGTTTTCAAACTAACCAATGAGGAAATACATCAATAGTTTCGTACCGGTATATAGGGGGCAGCACCGACCAAGGGGATAGAAAATACGTAAGACGCACACTGAGATGTTGTCGGATCTATTTCCACGGTTGGAATTTTTATAACAAGGACGTCGAGACACCCTCCATACATAGACCGAACATTTGCCTACCGGACCCCTGCCAACATAGCAAGTAGGAGGAAAATAACCAGACGGACTATAAGAAGCTCAGCATTGAAACCATCAACTGTAAAATCAATTACTGGAGAACAGAGCTTGCATCAATCCCAGGAATATTCGAACACTCAACCAATTCCCATATGAGTAAAGCTATACTGAGTGTAGAATTTAGTTGTATTTTAGTTACAGTCTTAGTCAAAAGTTTCCCTTGCTCTTTATAAATGTTTTCTCTAAGATTCATATGGTTTGACGCCATTTTTGTAAAACATTTCTACATTAATAAAGTTGTTTCTGAACCTGAACCTAAAAATACACACTGAACCACTGCTTAAACTCGGCACAAGAGTGTTCAGATGTTAACTCACACGATTTCGTTTATTCTTTTAGTCTTGGTTTTTATCCCTCGTTTATCTCCCATTTACAAAAGTGCATAACTCGTATTTATTTTATCTTCTCCTCATCAAATTAATAAAGATATCAAAGGGGCGGAGCCTCGGTTGTTCCTGGTCGACCCAAATATGTTTTCGTACTATCAAAACTAGTTAATCCGTGAAGGATATGAGGTTCGGATTGTCCCAATATCCTCGAAAATAAACATAAGCGAATGAACTGTTCATCTAAATGTTTCCTCCCTGTTACTGAAACCATTTGTGATGCGGCAACGCCGCCATTCCCCAGCAGAACAGCCGTCTATTTTCGTGAACGTCAAAGAAAACCACAAAATTCCCCAGATAAACAAAACAATCAAAAGTTTCAATGTGATTTCCCGAAACCTGTGATCCCGAATTCCAACCACGATGTCCAGATAATACGGTGTGCGTAGTGTCCACAGTAATTCGATTGAATGTCTCCTTTATAAGGTATCTTTTTGGACACTATATAACCTCCAAACCTAGCTCTATAAAATACCCTTAATTTGTTTACAGAAAGACGAGTCGAAGAGCCTTGATTATTTACCTAAATAAACAAATATATAACGTTGCCTTAAACGTAAAAATGACACGTTACATATGAAGTCAACCTAAATAAAGCTGTTTAAACAATTGCCAATGGTAATAATAACAAATCTCGTGGAGAATTGTCCCCGCGGCGAATCGGCCGGCGGCGAATTGTCCCCGCGGCGAATCGGCCGCGGTCAATCGGCTGCGGCGAATCGGCCACGGCGAATTGTCCCAATCCCAATATCCTCAAAATCGAGAGGTACCTGTACACCAAAAGGAAATACGAACTCTCGCTCAAAATAGATTGGTAAAAGTTTAAAAAAAGTACATATTTTAGCAGTTGAAAGACCAATATAAGCCCAGCGTGCAAAACCTTCTAACATTAAAATTGCAATAACAGATTTATGTTACTTTGTTACGTAAAAAACATATACAGCAATTTTAAATCATCGCTATGTTAAATTCGTAACATTGTGACAATCCAGCTTTTTATTACGAAAAAATGTCTTTGTTACATAGATACATTGATTTAGCAATCAAGTGACATTATTTTTTGTGACTTTGTTACGGTATGACTACCTATATTAAACAACTATACTGCAACATGTTTGTTTAGGATAAGAGGTCATTTTATAAAAAAATCTGGTATTAACTACCCAGATAACACAAGGACATCTAAAAACTAAAAGATGTCCATTCTAAGACGTAAAATACATCTTAAGGATGTCTCGTAATCATAATTAAGGAAGGAAATATTAAAGGATTTCTTTTCATATCTATTTCCAAGGATTATAGAATACAAAATATTATCTACAAAGAAAAAGAAAGTAAAAAAATTATTATTACTTCTTAAGCCTGACAGTCGCTATAGTGTAACGTGTCATTTTTACGTTTAAGGCAACGTTACATATTTGTTTATACAGGTAAATAATCAAGGCTCTCCGACTCGTCTTTCTGTACACAAATTAAGGGTGTTTTATAGAGCTGGGTTTGGAGGTTATATAGTGTCCAAAAAGTTACCTTATAAAGGAGACATTCCATCGAATTACTGTGGACACTACGCACATCGCATTATCTGGACATCGTAATTGGAATTTAGGATCACAGGTTTCGGGAAAATCACATAAAAACTTTTGATTGTTTTGTTTTTATCTGTGGAATTTTGTGATTTGCTTGTCGTTCACGAGAATAAACAGCTGGGGAATAGCGGCGTTGCCGCATCACAAATGGTTTCAGTAACAGGAAGGAAACATTTAGATGAACATTTCATTCCCTTACGTTTATTTTCGAGGATATTGGGACAATCCGAACCTCATATCCTTCACGGATTAACTAGTTTTGATAGTACGAAAACATATTTGGGTCGACCAGGAACAACCGAGGCTCTGCCCCTTTGATATCTTTATTAATTTGATAGGGAAAGGATAAAATAAATACGAGTTATGCACTTTTGTAAATGGGAGATAAACGAGGGATAAAAACCAAGACTAAAAGAATAAACGAAATCGTGTGAGTTAGCATCTGAACACCCTTGTGCCGAGTTTAAGCAGTAGTTCAGTGTGTATTTTTAGGTTCAGGTTCAGAAACAACTTTATTAATGTAGAAATGTTTTACAAAAATGGCGTCAAACCATATGAATCTTAGAGAAAACATTTATAAAGAGCAAAGGAAACTTTTGACTAAAACTGTAACTAAAATACAACTAAATTCTACACTTAGTATAGCTTTACTCATATGGGAATTGGTTGAATGTTCAAATATTCCTGGGTTTGATGCAAGCTCTGATCTCCAGTAATTGATTTTACAGTTGATGGTTTCAATGCTGAGCTTCTTATAGTCCGTCTGGTTATTTTCCTCCTACTTGATATATTGGCACGGGTCCGGTAGGCAAATGTTCGGTCTATGTATGGAGGGTGTCTCGACGTCCTTGTTATAAAAATTCCAACCGTGGAAATAGATCCGACAACACCTCAATGCGCGTTTTACGTACTTTCTATTCCCTTGGTCGGTGCTGGCCCCTATATACCGGTATAGAACTATTGGTGTATTTCCTCATTGGTTAGTTTGAAAACCGCGAGTTTTTCTTCCAGTCTTGCACCCGAAGTAGAGATTTTTTGGCGAAAAAGTTTTCTTTATCAATAGGTTTGCATCCTTATTTGAATCTAACCGGGAAAATTAGGTTGGTACTATGCGTTTTACCGTCCCCACTCCCCACCAAATCTACGAACGGTTTCCGGTGGCTTCATTTTTTTGTTCTCGACGGAGTGCCTGCTCTCTTCCTAAAGAATTTTGGCTGGGCTGGTGGCCGTCTTGTGGTGTCGCCATTGTTTTGTGGTTATTGGCATTGCAGTAGTTGCAAATTATACCAAAGACGGTATAATTGTGAGCCGTCGTGTTTTAGGCGTAATCTGAAGTGACGCTCGCACCCTTTTGAAGGGGATTTAAGTCAGCCTACGCCTTTCTACGGGAACTAAGAGCAGTGGTAAGTTCGATTTTATTTTTTTCATTTTGTTATTATTTGAGGACTCTTCAAGATAATATTTGCCTCCCAAATTGTAATTATTTTTCGTGTGAAATGTACTTTTTTTTGACAAAAGACGTGGGGAATTTTTGGCGTTTTTATATTTTTCTTTTAACCACGTGTTGGATAAAAACTATATATTGTTTTTCTCCTTTGTCTACAGCCCTGTCCATTCCATCGACAGCTGTGCTGGACGCTGGTGGGAAGCCGGACGAGCCAGTTGTAATCCTGGGAAAGGTACGTTAGGGTTACTTTAGTTCATCTGTTTAAATCTGCTTTAATTTATTGAGTCGACATGGGGTTCCCGATTTAAATTACTTGGTGTAGAGGAACTTCGTGCAAAATAGACGAATTCCAGGAAACTGAAACATTTCATTTTCCACAGGGTTTTACGCTCGGGCAAGAATCCCACAACCTTTTAAGACCAAAGTGCTGGCCTAACATCATGTGATAAGCGAGCACGAGGGAAGGCGCGGGCAGAATTGAACCCGGAGTAGCAGGAGGAGAACAAACCAGAGCAGAAGTAGTAGGGGAATGTCTGGACAACAGAACTCCAGGTTTACAAAATAAAATATTTTTTTTATTTACCCATACAATAATCCAGGACCAAGGTAGGAGCAAGCTTAGATATAATTTTGTTTACATATAATTTTCCATATAATTTTTTCATTAAGCACAACTTTTGCATTTCTTGTAAACGCAAGATAAGGTATGACGTCATAACCCTAGTTTTGCGGCATATTTACTACATTGACTTGTTTCCTTCATTTCATTTATTTAAGATAATTTTACTGTCAAATTTAAAGTGCCTTGCTATTTTGGCCCTGACTTGTTTGGTATTTTTCTCAGGTTTTACAATCAAAATATACAAGATGAACTAAATTTCTGTGTTATTTGTACAACCCAATGACCAACTTTGCAGAGACAAAAGAGAGATGAGGTTATATTTTTTTAGCGGTTTCTTTACACTGTTTTACCTCATGGGGTGGATCTCGGACTGGGTTGCTGTCTGTCTGATTCTACCCAACGTAGAATGATGACAGCAGATATTTGGTCCAGATCTCCCCTATGATGGAACGATTTTGGAAGTGTATTTTTTTTTGACAATCATTTATATAACTGAGTCTCACACTACTGACTCAGATTTAGGTACACTATGACCTGTTAAAGGAGTCCATCTACCTGTAAAGTGCTTCTATTTTTGTCATCTTAATTCAATCTTTTGGAATTTTATTCTGTTTATTAGTCAATTTTTTTATTTTTAATTACACAAATACTCTGGAAGCCTCGGAAGCAGGTAGAATTTCATTGTTTGGCTACAACGTTTGGGTTGAACTGTATTTTATTTAAGAACTTCTTTGTAAAACATTGGTATTAAATAATGTGGCGCACTTAAAATTTTCTTATTTCTGAACCCCCCCCCCCTTCTTCACTGTACAAAAGTTACCGGGCATATCAATGTTTTACCTAGCTAGAAAATACAGTTCTGCTTCCAGATATTTGTTTAATTATTCAGTGGTTTTGTTGTGTCACAGGCTTGCAAATTGGTATTATGCTAATTACAGTGTCACAAAGTGGCAGCAACGTCTTTAAGCTGCCACAAATGGCACCCAACGCATTTTAATAGGTCACAAAATGGCATCCAACGCATTTTAATAGGCCACAAATTGGCGCCCTACGTGTGTTTTGGCTAGTATTTTTAACATCTGATGTAATTTTTTTGTTCTTTTTTTAATTTAAAAAAAAAAAACTTTTTTTTTGAATTTTTTGGAATTTTTTTTTAAATTTTTTTGGTGGTACAGCCAAAGCCAGGTTAAAGGCTTTCAGTGGCTGTCGGTGTTTTTTGTCACCCAATCATTTTTTAATGAAAAACAAGATCATTGGTTTTCGGAAATAACACTTTTTAAATATTTTTTTTGGTAATATTGGTTGATTTGGAACTCGTTTTGTTGTTTTAGTGATTCTCATAGTTTTTTGTTAGCTTATCTTCACAAGTTTTTCTTGGAAAATAAAATATTCTTTTTATTTATTAAGGAAGAATAAGTAGATAAAAAAACATGGGAGTTTTTATTGAACGGAGTCCAACTCATGTCTTAATTCTTTAAAGTTTTTTGTACGGAAAACATGTTTTAATTTTTTTTAATTTTTTTTAAAGAAAAATAAATACAACAATGTAAATTTACTTCAATTTTATTTGTTGATTTATAGGTGGATGTACCTCCAGACACACAGTGTGTTTTTTCTGACAATTTTTTTTGCAGCTTCATTTATTTATATGTTATTATTTCCTGCTTGTGATAAGATAGAAATTGTTTCACAGATTATTTTTTAGTGCAGTCAATTTATTTAGGTCAACAGGTTATTTTTTTTGGTGATTTTAATTTTTTGTGGGATATCACCACTTGGAAATTGGAATATTTTTACAGGGTTTCACACAAATTTTTCTTGGCTGAGTTGTTTTAAAGTAAATATAGCTTAACAGCTGGTAGCTTTGTTTAGTTGACAGTATTAATTAGTAATGAAAGAAAAGGAAAATGAGTTTATTTTGCTTTGTCATTTTCTTTTCTTGTTTTTTTGGTGGTAACTGTTGATGGCATTTAACACCTTACGTCACTCAGTTACATCGGGTCAGAGGAGGGTACTACTACTTATAGTTAGCTCGGAAGTTTAGGGAACACAAGGCTAAAATTCCTAGAGCAACATATTGGCTGAAGATCAATGCCAGAGGTCCAGTTAACATTTTTTTGGGGTATCTTTTTTGTAGGACAGTTTTTTAGGTCTTTGGTTGCCATGTCTAGTTGTGTTTTCGTGACTGGTCAATTTTTTTTTTGGTAGAAAATACAGCGTTGGGCTTTGGAGTGCATTTTTTTTTAAAAATGACCTACGGGTATTTCTATTGATTAAAGTTTTTCTGGTTCACAATTATTTTTTTTCTGTATTTTTGTTCTGCGTTCAGGTCATAGCTTGGTCATGGCCAATGGAGAGCAAACATTTATGTTTGAGCCTTGAGAAGTTTTGCCTGCTCCGGATTGAATACAGAGAAAATGAATTTGAAGCCCAACTAGATATAATACCACAAAAGAAATGTTTAACTGAGACAGATATAGATATAAGTTTTTTTTGATTTTTTTTAGTTCATTTGTAGAGTTCATTTGTAAAGTTCAGAAATTTTTTTAAGTAATGTCATTGTGAGGCCGTGAAATTGGTCAGTGAATTTAAGAGAGACTTTCAACTAAATATAAATGCTAGGCGGTGGTAATTGGTAAAAATATTTCAAAATTTTACTGCTCTTTTAAATAATTTAATTTTTCTTAAAAAGATTATTTTTTCTCGGTAAACATAACTTCTCGAATTCTTGTTTGGTCAAAACGGTTTGTATAGTGGTCGTAGTTTTGAAGGGTGACCAGACAGGTTATATTTTTTTAGGGGACCAAACAGGAACTTCTTGAGTTACAAAAAGGTGTACTTTTTTGTCTTAGTTGATCAGGCAGGAATAAATAAATCTTTTTACTTCCGAATCATAATTTTAAATAACAAGATTTATTGGTTAATTGTTTGGGTCTTATAGTAAAAAAAAACGTTTTGTTTTTGGAGGATACTGGTATGATATGAAATTATTTTAATTTCATGCCAAATGTTGTTTGACGGCAGATATGCTAGTCTTCAGTTTTTTGTTAGTTTGCAGTTCAGGACAGTGGCGTGTACTTAAAGGGGCCTTACATCTGCGCCCATTGTAAAGCAACTTCCAACTTACTTGCTTAGCTTTTTCACTTAATCTTCGTTTTGTTGCTTCTGAAATTAAAGCGTTATGTTGGATAACGATGGATGGTGTTAGACTGAGAAAGTACCTAAGTATTTAGGGATGAAAACTTGGAAGTTGTGGACAATTGGGAAATAATTTTTTTTTTATTTCTTTTTTTTAATTTTAAAATAATTTCATACTGGTGACCTCAAATAATGAAGCAAATTTTTAAATTACAATACACTTTTGTGGAATAAATGGGAAAGTGTTCAGGTTAAACAATAAATTTAAGATCATTGATTTTTGAAAAAGATTTCAACCTAAAAATAAATTTAAAAACAATAGGTTTTCTTTGATGCGACTAAACATTGATGAGGGCATCTATTTTTTTTTAATCTGATAGTTGTACAGGGTATAAAGGAGCTAGCTACCTTTTATATTGCAATAATTAGGGTTTTTTTTTGTCTCGCGAGCTGGGTGGAAATTGAAGAAATGTTTGGTTCGGAGTGTAGAAATCGAGGAACGAGGACTTCCTGCTAATCTTTTTAGGATTTCGCAACTTCGATTTTCGCTAAATTAAAATACATCCAAATTTGGCCTACAGGCTGAATCTCACATCTTCCAGGACCTTGCAGATTTGCAGAGAAAGACAATTTTTATGATCTGTTTAGTTATGATAGAAATTAATATAATATAATAGTAACATGCATATGAGGGAACTAGATATATTTAGGTTAAAAAGTAGTAAGAACCAGTGTTCAGTATCAGTTCAGGATCAGTATCCGAACAATTTTCCATAATAGTGTCCTATTTTCACAAGGTGCTTCAAAATACCTTCACCTTTCTTTGAAATAAGATATTGTTTCGCCTATGGGTGTTTGGCCGGTTAAAAATATATAGGGTGCAGATGGGATTGGAATGGAAATCACAAGTTTTTGGGTTTATTGACATTATACTTAGGAAATAGGGCAAATGTCTAATAAAAAAGTTTTTGGGTTTGGGCCGAGTTTTGTTGAGACAACAAAAATTTAATTGGGGCCGGGAGTTTTATTATGCTCTTTTAAAATTAATGTAATAAGTTTGGCTTCTTGATTTTTGTTTTCTGGGTTTTACGCAGGATTATTCCCAACTGTTTCATTTCAAAATGTCATTTGTAAGTGATAGGATCTCATTAGCCCTTGTACAATTGGTAATTTTGCTTTGACTAGTAGTTGTGGAAAGGGCCCAACTTAATTTTATATCTCGTGAACACCGAGAATAAGGATCTGAGAATGCATTAAGCAGTATTTTTTTTTTGATTAGATGTTTTGTGTAAAGACACTTGAGTAGGCAGATTTAGCGTTACAACGTTCTTATAGGTGAATCTTGTAATTGTTTTCATATTTGTTTTTTTGGAAGTGCACACAAGATCTTTACGGAGTTGAGTGCAAAGATTCTTTACATTATAGTGGTACAGTAAATAAGTACTAACGTTGTTTATTTCCTTAAGTAATAATTTTAAACAAATATACTAACATCGTTTGTTTTTTTGGAGCATGAATATTTTTTTAACTTTTCCTGAACTGATTGGTTTTTTTTTGCAATTACGATTTTTTTTGTACTTTATGATTCTTAAGTAAATTTAATTTTTAATATATTTTTTTTGTATATTAAATTAATTTTTCTAGCTCATTCACTTTTCACATTCACACAGTTTTGGGAGAGGAAAGGAAATCTACAGCCGTTTATTTAAAGGAAAATAACAAAAACTGTTGCATGACATAACTCTATTAAGATTTTTCTAGTGCTAATTTTATTTTAATTCTTTTAAAATCGTTAATAGGAGCTGCAACCCCACTTAAACTTTTTTTAATTTTTTTTTGAAAATATTTTTTTTAATATTTTTTTAAAAATATTTTGTTAAGGAAGGAAACTTGATTTTCTTGTTGGAAAATTTTCTTTTTGGTGGATAGTAGTACCTTGCCCTACAATTCTTTTACCAGTTTATTTAAATATTTTTTTTCTGAATTAAAATAATTTCATTTTGAACCCTCGCGTTTTAACAACCTATCATCATTTGTTTTAATTTTTTTTCTTCCTACTCCAAACCACCTATCAGGGTAGAGTAATATTTTGAAACTTTTAACGAGCCACTAATTAATTTTTTTTTATTATTGGGCTACTGTAGTAGACATCAAAAATTTTTTTTTTAAATTTTGTTTTTGGACACCTTCCGGTACGATCCTAAGGTCGTCTTGACCATGGTTTGCATCAAGTTAGTTAAAATTTTGGGAATTTCATTTTAATGATTATTAGAGAGTTGCAGTCCTACCAAGACGTTATTTGTATAAATTTTTTTAATACCATCGGTAATTTTTTTAAATTTTCTGTTAATTTTTTTTAATTACACACAACATCCTTACTAGTCTAATTCAACGCAATTTCAGCGAGCGGATTTTTTTTAATTGAGCATATTTTACGATTTCTATAACATGAACATCTGTTCCGATGTTTATTGCTTTCACTTATATATTAAGGGATGATGTGACCTTAAGCAATGCATGTTTCGTGTAAACTCAGAGTAGGTAAGCAGGTTAAAGTGGGTTTTGATTTTTTCTTTTTAGAAAAATCATTGTATACGGCGATTTGGGTTTTTTTTTGAGGAGTTTATTAGTGGAGCCGTTCTGCAATAGCAGGAGTATACCCTAGCGTTAACTGTGTACAACAGCTTTGGGATTTTTGTTATAGGTAGTCTGTTGTACGTTCCATTTAGGGATTAATTTACCTATTCGGTTGCTGAGGTAAACAAACATCACTTAACTTTAATTTTAATCCAGTTCAGCTAGGATAAGCGCAATTATTTTTTTTTTGGTTTTACTCACGCAGGATCGGAACATAAGACCTGAACACTGCCAAAACTCTTGTCTCTCTTTTATTTTTTCTCTGCAAGGTTGGACGTCATAGTTGGTTGTACAAATACTTAATATAAACTATGATTACATTTTTAAATGCAAATAAATTTTATTTTCTTACTGCTCCGGTGTTCTTCGATTTTGTTCGCGTCTGCCCGTATTTAAGTTTTATATTTTCTACATTTGTGAGAAAATTTATAGTGATTTTCACTAGTGAATTTAAAGTGAACTTTGTGTTTGTTATTGCGTGGTTTAGTTTTATAATTGGGAGGTATAATTAACAGTTTTAATTAAAGTTTAAAGTTTGAATATAAAAGGCACCATGGCTATTTCTTTGAGTCGGTTGTCGGACATAAGGTACTTAGTCAAGGACGAGTTAATCTACGAATTAACATGGAGAGGCATAGCCATTGGATCGGTGGAAGAAATGAAGCAACAGCTTATGCTGATTAAGCAAAGAGAAAAGACTGATGCAAGTATGAGATACCCTCCGTATCCCTTTACGTTTGGCCAGGATGCTTTTAGCTGCATGAAGAAGCTTGATAGTCTGGTACCGCCGGTAGAGAAGTTCTCGGGTACGAGTTTAGGAAAATCGCTGTAAGGTTGGAACACGTGTTGGCCAGGATTAACAACATGAATCCGTCCAACTTTGAAGAAAGTCAAACGAAAGGCATACTGGTTGCGGAAACCTTGAGTTTGATTGGGAGGTTGCAGAGCCAAGCAACAGATCTGCTAAGAGTTGGCGTGGCCTCAGATGATGATGAAGCATCTGAAACCCAATCAACGAGTCGAAGCTCAGACCACTCAACAAATGCTGGCAACACACCTAACCAGTCTCATTTCCCGCAACCACAGCTCTCGAGCACACAAAGAACAGCTCAACAGCCCACAAACCAACCGTCGGTCATTGCTCCAGTGCAAATGCAAGTGCTAACGAACCCAACCCAAACACCAATACAGGCACCAGTCCCTATGCCGATTGAGAATTACGGTACATCAGCTTTTCATTATCAACAACCGTCTACCGTTCCTTTGAGTCTAGTTGCCCTCCAAAGTAGCATTGCACCAATTGCTCAGTCACGACCATTTTCATGTTCGTCGCCAGTACCAATGTCAAGTGATCCTGGTACTTCATATCACGTTGCACCTGTACCTCCGCATAAGTGGAACTTAAAGTTTACAGGCGAGAGGGGTACGATCTCCGTCACCGCATTTTTTGAGAGGGTGGACGAGTTAAGTCAGGCGAGAGGAGTTAGCAACAAGGTGTTACTGAACTCAGGCATTGATCTTTTTGAAAAGTCAGCCTATACTTTTTATAAAGATGTTCGTAGAGAAGTCCATACATGGGAACAGCTGGAACAGAGGTTCATGGCAGAGTATCTTCCTTCCTCATATGGCGAGAAGCTATTGAAGGAAATTCAAAAACGTAAACAAGGCCCTGGAGAGTCTATAGGGACCTATATTGCTGTCATGAACACGTATTTCCAAAGACTTGGCTGTCCTGTTTCTGAAGAGGCGAAATTAGCTATCGTCTTCAGAAATATCGCGGACATCTATAAGAAAGGGTTGATTGCTACTGAGGTCAATAGCCTATCACATTTAAAAGATTTGTGTCGTAGAATAGACCAGAGATATGGCTTAGAGGAGGAGAATTTTACTCCTAGAAGAAACCAATCTATTGAACCTGACTTGGCCTACGTTGACGTAGAGAGCGATTTTGACGATTTTCCAACAGGGGTTGATGCAATTCAAATATCAGGTGCCGGGACATTAAATCAACAGAATTTGAATATTCCTGATAATAGATTTAACAGAGATAGGCAGCAGCCAGCAAGCAGTTTCGCTGCTAGAGCTGATAGAGAGAGACAACAACCAGCTAGTGGTCAGGCTAGTGTAAATGACAGAGATAGACAACCACCACAAGGTGCTAGGTCTGGTATGGCGAACAGGGACGTTGTTTGTTACAGATGCAACCAAACAGGGCACATGGCAATCGGGTGCGCATTATCTAGAGGTAAGCAGTGTTATTCGTGTGGACAGGCAGGGGTTACAGTAAGAGAATGTCGTAATTGTAATCGTCAGGGAAACGGACCCAGGCGCTCGTAGGTGGTCGACCTTCGAGTCAGCCTGAACAAGCATCGACCGATAGGCTAACCTACGTCTTAGATTATGTGATAAGTCATGCTCGGAAAGATGAAAGGCCTTATTTAGAAGTGGATGTACTCGGAAATAAGTTATTAGGTTTGTTGGATTCCGGGGCTTCACGTACCTTTTTAGGGAATCATGGTTGGTCAATCATCGAGAGGTTTGGTTTTTCACTTGATACGACGAAGAAGACGAGTTGTATTGTGGCAAATGGTCAAAGCACGAGTAGTATTGGGACAGTGCAGCTTCCTATGCGAGTTCAGGATAAATTTAGGTTAATAGAGGTCGTCGTCGTTCCTGAGTTGCCGCACACTTTGATTTTAGGATTAGATTTTTGGATTTCGATGGGGATAGTACCGAACTTAAGTACTAATGAGTGGCACCTTGCCGATAATAAAGATGTGATTTGTTCTTTAGAAACATCAGACCAACAAACTACTCTTACGCCTTATGAATCAGAACGACTAGAGGAATTGGTCGATAAATATAAGACTATTATGGGTGACTCACTAGGATGTACAGACAGGGTAGAACACAAGATTACAACAGATGCAGCACCGATAAGACAACGTTCTTATAAGGTCTCACCGGTCATTCAAAAATGTATTGATGACGAGATCGACGTAGTAGTAGTTCATGGGCTTCACCAGTGGTAATGGTATAAAAGAAAAACACAAAAAATATCGGTTCTGCGTAGACTACCGCAAATTGAACTCAGTGACGGCGCGTGATAGTTATCCTTTACCACTCGTATCCGAGACTCTTGACAAGTTGAAAGATGCTAAATACTTGTCAACTTTAGATATTAAAAGCGCTTATTGGCAAGTACCAATGGAAGAATCATCGAAGCCACTAACAGCATTCATCTGTCGCCGAGGTCTCTTCCAATTTAAGCGTTTACCATTTGGTCTTCATAATGCACCTGCAACTTGGCAGAGACTCATAGATAGCATCATAGGAAACGATTTAGATCCCTACGTGTACGTATATCTCGATGACCTCGTAATTGTCACACAGAGCTTTTCTGAACATCTTAGAATTCTTGAGGAAGTCCTACGAAGATTGCAGAATGCAATGATAACGGTAAGTTCGGAAAAATGTCAATTGTGTAGGCCAGAAATGACTTATTTAGGATTCGTAGTGGACCGTCGAGGCATCCGAGTCGACCCTAATAAAATCAGAGCCATGTTAGAGCTCCAGAGGCCAAGAACTGTCAGAGAAGTCCGTAGAGTTGTAGGTACAATATCCTGGTATAGACGTTTCATAGAGAATTTTTCAGCGATAATAGCTCCAATTACAGCTCTAACTAAGAAAAATCAAAAGTTCGATTGGACTCCAGACTGCGAAAAGGCATTTATTAAGATTAAGGAACTTTTAGTGACTGCACCGATTCTTACATATCCAGATTATACCAAAGAATTTGTCATTCAAACAGACGCATCAGGATATGGAATAGGACCATGTTTAACGCAACCTTATCCTGAGGGAGACAAGGTCATTTGCTATTTGAGTCGATCTTTGACTAAGCAAGAACGTGTTTACACGACCACCGAGCGAGAATGTTTGGCATTGGTTTGGGCGATAGAGAAGCTACGGCCTTATATTGAGGGGATCTCATTTAAGGTCATAACGGATCATTTTAGTTTAAAATGGCTTCATAGCTTGAAAGAGCCCAGTGGAAGACTTGCTCGTTGGTCTGTAAAACTGCAGCAATATGACTTTGAAGTAATCCATCGGAAAGGGAAAGATTTAGTTGTCCCGGATATGTTGTCTCGTGCAGTACCCATGATTGATACAATTTCGCAGCCCAGAGACGCTTCAACAGCAATTAAAGATCGATGGTACCAAAAGATGGTAAAGAGGGTCGTAGAATCACCGTTAAAATTTATGAATGAAACAAGAATACCCTCAACTTTCACCATCTAACGAATATTGGAAAGAGGTAGTCCCCAAAGATCATAGGCGTAGAATTATTGGAGAAGCTCACGCAAAAATGCGCCAGGACGTGGCAACTTTTGTAAAGAAATGCTTTGTCTGTGCAGCTCATAAAGGTGATACACAAGGTGTATCTGATCAGATGATATCTCACCCAAAACCAACTCGTCCTTGGGAAATTATTTCGACTGATTTATGTGGACCTTTACCTCGTTCGACAAAGGGTAATTGCTGGATTCTCGTCGTTACGGACTATTTGAGTAAGTTTTCCTTAGTTTTTCCAATGCGAACAGCCCCTACTCAAGCTGTTGTCAAGCATCTTGAGGAGCAAGTATTTATGGTCTTCGGAGTACCCCGTTTGATACTTTGTGATAATGGCCCTCAGTACAAAAGTAACGAGTTTAAACGTTTTGCTGAGAGTTATCAGGTTAAAATTTAGTATAATCCGTATTATCACCCCAGAGCGAATCCAACAGAAAGGACGAATCGTACGTTAAAAACCATGTTATGTTGTTATGTGAAAGACAACCACAGGAAGTGGAACGAACAAATACATAAACTTGCGCGATTCGTACTGCAACCCATGAGACAACCAGGATGTCTCCTTTCTTTGTTAATTTTGGTAGGAATATGTGTTTATCAGGAAAAGATTACTCCAACCCAGTTTTGTTATCTCAAGAGAATGGTGTACAATCCGCAGCTGAAAGTAAGAACGAAGGTTTCCGGAAGCTCTATGCTGATGTTAAGAGAAGGTTAGAGGAGGCTGGAGAGAAAAACGTAGGTAGTTCAGTATAATTTGCGTACAAGGGTACCCAACTTTGTTGTGGGTCAGCGTGTTTGGAAGAAAAATTATGTGTTGTCAGATGCTGCGAAGTTTTTCTCGAAGAAGTTAGCACCGAAATTTGTTGGTCCTTATGTGATTAGGAATAAAATTTCTCCATGGATATTTGAGCTTCAGGAACCATCGGGTAAAGTACTGCCAGGGAGTTGGCATGCCAAAGACCTTAAGTCGGCAGCGGACCTCTCCGATTAACCTTTTTAGGTTAATCGTCTTGAAGTTGGGGGGGGATTATGTAACGTGTCATTTTTACGTTTAAGGCAACGTTACATATTTGTTTATTCAGGAAAATAATCAAGGCTCTCCGACTCGTCTTTCTGTACACAAATTAAGGGTGTTTTATAGAGCTGGGTTTGGAGGTTATATAGTCTCCAAAAAGTTACCTTATAAAGGAGACATTCCATCGAATTACTGTGGACACTACGCACATCGCATTATCTGGACATCGTAATTGGAATTTAGGATCACAGGTTTCGGGAAAATCACATAAAAACTTTTGATTGTTTTGTTTTTATCTGTGGAATTTTGTGATTTGCTTGTCGTTCACGAGAATAAACAGCTGGGGAATAGCGGCGTTGCCGCATCACAAATGGTTTCAGTAACAGGAAGGAAACATTTAGATGAACATTTCATTCCCTTACGTTTATTTTCGAGGATATTGGGGCAATCCGAACCTCATATCCTTCACGGATTAACTAGTTTTGATAGTACGAAAACATATTTGGGTCGACCAGGAACAACCGAGGCTCCGCCCCTTTGATATCTTTATTAATTTGATAGGGAAAGGATAAAATAAATACGAGTTATGCACTTTTGTAAATGGGAGATAAACGAGGGATAAAAACCAAGACTAAAAGAATAAACGAAATCGTGTGAGTTAACATCTGAACACCCTTGTGCCGAGTTTAAGCAGTAGTTCAGTGTGTATTTTTAGGTTCAGGTTCAGAAACAACTTTATTAATGTAGAAATGTTTTACAAAAATGGCGTCAAACCATACATTTATAAAGAGCAAAGGAAACTTTTGACTAAAACTGTAACTAAAATACAACTAAATTCTATACTTAGTATAGCTTTACTCATATGGGAATTGGTTGAATGTTCAAATATTCCTGGGTTTGATGCAAGCTCTGATCTCCAGTAATTGATTTTACAGTTGATGGTTTTAATGCTGAGCTTCTTATAGTCCGTCTGGTTATTTTCCTCCTACTTGATATATTGGCAGGGGTCCGGTAGGCAAATGTTCGGTCTATGTATGGAGGGTGTCTCAACGTCCTTGTTATAAAAATTCCAACCGTGGAAATAGATCCGACAACACCTCAATGCGCATTTTACATACTTTCTATTCCCTTGGTCGGTGCTGGCCCCTATATACCGGTATAGAACTATTGGTGTATTTCCTCATTGGTTAGTTTGAAAACCGCGGGTTTTTCTTCCAGTGTTGCACCCGAAGTAGAGATTTTTTGGCGAAAAAGTTTTTTTTATAAATAGGTTTGCATCCTTGTTTGAATCTAACCGGGAAAATTAGGTTGGTACTATGCGTTTTACCGTCCCCACTCCCCACCAAATCTACGAACGGTTTCCGGTGGATTCATTTTTTTGTTCTCAATGGAGTGCCTGCTCTCTTCCTAAAGAATTTTGGCTGAGCTGGTGGCCGTCTTGTGGTGTCGCCATTGTTTTGTGGTTATTGGCATTGCAGTAGTTGCAAATTATACCAAAGACGGTATAATTGTGAGCCGTCGTATTTTAGGCGTAATCTGAAGTGACGCTCGCACCCTTTTGAAGGGGATTTAAGTCAGCCTACGCCTTTCTACGGGAACTAAGAGCAGTGGTAAGTTCGATTTTATTTTTTTCATTTTGTTATTATTTGAGGACTCTTCAAGATAATATTTGCCTCCCAAATTGTAATTATTTTTCGTGTGAAATGTACTTTTTTTTGACAAAAGACGTGGGGAATTTTTGGCGTTTTTATATTTTTCTTTTAACCACGTGTTGGATAAAAACTATATATTGTTTTTCTCCTTTGTCTACAGCCCTGTCCATTCCATCGACAGCTGTGCTGGACGCTGGTGGAAAGCCGGACGAGCCAGTTGTAACCCTGGGAAAGGTACGTTAGGGTTATTTTAGTTCATCTGTTTAAATCTGCTTTATTTTATTGAGTCGACATGGGGTTCTCGATTTAAATTACTCGGTGTAGGGGAACTTCGTGCAAAATAGACGAATTCCAGGAAACTGAAACATTTCATTTTCCTCAGGGTTTTACGCTCGGGCAAGAATCCCACAACCTTTTAAGACCAAAGTGCTGGCCTAACATCATGTGCTAAGCGAGCATGAGGGAAGGCGCGGGCAGAATTGAACCCGGAGTAGCAGGAGGAGAACAAACCAGAGCAGCAGTGGTAGGGGAATGTCTGGACAACAGAACTCCAGGTTTATAAAATAAAATATTTTTTTTATTTACCCATACAATAACCCAGGACCAAGGTAGGAGCAAGCTTAGATATAATTTTGTTTACATATAATTTTCCATATAATTTTTTCATTAAGCACAACTTTTGCATTTCTTGTAAATGCAAGATAAGGTATGACGTCATAACCCTAGTTTTGCGGCATATTTACTACATTGACTTGTTTCCTTCATTTCATTTATTTAAGATAATTTTACTGTCAAATTTAAAGTGCCTTGCTATTTTGGCCCTGACTTGTTTGGTATTTTTATCAGGTTTTACAATCAAAATATACAAGATGAACTAACTTTGTAGAGAGAAAAGAGAGATGAGGTTATATTTTTTTAGCGGTTTCTTTACACTGTTTTACCTCATGGGGTGGATCTCGGACTGGGTTGCTGTCTGTCTCATTCTACCCAACGTAGAATGATGACAGCAGATATTTGGTCCAGATCTCCCCTATGATGGAACGATTTTGAAAGTGTATTTTTTTTTTGACAATCATTTATATAACTGAGTCTCACACTACTGACTCAGATTTAGGTACACTATGACCTGTTAAAAGAGTCCATCTACCTGTAAAGTGCTTCTATTTTTGTCATCTTAATTCAATCTTTTGGAATTTTATTCTGTTTATTAGTCAATTTTTTTGTTTTTAATCACACAAATACTCTGGAGGCCTCGGAAGCAGGTAGAATTTCATTGTTTGGCTACAACGTTTGGGTTGAACTGTATTTTATTTAAGAACTTCTTTGTAAAACATTGGTATTAAATAATGTGGCGCACTTAAAATTTTCTTATTTCTGAACCCCCCCCCCCCCTTCTCCACTGTATAAAAGTTACCGGGCATATCAATGTTTTACCTAGCTAGAAAATACAGTTCTGCTTCCAGATATTTGTTTAATTATTCAGTGGTTTTGTTGTGTCACAGGCTGGCAAATTGGTATTATGCTAATTACAGTGTCACAAAATGGCAGCAACGTCTTTAAGCTGCCACAAATGACACCCAACGCATTTTAATAGGCCACAATAGTAGCAAAAAGATGTTGACAATACTGTGCCATTCATTACCGCAGAAAGTCGAAAATATAATTGTGTTGATTTACAGACATCATTTACTGTAAAACATTAAGTTAAATGAAAAAGTAGCACAAATAGTGTTTGTCGTTTTTACCATTTAGCGATAAAGGTAATTACCTGAAAGTAACTGAGCAATATCAACTAAATTTACGGAGAGTTTGGTTCGCCTAGATGTGGCTAATGCGTTTATCCCTTGGTCGATTAGAGGTTTTAAGATTGTAATAAAGAATTTGTATGAATTTATAAAAATCAGGCTTAGTCTATTTATTATTATTATTTTTATATATATCTTTAAAAGTGCCATCATATCAAGTGATTACTTTAAGTACGCGTGGACGGGATTACGATATTGTGGTTATCATGGCGACATATTTTGTCACAGCTGCGATAGGCTGCCACCGAAACCGCTGTCGTAATCGTGACCGCGACCATCACCTCGAACTACATTTTTTTATATAATTTTGCCTGTGGCATATGCATATGGTAAGACCTAAAAACATATTTTCCATATCGTTTCGATTATTCGAAAAAAGTTGTTCGGTTTGTTCCAAGATGACCTATGCAGTGGTTTCCAAATAGTACAGTCTTAGTTTGCAACCTCAAATAACTTAAGGGTTATGAGCACATGGTACACAAGGAAATATATTTATAAAAGCACCTGGAAGATCCCTGGAAGTGCAGAAACAAACCAAGTCGATCACGTCTTGATATCTAAAATGTGGGCTAGCGACATAGACAATGTAAGAACGTTTCGAGAAGCAAATTCTGACCCCAACCACTTTCTAGTACGAGAAAAAATCAAACAAAAGGTCTGCCTGTCTACTAGGGTGGAATCTTATTAGGGGTAAAAATTATTTTCAAAATTTTTTTAACACCCACCCCACCCCCCGGGTGTTTTCATTATGTCAACAACATTTTGTGTCAAAATTTGAGATGAATCGGATAACCCGTGTCGCCTGCACGTCAAAATTCTGAGAAAATAGGATTTTCAACTTAGATTAAAACCAGGATTTATTAAAATTTTAAAACAAGCGAGTACTTTTACCTGCTTTCTTGGAATAGTTTGCAAAAAATGTAACATTATCACTCCAAAAATAATAGCTGCATTTGATGCCTGTAAAAGCAGTGATAGATATGGGGTTCATATTTTAACAGCCGCAGCAGAAGCATTAGGATTTGGTGTTGCAAGTTTGGCTATAAAACAATTTTTGGGACTCAGGAGTTGTCGGCCCCGGTAGCATATTTGTATCGAGCACCTGTTATACCGCGTTCGGGATTCCTCGTGCACAAAGTATACACTTGCGATTGCCGAGTTAACTGGATGATCTGTGGACATATCTTCACAAATGACAACAAAGCAGGGTTGCAAAGATTTCCAAAAGATGGCGCCAGTTGCCAACATTTCTCCTTTAAGGCCGCTTGACATGGTGCATGACGCGCTGCAAATATTTGCAAGCAAAAAATTTCGGTCAAATTGTTGCCTGCAAAAAATATTCTTTTCGTTTGACATTGTGCATGGCCATGCATGGATTCCCCAGAATCTAGGTAAAAATTCCCCAGTTTGTATGCAAGTACAGTTTGCATGCAAAAAAATGGCACCGGACCGATAAAAATGGATTGCCTGCAACAATCAGCTGAATTTGTACTGCGCATGCACCTGGGCAAAATTTCATGCATTTGCCTGCAAATTTTATTGTCATGCACCATGTCAAGCGGCCTTTACTTTTCGGTACAAAATAGCTTCTTATACCTGTTGTAAGTTGTTAAAATTTGAAACCGTATTTGCAGTAGATACCAGTGTAACGTAACTTAACCGATACATATATACTCAGTCCTCTTTTTGATGGGTCGAAATCGGTGTTAGCCTAACCGTCAAATGATCGCAAACGGATCCCATCGTATCCAGGCACACCCCGATTAGAATACGTTTGCGATCAATTGACCACGGTTCGGTTCAAACCGAGTTCTACCTCCCAAAAGAAGGTCAAGTGAGTTATCATCTTAAAAATCCCGCCTAAATATATTTATTGTTTACATCCTATAGTTTCATACTAACACAAAGAACTGGCAACAAACAAACTACCCGACCCTGTTCGTCGAGTTAAGAGTGTACAAGATTTGATTTAAGTCGACTTAACCTAACATG
Organism: Aspidapion aeneum; assembly: GCA_963576565.1. NCBI lineage: Eukaryota > Metazoa > Arthropoda > Insecta > Coleoptera > Brentidae > Aspidapion > Aspidapion aeneum. Next base: position 24,356,269 of record OY755046.1, read on the forward strand.
AACTGACCTCATATGACAGAAACTAGATTTAACCTTGAACGGACCTTACATGACAGAAACTGATCCAGCGTAAGCTAGATCTAACCTGACCTGACCTAAAATGGCATAACCCTAATTAGAATCGTTGGGTCAAGATAGGTTAGATCAATTTATGTCATACTAAGTCAGGTACAGGTTAGGTTGTATTAGTTAATGTTATATCATGTCAGGTTATACCCAGGTATGCCATCTCGGGCAAAATTCCCTTAACAGGCTGAAGTTTCTTAAATAGCTATATTTTGCTGAGATGCTCAACCTTCACCTCTGCGTATATTCTTGAAAGTTATTTCTAATAGAGTGCGCAGGCGCTAAATGTCAATTTAGTTATTGGAAAAAACGTTAAGATCACAAAATTTATGTGTTCAAAATTTAGGCTAATAAATAAAATGCACCCTATATACCCTGGCTTGCAGATATATCGTGTAGAAGTAGAGAAAAAGAAATTTAAGTAAAATATTATACATCCTGAACGTTTTACGAATCAGCGAAAACTTTCTCCAGGTCCACGTGTGTGGGATCACTAACTATCAATAAGAAAATTGGATCGCTGGATCTTCCAGTTCTAATGATTACTTCAGACGGCGAATTATTATTTGTAAATAAAAATAAATAAATCTTTCATGGCTTTTGTTCAAGTTTCGTTTCCGGCATTTTTTTTGGAACAAAACCAACATTTGCTGAAAGAAACTCAGCAAAAATTTTTGTAAACTGAACATGTCAGACTTTTAAACCATTTTATGTTAAAAAACTAGTGGTTAGATATACAGAGTGTTTTGAAAAGTTAAGTCTCTACCATTGCTAACTCTATTATTATTAAAATTAGAAAAAAGTTTAAATTGCCAAACGTGTAAAATTTTTTATGTTCTTTAAGATAGGTAATTAAAAAAAAATAGAACATCGCGTTTTCGAGTTTTTTTAAAAAACATAAAACAAATTTTACTTGAACACCCTGCATTTTATAATTTTTTCTGATAGGTCTTTTAATTCTAAAGAAAAATTGTCTTTTATTTTAAAGTTAAACATAACGAAGATATTCCAATAAAGTTAAACAAAACGAAGATATATGAAATAAAATTCAAAATTACGCTTAGATTTATTTCTACCAAATAAAATTTAATACGTTATTTTGAATTTAAAAAAAATTCGTTATTTTTAACTTTAGAAATAAAAATCACAAGACAATTTGTGTTCAGAATGGAAAGGTCTACCCGTAACTAAAACGAAGGTAATAGTTATACCGCATAAGATGTCTATCAGGGGAAATAAATCGAACTCTGCGTTTCGTAGATTTCAGAGATTCTCTGACCCGGAGGGTTAGCACCTGTCTAGGGTACCTTTCCCAGAGATACGGGAGAAGACCATACCGGTATGAAAGGCGGAGTGGAAGGACCTCGATACGAAGAACATAGCCTAGGTGGCAACCCATTTTTTTTGGGAAAAGTTCAAAGAAAAAACACAGCAGCGTCTAACTCATAAACTCGCCAACATGCCTGGCAAGCGTGATGTTTAAATTCCACTGGAAAAATCATGACGAATTTGGAATCGAAAGGAATTGATCCCCAGGTGGAAAGAAAACAAGACAAACACTAGCAACACTAACAATAGGAACATCTAATATTAGGTTAATGAACACCGACGAGAAAATACTTTGTGGGCTTGTCAAAAGCCCGACGAAAATCAAAAAATCGGATAAAACTGAACTCCGATAACCTACTATACCATAAAGATAACGAAGATGACAGCAACTTCGGAGTAGGATTCTTAATAAAAAAGGCATAAGTAAACACGTCCATACTATTAAGGGAATCTCAGATCGCGTTGCCTATCTTACAATTAAGACTCAATTTTTCAAGTTGACTTTATATAATGTGGGAGTAGGGGGGCAGTCCCTCCTCAGTTCCCTCAAAAATGCTCTATGAGAGTATCTCCCTCTGCCCCCCATCCCCCTGAATCCGCCAATGTGCTTAAATGTAGTTTCCTGGAGATATAGAAATTTAACATTTTTTGTAGGTTTATGCAAGATACACCGCTACTTTGAGGGGGGAGTAATGTATATCGTTGGATTGTACATTTTTTTAGCTTTAAAAATAAGTTATAAAAGGAGACATGTCTAAAAATAAAATTCAAGAAATTGAAAAAAAAAATGTTTTTTTTCCACACCGTCCATTTATTAACGTGCCTATAAAGGATGCGCCACTGATGTAAAAGGGCGTGTAACACTTCGTTACAGAGGACTTATTATCAGCATTAGTAAATATTAGTTAGTTGTTTTCCGGCAAGTTAAAAGTTTGCAAATAATAATAATTGCCCCCACCCTGTCTGTATATAAGGCCAAACTGAATTTTAGGTTAATACTAAACAGAAATAATTTTCTACTTAACTTAATATATTATTTACTGAGTTACAAAAATGAATATTTAATTTATGATTGATTTTAGAATTCCTAGAAATAAATTTATTTTTATTTAAAGGCGGCTGTTTTTGAAAGATATATCTAACTTAGAAAATATTATGTAACTATATAATACAATGGATTTTTGACCAAATATAGATACTTTTTATTACAAGCTTTTATTTAACTTCAGATGTTCTGTCTAACTATCAAATCTTGTGAAGCGTTTTTGACACACTTCCCATTATCCGATTTGGATGAAATTTGGTATACACATAGTGGTCCCATGACAATACAACATTAAGAAAAAAATATCCTCCCACCCCTACCCCCACCCCAACTATAGAAAAATGTGTTTTTGACACACTTCCCGTTATCCGATTTGGATGAAATTTGGTATACAGATAGTGGTCCGATGATAATTCAACAATAAGAAAAAACTATCCTCCCACCCCCTTCCATAGAAAAATTTGTTTTTGACACACATCCCGTTATCCGATTTGGATGAAATTTGGTATACATATAGTAATCCGTGACAATACAATATTAAGAAAAAAATATCCTCACACCCCTAACCCCACCCCCTTTCATAGAAAATGCATTTTTGACACCCTTTCCATTATCCGATTTGAATGAAATTTGGTATACATATAGTGGTCCGATGACAATACAACACTGAAAAAAAAATCCTACCACTCCTACCCCCGCCCCATCTATAGAAAAATGCGTTTTTGACACACTTCCCATTATCCGATTTGGATGAAATTTGGTATACATATAGTGGTACGATGACAATACAACAATAATGAAAAATTTCCTCTCACCCCTACCCCCCACCCCCTTTCATAAAAAATGCGTTTTTGACACACTTCACTTCAAATGACTTTTATAAAATTTGGTATATGCATAAAGGTCCGATGGCAATACAGCCCAAACAAAAAATATATTTCTACCTCTACCCCCACCCTCTCCTTCCCCCAATAGAAAAATGAGTTTCCAAACAACTCACGATCAGCGATTTCATTATAATCTAGAATAAACTCTTCTGTTCTGTTATTGAAGAAATATTTTCATTTAATAGAGTAAATAGCTGAGACTAAAGAGTAGAAGATAAATTGGTAAAAAAAAATTTTTAAGTCACAAGCTTTTATAAAATGCACTAAAAATAATTTTCTAACATTCTAATATTATCATAATAATAAAAGCGATGGTCGCAAATCAAACCATAAGTTAATCTAAAGTTGTGATCTAAACACTTAAAGAATATTCAACATAACAGGTCATCAAAGATATGTTTGATGTGCCGCAATGTTATGCCATTGCCATACCTATGTCAGAGAAATGCTGGGGTATCTTAGGTCGAGTTGGGTGGGTTTGATACCTCTGCATTTTTCTGCTAGATTGATTCTTGCAAATAGTGATATTTATTTGATACGGATATCTTATCGTGCTAATATCGTCAAGATTTCCATCAGTCGGCCATCGCTTTTAATATTATGATAATATTAGAATGTTAGAAAATTATTTTTTAATTTTTAGTGCATTTTATAAAAGCTTGTGACTTAAAAAAAATTTTGCCAAGTTATTTGAGAAAAATAATGTGTTGAGACTAAAAAATGCCACAAGAAAAAACAAAAATGGTTCAGCTTCAGATTTAAAAGGATTAATAACGAGTTTCACCTAAAACCTAGATGCTTTTAATTGTATTACTAAAACTGACTGGTGGGATTTTACCAAATTGAATTTGATGCTTCAACAAATTGATCCTATTTTAACAAGAAGTTTTGAGATGAGCAGAGTCGCAAAGCCATTCCAAAGTACGTCGATTTAATGTATTTTTTAATAGAACTTGGTCTACTTCCAAGCAGTTTGATCATAAACATAAAAGAGTACATCTAGCCAAATCTAGTCCTGTGTTTATGAAATCTAGTGGGTCATTTCTAAATTGTTGTTTTTGCCATTCTGATAGTCCTCACTTGCCAATCAAGTGCAAAAGAGTTTTACTCATTGGGCATCGACCGGTGAGATACCACCATGCCAGAACTGAGTAGCGCTAAGTGGTATCACCACGTTCCGCTACTGCGCCGGCAGTCCGGTTCCAACAATGAGTAACAGATGGCATGATGGCGCCTCCAGGATCAAAATATTCCGGAGGTAAAATACCCGACCACTCGGATCTCCGGGCGTCGGGTGATGCTGGGGGTCTTTCATGCAAAGATATTAAAAGAAGACCAAAAACTCAACTCAGAATTGATTTTAGCAATATAAGAGGATTAAGTACCAACATGAATTCAGTTTACCAACATCTTGAAGGATAAAGACCTGACATCCTTGTTCTCACTGAAACTAAAATCAGTTCTGCAACACCTATTGTGAGCTATCTTTATCCCGGCTATGACCTACACCACCGCTTTGGACATAATTTTGGGATCTGTGTGTACATTAAAAATGACCTTTCATGTCATCGAGAGGAGAAGCTAGAACCAGCGAACCTCGATATCATATGGCTAAAATTCACCTCAAAGTCATCGACCAAGTTCATCTGCTGCCTCTACCGACCGCCAAGTAACACCGAGTACCAAAACTTTTTCGAGACATTATCCGAAAACTGTGATAGTATACAGTCTAACTATCCACATGCGTAAATTGTTTTTTTAGGCGATTTCAACGTCCACAATATACCCTGGCTAAAACACCACAACAAAACAGATAACGAAGGCAGGGAAGCAGAAGCTTTTGCCATAAGTTGTGGTCTAACGCAGCTTGTCGATGAACCTACCCGTACCTCAGAAAGGGGTGAATTTGCAGCGCTTTTAGACTTGTTCCTAACTACAAATCCTGACTCGTACACAATTCAAGTAGATTCCCCACTTGGTTCATCCGATCATATACTTATAATAACAAAGTGCGAAATGCTCATACCACCAAGCCAACAATCACTTCCTCGTAAAATGTGGCACTATAAATCGGCAAAATGGAATGACCTTAAACAGTTTTACCTGGATTTTCCATGGCAAGAGGTTTGCTTTAAAACAGCTGATCCCACTATTTGCTGTAATGAAATAACAAAAGTAATCTTATCTGGAATGGATGCATACATCCCACATACAATAAAACGCAGAGCAAATGCAAAACCTTGGTTCAACGGCCAGTGTCAAACGGTGTACAGAAAAAACACAGAGCATATAACCTTTGGAAACGGCAACAAACCGCTCAAAACCACAAAGAATTTATAGAAGCCAGAAATAGTTGCAAAATTACTATTGACCCTGCCAAAGAAACATACGATCAAAGAATAAAAAACAGGTTGCTGAATTGTCCAAGTAGTTCTAGCTCCTTTTGGTCTCTTGCAAAAGCTGTTGGATCAAACTTCACCAAGTCATCCATACCACCACTTACAGATAAAAATACTCACTTAGCCACAACATCAGAGGAAAAAGCCAATATGCTGGCCAAAATATTTTCCTACAACTCAAACCTAACAGTGCCAAATGGAAAAACTCCCACAGTATGCCAGAGGTACCTTTATGTCACAGAGAAATACGAAAATCCCTTAAAAAGTTGGATACAAACAAAGCAATGGGTCCAGATGGCATTCCCGCGATAGTACTCAAAAATTGTGCTAGCGAACTCACCCCAACTTTCGCAAAATTATTCAATTTATCTTATAGGCAAGGAGTATATCCATCATCATGGAAGTCTGCCGCAGTACAACCCATTCCAAAGAAAGGAAAAAAGACAGATCCGTTAAACTATAGGCCAGTTGCTCTACTTCCGGTGATATCAAAAGTAATGGAAAGAGTTGTGAACAATCACCTAACCAAGTACTTGGAAAAGCACAAAATTATCAACGACAAGCAATACGGATTTCGAAAATATAGGTCAACTGGCGATTTACTTACATACGTCACTCACTTATGGCAGAAAGCGATTGAGTTGCGAGGTGAAACAACTGCCTTAGATATATCTAAGGCATTCGATAAAGTCTGGCATGAAAATCTGCTCAACAAGCTCAAAGCAACGGGATTGTCGCCGAGACTTTGCACTTGGTTTGAAAGTTACCTTAAGGATAGATCCATTTACGTTGCACTGGATGGCCGGAACTTCAACTCTTACCAAATAAATGCTGGTGTGCCACAGGGAGCAATCCTTTCGCCAACACTTTTTCTGATTTACATAAATGACCTCATAGATAAAACAGTAAATCCACTTTATTGCTTTGCAGATGATGGCAATGTAGTCTCCTCAGTCATACCACCCACATGTCTCTCCGCACGTGAATTCCATTACCTTAGACTAACTGAAATATTACAGATAAATAACGACTTGGAGATAATAGAGGACTGAGGCAACAAAAACCTTGTACAGTTCAACGCGCTGAAAACCCAAGCAGCCCTGTTTTCAAAAAAGATTAGCACCGGTGAGCCAAACATCATGCTATCTGGAAGTGCTGTCGCATTGCAGAGCCAGTTGAACATCTTAGGAGTCACTGCAGAGACCAACATGTCTTGGCACAGTCACGTGGCAGATATAGCTAAAAGGTCGTCCCAAAAGCTTGGGGTGCTATTTCGTACAAGACATCTGTATACACCAATCCAACTACTGACACTCTACAAAGCCCAGATTCGACCAACTATGGAGTACTGCTCACATATATGGAGTGCGGCACCCAAACATACCTTAATGCTTTTGAACACCGTGCAAAAACGAGCTATCAAGCTGATCAATGACCCCGCACTTACCCGTAGTTTGGATAGTCTCGAACATCGAAGAACTGTGGGCGATCTATCTCTCTTCTACAGGTATTATCACGGAGAATGCTCTGAAGAGTTGGCACGTATGATCCCCCCGGGAGTAGCACCTACTAGGCGAACACGTCAAACAGACGGTAACCATCAATTTACTGTCAAAATAGAGGCACCAAGAACCTCATTATATCAGAATTCATATCTCTGGAGAACAGCATCGCTGTGGAATAAACTCCCTGCGACAGTTTTCCCTGCCTGAACCGTTTCAAAACCAACACACACCAACATTTCCGCGCACTGACCGCTTCTCGAGCGTGATAGGGATCTCCTTGCGAGTGCGCTTAACCGTAAAAAAAAAGTGTCATCCAGGCATGAAAAATTGAGTCTATGTGCATTCTAACCAAAAATAATTTTTTACTCACGTTAATTTATTATTTTCTACGTTACAAAAATAAATGTTCAATTCTTAATTGATTTTAAGATTCCTTGAAACACATTTATTTTTATTTAAAGATTGAAAGATATATCTAACTTATAAAATAATATGTAACTATATATAATGGATTTTTGAACAAACATAGTTTTTTGAGAAAAATAATGGAGACTTATGTACATCGATGGAAACAAATTTTGTCTGCTCAAAAAGTAAAAAGAATTTTGAAAAGACTTTTCGAGTTATTAGGAAAAAACTGTGAAAAAGCACGTTTAAGGGAGAGGAAACACTCCCTGCCAGGGGGGTGGTACCCTGTATGTATGACATGTTTATTTCTTTAAAATATGTCATACATACAGGGTCTCTCTTTTAAGCAACCAAGATTGGAGAGAAAATATTTTCTGTCGTCGTGTGAGAATATCAACCAACAAAATTTTAGTTCGTTAACAATCGTGGCTGGTATGTTTTTTTTTGTATATATATATATATATATATATATATATATATATATATATATATATATATATATATATATATATATATATATATATTTGCACTCTCACCAAATATTGTTCTGATGCCTGGTGTCGCAAAGTTATCGAAAAACACAAATATGGTTATACTCTTATGGAACACCCATATATTAAACCTAAAATTATTAGATCTTTTTTGCTAAATCTTAAAATAAATAGTATGTTGACATTCGGTCGAGCCGTTTTTGAAATATTTGCATTTTTAAACCATGAATAAATCATAAAGATGTTTGTTGATAAATAAAGTTTTTTTAAAAGTTTTTTGCTAAATTTGGGATTGCTGCGCTCAATTTGACTTTTGTATTGACAAATACGCTAAGAATCCGGGTAAGCCAACGGTACGGGTTTCCCAGGGCGGCCGCCGCGCCACAAGAAAAGGGTCTGTTAGATTGACACAAACAACCAACACAGAATGGTAAGCCCTCTGTGAGCATCCAAAATTGTTTAAAATATTAAACAGCCTATTTAATTTTTACCGGTCCCTCGAATTTATAGTTTTTTCATTTGGTCTTAGAGCCGAATATTTTTAGCGGTTCGTGGTTATACATTTATATTTCCGGTTTTCAGCATTTTTTGCGTTGTTTTTTTACCTATTTCGCGGATAGGATCGAGAAAAAACGTGTAATCTGCATGTATTTTATTCCTAAACAAACCGTTTTTGATTATTTTGGTTTTGGTGCAACGAGGTTAAATAGGGAAGAGCCGCTGCTTAAATTCAATCTGCGTAGCAAAAGTGGTTGCACTAGGCGTAGAATATCCTGGGACCAATATGGCGCTGATCCCAGAGCGGGACTACAGTAATTTCCTTTTTAATAGGGCATCGGTATTAAGAAATGGGGCATTGGAATGCGTATAAAAGAGATTGTTAATAATAAAATATAAGCTTTTTTAAATGGAGGATTAAGAGTGCCAAAACATCTAGGTTTAAATTACTAAATATAAAACTTTCTCAGTTCTTGGAAGCTTTGCAATATAACAAGCATAAGTTATATTATGATTAAAAAATAATAAGAACCTGCCAAAAAATCACTTGCCGCAGTGGGTCCAGGGGGGGGGGGGAATAGGAGCAAATGCCAAGAAGTTTTTCTATATACGTAAAATAGGTGAAAAGTTTAGATAAAAGCGTCTTTTTTAGTATTATTATGATTAAAATTGTACCTAGTCCTAAATGAGGTAAATCTTTTTGTTCTTCCGTAAAGTTTTTGTCACTCATTGATTGTTGGATTGACTGTTGCCATTCCAGTTTAGGACGCCCTCTTTTTCTGCGCCATATTGGTTGCCATTCTAGGACCTGCTTTGGTAATCTTTCGTCGCTCATCCGTTGTACATGGTCGTACCATATCAGTTGCCTTTTAGTGATGTCATCCGTTATGCATCCCTCGATTCCCATTCTTTCTTTTATAATCTCATTTCTTATATGATCTGTTCTAGATATTCTCATTGATCTTCTTATTGTATCCATTTCGACACTTTCCATTTTTGCTTTGTATTTTTCTGTTACGCGACAAGTCTCTATTCCATACAACAGCGTGCTTTTCACCATAGTTTCATATATGTTAAATTTTACATTCTTTTTTATCTCTCTGCTCCATAAAATACTGTTAAAACAACCAATAACCTTTTTTGCTTTTACTATTCTTTTTTCCAGTTCTTTACAGTCTGTTCCCGTCTTATCAAATGTGACACCCAAGTATACATGCTCATTACATGGAGATATTGTTTGTCTATATTCCCATGCCGTGTACTTTGCGTTTCCAGTTTTTTAGAGCTACTGCGATATATATTTTAAAAAGGGTTGGAGAGAAACAACATCCCTGTCTTATGCCTTTCGTTACCAGGGATTCTTTTGAAAGTCGATTTCCAATTTTTATTTTAGATTTTGACCCTTTGTATAGTTCTTTCATCGCTTTTATGTATATATGATTGATATTAGTCTGCTCTAACACTGTCCATAATTTTTCTACTGGAACGGTATCATATGCTTTTTGTAGGTCCACAAAGGTAACATGAGTTTCTATATTTCTGGCGCCCCTTTTCTCAATTACTTGTTTAAGACAAAAAACATTATCAATACAAGATCTGCCTGCACGAAACCCACTTTGCTCTTCTTCTTCTTGTTCATGAAAATCATTCTCTATTAGATCTCTAAGAATCCTACCGTACAATCTACTTAGAGTACTGGTTACTGAAATTCCTCTGTAATTGTTGCAATCCAGCTTGTTTCCTTTTTTATGTATTGAGGATATGAATGCAATTTTCCAATTATCAGGTACTGGATGTTTATGCATTGATTGATAATATATGTGAGAATTTCGAGTAGTTTCTCTGATCCATATTTGAGCATTTCAGCATATAGTCTATGGACAAATCAAGTTTCGTGTGCAAGTTGTGCCAACTTTCTGCCGATAAGCTAACTTTGTTAAGGGCATCCCATATATCATGTTTTGACTTGTTGTCATTCTGGTAAATGCGTTTTTTGAAAGATATGGCGGATTCAAAATGGCGGAAAGGCGTATCTTTTTTATTTCTTATCCGATTTTCTTGGAACAAAGTTTAAAATACTTGCTTTGTAATGTATTTAAAAATATATTAGTCAGAAAATATGTATTTTTTTGTATTCACCAAAATAAAATATTTTTTTTTTAATTTTTTTTATTTTATTTATAAAACTAGTGGAACTAAAAAAAAAGTTTATATAAAAAAGATAGCTGTTTTGATTATTTATTCAAATCTGGTTTATATGTTCAAATGCGTTAATTAGTTATTCCCAAATAACTGGAAAAAAATAGGGGTCTTTGAGGTATATTTAAAAATTATGCTTTTAATGAAAATCATAAGAACTTTTTGGAAGTAACTTAAATTTGTTTAACATACCTAGCAGATCAGGTTTTGACTTATTGTCATTGTGATAATCGCGCTTTTTTTAAATATGGCGGATTCAATATGGCGGAAAAGCATATTTAAAAACAAATTGTATCTTTTTTATTTTTTATCCGATTTTAATACAACAAAGTTTAAATTACTTGATTTGAAATGAAAATACTTTTTAAAAAATGTATTTGTTTTTAATATTCGAAAAAAAAAATCGGGTAAAACATGTGACAAAAATTATTTTATTTATTTTATTTTTTAATTGACCCCCGTATACAGACGTCGCTGAAGGGTTTGTCATTAATTAAACCCCACTGACTTACACATTGTTAAGAAGAAAATTTTATTTCCTACAATAAAGTATAAAACACATTTTTGTAAATTGAGCTCAGTTTTTGAGAAAATTGGAAACATAATTAATTTGTTTGGTGATTTGTACAAATTGATTTAAGTTGCACAGGCCTGTGAAGTTTTAATCTGAAGACAAATTCTACATTATTATACACGTTTAAAAGGAAATTTTATTGTTTACAATCGACTATAGGTCACAATTTTTGATAGAGAGCTTGGTTTTTAAGATAATCGGGTAAAATCTATGTGGTTTCTTTAATTTTTTATATTTTCTTAATAAACGGACGCCGCTGGAGACTTTTTCATTAGTCTGACCCCACTGACGAATACATTGTTAAAAAGAAAATTTTATTTTCTACAATAAACGGCCAAATTATGTTTTTCCAAAAAGCTTAATTTTTGAGAAAATTGGATAAAACTTGATAAATTTAGTCATTTTTCATAATTGATTGACGCCCCTAAATTGTTATAGGTAAAACTACCATTGCCTTATTATACATCATTTAAAAAGCAATTTTATTGTCTATAACAAAGTGTGTGTTATATTTTTTGATATAGAGCTCGGTTTTTAAGAAAATTGGGTAAAACCTGTAATAAACATGTTTCTTTTTTAAATTTATTTACTTTTTTATTTTTAAACGGACGCCGCCGCGGAGATTTGGTTATTAGCCGTACCCCACTGACTTATACATTGTTGAAAAGGAAATTTTATGGTCTACAATAAAGATTAGTACATATTTTTCCCCAAGCTTAGTTTTTAAGAAAATTTTTAAAAAAATCTAAAAATTTCAGGATTTGGAGTCTGGGGAGTTTTGGGGGATTTTGCAGCTAAAATTTAAAAAACGAATATAATTTTATATTAAAATTAGATTTTACACATTCTGATCTATTTTTATGTCATTGTGTCTTTAGGGCGTCAACTTAGTTAAATTTTTAGAAATTCGAACACGACTATATATAAGGAGGGGGGATAAAAAAAATTGGACCAAAAACTTGCCCGGAAACATCCAAACCGTTAGTCTGTGACCTATTTTCCGCTAGGATCCATTGTCAAACTGCGGTCCTCATATTTTGCATACTCAACTATCTCTAGCACCTGCACTATATTGTAAAAACTTTTGTCGATTAATATTCATTTTCAAAAATAACAATAACAACGTTGTTTGATAATGTCCATCAAACAACGATAACAATTATAATAGAAATCATCTGTTTTACTAGACGCCTCAGCTGCGTAACGCCGCGCGCCGTCTTATAGGCGTCCGCGTATTCGTTTTGGTGACAACAAATTGTTTTTTTATTGAAACAAATATAAAATATACATCTGTATAAGACCTATGTACACAAAATTAAAGAAAAATTTTCATTCTATAACTTTTATTTAAACTTTTTTTTTTAATTTTGCTTTGGTGTTATTAAAAATGTAGGTTAAACTTTACTAGCTATACAAAAAAAAGTAAAAATTCAGTTATTTTATTTTTTCTAATATAACGAAGCAAAATTTTGAAAAATATAATAATAAGTTATTTTATTGTGGGTGTTTACTGATTCATTTGCAATTTTTTGCAACCCTCTACGACGATTTTTAAGAAAGATACATCGTTTTAGAAAGTATCGTGCAGTAGGGGGGCCATATCTTTAAAAAAACGCATTTACCAGAATGACAACAAGTCAAAACCTGATCTATGGAGTGCCCTTAACAAACTTGGCTTATCGGCAAAAAGTTGGCACGACTTGCACACGAAACCCCCTTTTAGGCCGATTTGTCCATAGACTAATATATTCCCCCAGGTCCGCTAGCTTTTCCGGATTTAAGCTTTTTAATACTATTCTTTATCATTTTTTTTCGATGATTACTTCCTCTCCATGTACTTCTATGTCTCTCCTCGGAGAGGCTGCCAGATATTCGGGTCTCGTCTCCTGCAGCAGTCCCTTATAGTGTTCTGTCCATTGTTCTGGTTTGATGATCTGGATGTTTACTTTTTCTTTACTTTTTCTTTTGTTGGGTTTTTTACTGTAGAAATGAATTTCCAAACTCCAGAACTCTGCCTACCTCCTACGTGTGTATTTATATTGTGGCATTTGCGCTCGAACATTTCATTCTTTTCTGTGCGTATCAAATTTTTTAGCTGTCTTCTGGTATGCCTGTAGATTTCTAGGTCTCTTTGCTCTTTAGTACTGAGCCATTTCAAGTATGTGCGTTTTTTCTCCTCGACCGTTTCCTGTATTTCTTCCGTCCACCACATCTTATTGTTATTTCTATTATCTTGGTATCCAACAGCTTCTCTGCTTGCTTCCTTCAAGCTTTTTACTATGTTTGTATATATCTCTTCAACTGAGTGATCTGTGTTTATTAATTTTTCATCTAATCAGTTCTGATACAATCTTTGAGTACTTTCGAATTCTAGGCTTTTAAAGTTGTGTTTTTGATTGTCTTTGATGCATTCTAGATTTTCATTTTCTCTAATGTTTTCGTCCTTATTTGTTTTTCTTACAGGGAATAATACTTTTGCTTTTACCAGATGGTGGTCAGATCCACAGGTAACACCACGAAGTGTGCGCACAACTTTAGTTCCGAGTGTTGCATAATCAATGATTGATCTAAGATTTCTTGTTGGCTGAATCCAGGTATACCGATGAATATCCTTATGTTTAAAAAAAACCATTATTTATTTTTAGATTATGGGTTTCTCACAATTGTCTCAGTCTCAAGCCATTATCATTTGTTACTTCCTCTCCAAATGGTCCTACCACTTTGCTTTGGCTTTGTCTACCAGTTCGAGTAATAAAATCGCCAAGCATAATTATTTCCCTGGTTTTGCCGATTTTACTGATAGTCTCATCAAGTTGGTCGATGAACATTTGCTTCATAGCTACTGTTTCGTCATTTGATGGTGCGTAGGCTGCTATTATGCTTATATTGTGTCCAAGCATCTTCATGTTAACTCGAAGTAAGTTTTCGTTAATGCACTCGTTGTCTGTAATCTTATGTTTGAAGTTTTTCTTTATTAATAAGGATACCCCTCTGGCTGCTCTCCGTTCTTTTGGGACTCCAGTGAATAAGTGAACAAAGTTACCGACACTACTTGTACCTGTTCCTTTCTTTTTTGTCTCTGTAAGTGCAATAATATCTATCTTACTATTCTGCACTTCGGTTGCAATAATGTCCAACTTTTGGTTTATTCCCTGTACGTTCCATGTAGCTATATTCAGAGTCCTTTGTCTTTGCTTTTTTCGTCTTTGAGAGTTTCCGTCCAGTGCTCCGAGGCTTTGTTTAGGCTTTTTGGTAATATCTTTGTTTTAAAAGTATTAGAGAACCAGTCTAATGCCTCAACCCCCTACTTGGAGGGCCAGGATTTTTATCAAGGTTTTTCTCCTCTGGCCTTTGACGATCCAACACCATACTCTAAGGCAACAGCTGTATTCTTTTATACTATCCTTAAAAGAAAGGGTTGCCACCTACGCTATTATCACCGTACCTAGGTCCATCCTCTCAGCCTTTCATACCGATGTGGCAAGGGTGGATCCAGAGGTGCTTCTCGGGGGGGCAGCATTTTATTAAATTAGTCCGAACTAAAAGGTACAATATTTATTTTGAATTTTTACTACCAAAAACCTTACTTTTTACTCACTTTTTGTATAATAAAAAATTCTCGGGGGGGGGGGGCAAGTGCTCATAGTGCCCTCCCCCTAGATCCGCCACTGCGATGTGGTCTTCTCCCGTAACCCTGAGAATGGGACCCTAGAAAGGTGCTAACTCTCCGGGTCAGAGAGTACCTGGAATGTACGGAGGGCAGGGGCCGATTCATTTCCCCTGATAGACATCTGACGAGGTCTACTCCGTACCCGGTTGTACTATTATAAAAATATATTAAATTATATTGTACCGGCCTGTATTATGTTTACAATTACTTATGAAATGGTTTTCCACTAATTATTTATTTATCGACGCCTTGTCGACTTCTACAATAGCTACGCACTGCATACGAAGTCGTTCTTAAACACAATTTTCTTCAAAAATATCCAAAATAGTTGAAATAAATTACTAAAACCCAAGAAAAACAGCAAAGAAACCTCGAACTGCCGACTTGACGTAAAGCTAGCATAAATATGGCGGAAGTGACACCGTTTTTAAAACAGGCATGACGCCTCCTCCCTATTCAACCTCCTTGTTTTGGTGTGATAAACATCGTACTTACTTGCTTGTTCTTTGGACAGGCAGTGGCAACTTCACATTATTAACTGTCATTTGTCGGTCATCAGTGTCTGTGGCTGGTGGTTTTATTTTTATAAACGATAAAAATGTTTAAATTTTTCACAACTTTTTCGATTTTTCCAAAGTACGTCGATTAAATGCATTTTTTAATAGAACTTGGTCTACTTCCAAGCAGTTTGATCACAAACAAAAAAGGGTACATCAAGCCAAATCTAGTCCTGTGTTATGACATTTAGTGAGTCATTTCTAAATTGTTGTTTTTGCCAATCTGATAGTCCTCACTTGCCAATCAAGTGCAAAAGATTCCTTGATTCTGATGTGTCAGCCAGACATAAATATATTAAAATGAATTCTCTTTTTAATTGTTTTATACCCAACTGCAGCACGGCGAAGGAAGGATAATGTTTTTCGATTGGTGTATGTATGTAAATATTTGTGTTTGTGTCACGATAGAGGCTAAATGGCTGAACCGATTTTGACAAAAAAGGTGTCGTTGAATTGCTACTGATCCCAAAAGTGCTATAGGCTATATTTTTTAAACAGGAATCAACATGGCGTCGAAAAACAAAATCGACGTGTCTCGGCATTTTTTAAAATTTTTAGCAGTTCTCGAGAAATCCCGGAAAGTTTTAAATGGGACACAGTATATAGGAGTTCCGCAAGATATTCACCATGTTTGTATTTTTTTAAAACCTTTGCGATATTTATTTGTTTTTTAGGTAACATTTTCTGGTGGTTCGCAATAAAGCGGGAGTCATAAACTTGCCGTTCACCAATGCCGACGCCGTTGACGTCACGCCGCCGCCGTTGCTAGGAACTCGCACTTTCATAAACTTTCCCTCGTTTGCGCCCTTTTTTACATCAACTTAATTTTTTTGGATAATAAATAGTTTGTTTACTGTAAAGTTTAATAAAATTGAATTTTTAAATAAAAACGATGAATTAGTGCTTGGATATGTGGGCTAATTGGTCTGCAAGTGCAGCTTTAAAAAATATTCGCAGATATAAAGCAGGTCAATAAATCCGGAGTGCCGGGGAAAGGAGAACAATTCCTTATAAGGTCCGATGTTGTTGTATGTTTACTTTATGTCTTTGGTGTCGCTGAAACTGAATTTGGGGTCTATTTTACCCCATAAGGTTAGGCTTTTCATTATCTTTAACAAGTCTCAAGTTCTTCTTCTTAAAACATTATTGTTAAAGAAATTAATTTAATTGATATTCTTAAACACGGTTATGTAGTTATTATTTCTTGTAAAATACATAACCGAACCGAACCGAACCGAACCTAACTAAACCTAACCAAACCTAACCTAACCAAACTAAACTACAACACTGCTAATTAGGTTTAGTTGGGTATGGTTAGGTTTGGATAGGTTCGGTTCGATTCGGTTCGGATTCACACCCTCTAGGATCTCGGGAAAGAAGTCAGCAAAGTTTTTTTTTTAAATTCTTGGTTCAGTTTGCTTTGGTTCGATTCGGTTCGGTTCGGTTCGGTTAGGTTCAGTTCGGTTCGGTTCATGTCGGTTCGGTTCGGTTCGGTTCGGTTCGGTTCGGTTCGGTTCGGTTCGGTTCGGTTCGGTTCGGTTCGGTTCGGTTCGGTTCGGTTCGGTTCGGTTCGGTTCGGTTCGGTTCGGTTCGGTTCGGTTCGGTTCGGTTCGGTTCGGTTCGGTTCGGTTCGGTTCGGTTCGGTTCGGTTCGGTTCGGTTCGGTTCGGTTCGGTTCGGTTCGGTTCGGTTCGGTTCGGTTCGGTTCGGTTCGGTTCGGTTCGGTTCGGTTCGGTTCGGTTCGGTTCGGTTCGGTTCGGTTCGGTTCGGTTCGGTTCGGTTCGGTTCGGTTCGGTTCGGTTCGGTTCGGTTCGGTTCGGTTCGGTTCGGTTCGGTTCGGTTCGGTTCGGTTCGGTTCGGTTCGGTTCGGTTCGGTTCGGTTCGGTTCGGTTCGGTTCGGTTCGGTTCGGTTCGGTTCGGTTCGGTTCGGTTCGGTTCGGTTCGGTTCGGTTCGGTTCGGTTCGGTTCGGTTCGGTTCGGTTCGGTTCGGTTCGGTTCGGTTCGGTTCGGTTCGGTTCGGTTCGGTTCGGTTCGGTTCGGTTCGGTTCGGTTCGGTTCGGTTCGGTTCGGTTCGGTTCGGTTCGGTTCGGTTCGGTTCGGTTCGGTTCGGTTCGGTTCGGTTCGGTTCGGTTCGGTTCGGTTCGGTTCGGTTCGGTTCGGTTCGGTTCGGTTCGGTTCGGTTCGGTTCGGTTCGGTTCGGTTCGGTTCGGTTCGGTTCGGTTCGGTTCGGTTCGGTTCGGTTCGGTTCGGTTCGGTTCGGTTCGGTTCGGTTCGGTTCGGTTCGGTTCGGTTCGGTTCGGATTCATATCCTCTAGAATCTTGGGTAGTAAGTCAGGAAAGTTTTTTTTTAAAGAAAATTATTGGTTCAGTTTGCTTTGGTTCGGTTCGGTTAGATTTGATTAGGTTTCGTTAGGTTAGGTTTTTGAAACTTTCTATTTTCATGTGGTTAGAAATCAAGTGAAAATCACGAGGTAAGGTACATAATATTGGTAGATCTGCGCATGCGGAAGTCAGGCAGCCAAAGTACACTTGGTAGGGCTAGCGTCTTGTCGAACGGAAGATATTAATGAAATATCGATGTCCTATTGTTTATAATGAACGGCAGACGGTAAACGGCGTCGGCATCGGTGAACGTCGAGGTTTTGAATCCCGCTTAAACCCTAAACTTTTGCATTTACACTTTTTTGCTTGATTAAAATATACGAAAACACCCTGTACTTTTTTAATCCCAAAAGTAATATTGTTTGATTTCAATTTCTGATAAATGAATATCATAACTAGTAATTAAAGCCGGCTATTCACAGTGCGCTACTTGCCAAGAACTTGCAAAGTACTTGGCGACTCAAATTTTAAGATCGCCAAAAAGTTTCCCCTTTGCAAACAACATGTGTTGGAGGGTTTTTTCAATTCAGATGAAATATACTTAAAAAGACACCTGTATATGTTTAATATGAGCCAGTAGTTTTTAAAATTAAATGAACTACTCAATATAATCTTCGAAATCATGCTTGTAATTAGATCAAATACATGAAACGCTTTATTGACGTATCCCTATATTTAACACAAATTATCGATATCTTTGAAACAAATATTATAATGCTTAGTTTGACAACGTGCCATACATGCTTATATTAAGCTTATAATTACTTGGCTTAAACATATTTTTATTTGATTTCATATACTTGCACTTCCCATGGCTTGTCGGAAAACGTGTGTTTGAATAAACTGACACTTTCAAGTAGGCACGTAGTGTGTAGAATTTACTTGACGAGACGAACTTGACAAGTACCTACTTACCATATACTTTCAAGTCAAGTAACTTGGCCAGTCTTGCGTAGTGAGTAGCCGGATTAATTCAATTCTATCTTGCCACTTGATGGCAGTATTTGATCACTTACTTTCCAGAAGGGCATTCTCCAAGGGCGGTTTGGGCTGTGATAGCGAAAAGCACCAGTACGGTAAAGATCAAGAACTTCATTTTGAAATGCTGTTGGATAAATTCAAAAAGATATTATTTAGAAAAAAATTTCAAAGTTAAATAATACTCTACAGTAATATGCTGCAGACAAAAAACGTTGCATTAGCGTCAATATGAGTTACCAACCACATTTCTGAATGACAGCTAGGATTGTTATAAAAGAAATTTTCTTATTCCAATGACAATCAATAACAGGTGTCACTGAACCAAAGCTTCTTTTGATTTCTACCCATCAGTGGCGTATATAGAAAAAAGTTTGGGGGGTGGGGGGGCGAGACAGTTTCGGGGGGGGGGGGCGTATTTTATGCTATTTTATGTTTGTATTCATGAAATATGTGGAAAATATCTAAAAACATTTTAGCTTCGGGGGGGGGGGCCTTATATACGCCACTGCTACCCATTAAAACAATATTGAATTGCCATTCAACCATTTTTATTTACTGCGGGTATGACGAAACATATCTGCTCTCTTATGGCGAATTCTTTTGGAAAAAAATGCCGCACTGATGCGCTACTAGTGAAATTTTTGTATTCTTTTGGGCAACTGATAAGCCTTTTCACACACAGTGCACATTTTTCCCAACGGGCTCTTCGAGCTCGTATTGCACTAGTGCACTTTCATATTCTTTTTCTGCACGGACGGACGGACGGAGGCAAATTTTTGACAGCATCAAAACAGTGGCCCAAGAGTGGCGCAATAACTTTTTCAAAAGAATTCTTTTTATTATTATGAGGAGTTAAAACATCCCTTTTCTGGCATCGCAATTTTTTATGGCTTTTTTCAATGCCTGTTTTGCAATGGAGGATATTTGTTCCGGCTTGCTTTAAACATAATACCTTAGAAAATGAGATAATATCTTTGTCGGTGTATAAAATCTAATTTTGTTGGTAACTGAGCTTCAGATGAAAAATATCCTTTTGACGCAATGCTGCACCAGAACGGGAATTAAGCATATTAAAAAAATCTTTTGGAAACCGAAGTAGGTACTTAATGGGAGTAAAATACGTAAGTGAAGCAATAGGATTTTGTACGCGTCAAGAAGCAGTGTTACAACTATATTCTCTAAAAGCATTTCATATTACTTTTTGGCTATTTCAGCCCCGCTGAATCCGAATCCTGTTTATCACCCTACTCTCCAATCCAAAAATTTTGACTGGGACTGAGATAACTCCCCAAAACTTATTTTTTTTAGGTTATATTCAATTTTCTTGAGTACTAACCTTTTTAGCAAAAATTGTAAAGAACAGTTTTTTGTGGAGAACCAAGTTCTCTTTCTAACAGTGTATAAAAGCTTCGATAAGCTTAGTTGAAGAAAGTAGTTCATCAGGGGCATCCATAAATTAGGATTATTTAGAAAAAACATGTTTATTATAGTTTTTATAAAAAACTACACTTCTTGCGAAAAAATTTCTAAAAAACATTGTAGAAAATTAAATTTCATTTTAAACGCTGTATTGTAATGCAGGGTTTATGTCACATTTAAGACTCCAGGGGCGTACTAATATAAATCAATTTTCAAAAATAACCAAAATAATCTATTTCCGTTAAAATGTTATTTATTTTTTAAAAATCAAGCTTCTTGTGTGACTTTATTCTACAGACGCCCCTGGACTGTTAGTCATAACCTCCATCACAATATGCCATTTTTTTTATTTAAAAGAAAATTTCTAATTTAATATCCACACACTCAGGAGCTTATTTTTCTAGAAAATTGGATAAAACATGTAACAAATTCATTTGTTTGTTGATTTTTAAAAATTACTTAACTAATATTTACCCTGTAATACATCAAAAAATATTATCTACGACGAAGTATAAACCTATTTTTTGATTAAGAGCATAGACGAATGACAGAGATAGACCAGACACTTACACGGTGGGAGTTGTATTACTAAATTGGCGCAGTATACCGGGGTGTCGTGCACGAATCAGCGCCTCTCCAACTTTGTATTCCGTACTAAACATTTACAGGGGGATTTGAAACAATATAACGCTTGCGCAGTTTGTCTCTAAGGTACAGGATGGCTTTTCAAATTATTGTATACCGGATGCTCATAGCCATCAATGAAATCGTTCTCCAATCAGACTACATCTTATAATATAGTGTTTTGAACAGTCCTTATCAAATTAAATTTTAACACAAAAAAACTCATTCTACTTGTCAATTACATAGTTTTAAATTTAAACGATGCGTGCTGATAAGAATGAGTTATTTTGTGTAAAAGCTCAATTTGCTTAAAAAGACTCTATAAACACCAATCAATAAGGAAGCTTAATCAAAGAATGTTTAAATTGATGACTACTAGCAATAAAAAAAAGGAAAGTTTTATTTTTAATTAATCTGTAAGGTTTAAAAGTTTGTTACCCATTCATTTAGGTACATAAATTTCCTTGAGAGGCTAATTTTCTAGTTAAAAAAAGACTGGGCTCTTTGACGAATGTTATGCAGTAAATTCCTTTTTATTAGTGCATAGAAAATATTTACATATTCTACATTAACTTAAATTAATAATGTATACTTTTACAATGCTTTATACATAATAATGTTGCAAATATAGGTTATGTTTCTATAAACCGAAACTTTTTTAATTGTTTTTTCATGAAAAATAACTAATGGATTTGGAAAATTTTGTTAGTATTAGCTAGGTGATGTAAAAATGTATTTAAATTAAACATTATATAAATTTACACTCTTAACCTATATTAACTAGGTATTAATGGGTGTTTAAAAAAATGTAACGTAAGCCTTTTAAAGTAAAGTGAATATTGCTGGTTATTCATTTAATTAAACAGGGTCCGGCATAATGAACTCCCACATTTTGCACTGCCACTTTGCCTGAATCATTGAAGAGAGGGGATGCTTAGCGTAGTTAGTTGGTAGCTCGCGGCTTGCCATTTCCTTGCCATCGTGCCTTCGTTATCGAGATATTAATCAAAAGTAGTTGACGAATCTGTCATTACGACACAAAGAACTTTTCGTACTTACTTCGCACTTGGTAGACATGCTTTAGTTCCAGATACTTTGGGAAGATCTGAACAGTATTCCCGAACCATTGATGAATTGAAAGCAGCAATACACCAAGAAATTACAGGAATATCGCTTTAGAGTCACTGCACGAGTGAAACTTTTAGAAATCAGCTTCGACTGTGTACCGAAAAAAATGGCCGCCACATGGACTCTGTAATTTTCAAAACTTAATAAAAACAAATGGTATAATACGATTTCAGTTAAACAAAATTAAATATAAATAGCATTTACAATGGCGTTTTTAATGTGGGAGGTCATTCTGCCGGACCCTGTATATAAGTATAGTGAAATAATCTATGTTTTTTCCAAATATTAAAATTTAAAACTAAACATTTAAAACTTCGTCCAGGTTTTTTTTTTTTTTTTTTTTTTTTTTTTTTTACGGTTAAGCGCACTCGCAAGGAGGTCCCTATCACGCTCGAGAAGCGGCCAGTGCGCGGAAATGTTGGTGTGTGTTGGTTTTGAAACGGTTCAGGTTGTAACCTGCAGGGAAAACTGTCGCAGGGAGTTTATTCCACAGCGATGCTGTTCTCCAGAGATATGAATTCTGATATAATGAGGTTCTTGGTGCCTCTATTTTGACAGTAAATTGATGATTACCGTCTGTTTGACGTGTTCGCCTAGTAGGTGCTACTCCCGGGGGGATCATACGTGCCAACTCTTCAGAGCATTTTCCGTGATAATACCTGTAGAAGAGAGATAGATCGCCCACAGTTCTTCGATGTTCGAGACTATCCAAGCTACGTGCGGGGTCATTGATCAGCTTGATAGCTCGTTTTTGCACGGTATTCAAAAGCATTAAGGTATGTTTGGGTGCCGCACTCCATATATGTGAGCAGTACTCCATAGTTGGTCGAATCTGGGCTTTGTAGAGTGTCAGCAGTTGGCTTGGTGTATACAGATGTCTTGTACGAAATAGCACCCCAAGCTTTTGGGACGCCCTTTTAGCTATATCTGCCACGTGACTGTGCCAAGACATGTTGGTCTCTGCAGTGACTCCTAAGATGTTCAACTGGCTCCGCAATGCGACAGCACTTCCAGATAGCATGATGTTTGGCTCACCGGTGCTGGTCTTTTTTGAAAACAGGGCTGCTTGGGTTTTCTGCGCGTTGAACTGTACAAGGTTTTTGTTGCCCCAGTCCTCTATTATCTCCAGGTCGTTATTTATCTGCGATATTTGAGTTTGTCTAAGATGATGGAATTCACGTGCGGATAGACACTGAGTGGGTGGTATGACTGAGGAGACTACATTGCCATCATCTGCAAAGCAATAAAGTGGATTTACTGTTTTATCTATGAGGTCATTTATGTAAATCAGAAAAAGTGTTGGCGAAAGGATTGCTCCCTGTGGCACACCAGCATTTATTTGGTAAGAGTTGGAGTTCCGGCCATCCAGTGCAACATAAATGGATCTATCCTTAAGGTAACTTTCAAACCAAGTGCAAAGTTTCGGCGACAATCCCATTGCTTTAAGCTTGTTGAGCAGATTTTCATGCCAGACTTTATCGAATGCTTTTGATATATCTAAGGCAATTGTTCTTGTTTCGCCCCGTAACTCAATCGCTTTTTGCCATAAATGAGTGACGTATGTAAGTAAATCGCCAGTTGACCTATTATTTCGAAATCCGTATTGCTTGTCGTTGATAAGTTTGTACTTTTCCAAGTACTTGGTTAGGATATTGTTCACAACTCTTTCCATTACTTTTGATATCACCGGAAGTAGAGCAATTGGTCTATAGTTTAACGGATCTGTCTTTTTTCCTTTCTTTGGAATAGGTTGTACTGCGGCAGACTTCCATGATGATGGATATACTCCTTGCCTGTAAGATAAATTGAATAATTTAGCGAAAGTTGGGGTGAGTTCGTTAGCACAATTTTTGAGTACTATCGCGGGAATGCCATCTGGACCCATTGCTTTGTTTCTATCCAACTTTTTAAGGGATTTTCGTATTTCTCTGTGACAAAAGGGTACCTCTGGCATACTGTGGGAAACCCTTTCAATGAACGGTGGAGTTTTTCCATTTGGCACTGTTAGGTTTGAGTTGGAGGAAAAGATTTTGGCCAGCATATTGGCTTTTTCCTCTGATGTTGTGGCTGAGTGAGTATTTTTATCTGTAAGTGGTGGTATGGATGACTTGGTGAAGTTTGATCCAACGGCTTTTGCAAGAGACCAAAAGGACCTAGAACTACTTGGACAATTCAGCAACCTGTTTTTTATTCTTTGATTGTATGTTTCTTTGGCGGCGTCAATAGTAATTTTGCAACTATTTCTGGCTTCTATAAATTCTGTGTTGTTTTGAGCGGTTTGTTGTCGTTTCCAAAGGTTATATGCTCTGTGTTTTTTCTGTACAGCCGTTTGACACTGGCTGTTGAACCAAGGTTTTGCATTAGCTCTGCTTTTTATTGTATGTGGGATATATGCATCCATTCCAGATAAGATTACTTTTGTTATTTCATTACAGCAAATAGTGGGATCAGCTGTTTTAAAGCAAACTTCTTGCCATGGAAAATCCAGGTAAAACTGTTTAAGGTCATTCCATTTTGCCGATTTATAGTGCCACATTTTACGAGGAAGTGATTGTTGGCTTGGCGGTATGAACATTTCGCACTTTGTTCTTATAGGTTTACGATCGGATGAACCAAGTGGGGGATCTACTTGAATTGTGTACAAGTCAGGATTTGTAGTTAGGAA
Organism: Aspidapion aeneum; assembly: GCA_963576565.1. Taxonomy (NCBI): domain Eukaryota; kingdom Metazoa; phylum Arthropoda; class Insecta; order Coleoptera; family Brentidae; genus Aspidapion; species Aspidapion aeneum. The sequence goes on from OY755046.1 coordinate 24,381,095, forward strand.
CAAGTCTAAAAGCGCTGCAAATTCACCCCTTTCTGAGATACGGGTAGGTTCATCGACAAGCTGCGTTAGACCACAACTTATGGCAAAAGCTTCTGCTTCCCTGCCTTCATTATCTGTTTTGTTGTGGTGTTTTAGCCAGGGTATATTGTGGACGTTGAAATCGCCTAAAAAAACAATTTCCGCATGTGGATAGTTAGACTGTATATTATCACAGTTTTCGGATAATGTCGCAAAAAAGTTTTGATACTCGGTGTTACTTGGCGGTCGGTAGAGGCAGCAAATGAACTTGGTCGATGACTTTGAGGTGAATTTCAGCCATATGATATCGAGGTTCGCTGGTTCTAGCTTCTCCTCTCGATGACATGAAAGGTCATTTTTAATGTACACACAGATCCCAAAATTATGTCGAAATCGGTGGTGTAGGTCATAGCCGGGATAAAGATAGTTCACAATAGGTGTTGCAGAACTGATTTTAGTTTCAGTGAGAACAAGGATGTCAGGTCTTTGTTCTTCAAGATGTTGGTGAACTGAATTCATGTTGGTACTTAATCCTCTTATATTGCTAAAATCAATTCTGAGTTGAGTTTTTGGTCTTCTTTTAATATCTTTGCATGAAGGACCCCCAGGATCACCCGACGCCCGGAGATCCGAGTGGTCGGGTATTTTACCTCCGGAATATTTTGATCCTGGAAGCGCCATCATACTATCTGTTACTCATTGTTGGAACCGGACTGCCAGCGCAGTAGCGGAACGTGGTGATACCACTTAGCGCTACTCACTTCTGGCATGGTGGTATCTCACCGGTCGACGCCCAATGAGTAAAAAGCGTCTACCACCTACCAACGTTTCAACGTGTCCATCGCACACTATATATTTAACGTGAATTTCGTCTTTCGTCAAAGTTAGTTTTTTTGGCGAAGTATTTTTAGCCACCCATCAAATAGCTTTAGGTTCCGTTTGGGAATGCGATGGCGCTTGCTAACATAGTCTTCGCACCCACGAACACAAAATTGTTTTCTTTTAAATTTCTTAAATACCGATATGCCACAATTTAGCAAAAAACACTTTTAAAAATAAGGTAAAAAGTTTAAAAATCACGAAAAACTGCAACCACAAATGAAAAATGCCGAATTACATTACCGTCATATTTTTATCTATTTTGTCAATGTCAGTCATAATCAAAAACATATACCGAGAGTAGCGGTTAATGTCCATGGCGACAGCAGAGGAGTCTGTACATAATATTTTTATACCAGGGGTGACGGTCTGTAGTAAGCGCCTCTCGAACTTTGTATTCCGAACTAATGTATACAGGTGGTATGTATAACAGTATAATGACAAGACCGGGGTGCTTTCCTTACTATAAAAAATTAGTATACTGTGATTAAGAGCTTGGTTTTTAAGACCATTGAATAAAATAAGCGATTTTTTTTTCCTTTTTTTTTAATGACCTTTATTGACGGACGTCGCTGACGAGTTCGCTATAAGCCTATAAGTCAAGCCTCACCCAGTAATTCACTATGAAAAGGGCATTTTACTATCTACAAGAAGGTATTAATTTCGCCAATTTTTTTTTTTAAGATAGCGCCGAAAATGTGTTATTTGGGTGTATTTTAGCCTATCTTAGCAATATCGTTGTGATGTCTGGAGTCTGTGTGTGTATATTATTTCCGTCCGTAACACGATGGCTCCTAAACGGCTAAACCGATTTTCATAAAGTTTTTAAGTAAAATAGTGTTCGACACTCTAACGAGCTGATTAGATTTTGGTCAAAATTCATTAATGCTAATGACGGTTTTTAGATAATTAAAATTTTTTTAAAATGCTAACTTTTTAACGGAGCATAGTATTAATATGTGGTTTTCGGAACGTAGTCGAGTACATTTTGCTTAATAATTTGTGCTATAAACAAAAACTTTGTAATAGCTTTAGTTTCTGAGATATTTACAACTGTTTTCAAGGCTTCACTTGAAGTGTGCTAATAGGCTAGGAAGGTATCAGATCCGTCATGGATTCATTTATTTCATGTTAAGCTTAGTTTCCAAGAGTGTTAGATAGAGCAAAAATGATTTATTTTATGATTTTTAAAATGTTATTTAACATACGGACACCCCAGAAGCCTAAAATATGAAGCTAATAGCTAATAACCTTGTTAAACAGCACTTAAAAAAAAAACAATAAATTAAGGGAAACATGCTTTTTACATTTTCAAACTGTTGTGTCCTACTGGTCGTTTTATAAAACCACCAATCTAATAATTTGTTAGCTAAGTCCTATAAGTCCTATCGGTTATATGTTGCCTAGAGGTGCCTAGAATTTTTTGAATTTATTTGTTTAGTTTGAGCACAATAAGCCGTAAAAAACAGGAAAGAACGGACTCTGGTACATCTAGGCGCATACGAGTAGGTGTAGTGGAACTGTTTTAATTGTTGGACTATGTCTAAATGAAAATATAAACTATTTTTCCACACGCGTTTGGAAAATGTGATTTCTGCTGAAAAGTTTATAATTACTCTAACCAGTACTAACCACACCGACCTAAACATTGTTAAAAAGAAAAGTTTGTTGTCTACGTACTATAAAGTGTATTATACATTTTTTCTTTAAAATCTTTCAGTTTTTGAGGGTTTTTACGGCTTGTTAAAAAAAAACTACAACAATTCCGGCTTTATAGCGTTAATTCAAAATTTTGACGTTATATTGGCCGTCATCTTAAATATCCCAGCCCCTGTCAACAGTTCATGGGAATTTTCGAAATCTTGCCTTGACTATTTGTTCAGTAAGAACTATAAACAGTTATTTGTAAGATTGAATAGGTAGTCATGGGCGCAACCAAGGAGGGGGGGGGGTTGAGGTCCAAGCTCAAGGTTTTTTTAAAAAAACGCAAATCGTGTGTATCCATTTTTAATTGTTTAAAAGTTACACGCCTATGAATATTATTTTAAGACTAATAAAAATAGATTCGTCAATTAAATAAATTAATAATGATTTTATTTAATGAATCAAAAAAAAAGTCAATTACTTGTTTTCAAAATTTCTTTGTTAAATGGAGGCTTGTGCCCGTAAGCCAACAGATATTCATTCGTATTATTGCGCTTCTTCTTTAGTAGTTGTTCGGCAGCCTACTCTATATGCTTCATATAATATTTATAGGCGTGTTACTTTGAAACAAAGTTTTTTTACTTTGTGCTCCCAAAATTTATACATAAAGATACGCAACAACTTGTATAAAAATGCTGATGCGTATGCAAAAACAAGCATATTTTTGCCTAAAAGTGATAAATGACCATTTTAATGTAAAATTCTCCCCACGAAAACCAATCGCTGGGACACCCTGTAGGTAATGCAGTTTGGCAGTTTAGTTAAATAAATTTAAAAAAACATTATATCTATTAGGTAATTCTTACCTTATTTATCAAATCCGCACTACAAAAATGTTAATAGGTACAAAAAAAGTTTATTGGCAACTCTTATTTATAGACTCTTTTTATCTCGGATTGTTAAAAATTTTATATCGCTATTATTTGGTTTACAAAAAAATATTAAATACTTATATAAGGTGGATCATAACCAATGCTACCAATCAACTGTGTATTGCTTCCACAACAACTTATTAGTTGAAAAGTTGGTGTAATATTTATTTTTCTCTTCATCCCTAAACGCTTCTTTTTTCCAAAATAGTGCTTTAGCCTGGGGTCTATATAAACAAATTTCAAATTTTACTGGATTTCATATTGTTACAAATTGAAGTTATTTTAATTTTATAGTTAGAATTTATTTAGGTTTAGTGTAGTATTAGGTTGATTTATTTTGGGGTTGTATTCTTAGTCTAGGTTTTGGTTGCGTTATCTGTGACAAACTGGTATGCGAACGGTCCGTGTTCTAGAAAAGGGCGGAATAATCCTGAATCGAACAAGGATGGAAAATTCTCGAATAGTAGGCAGACCCTTATATATAGGGCCGGACGTCGTGCATGAGCCAGTCAAAGATAACCAATGGTAGTGATCGCTAGATGTTAACGCGAAGTTAATAGGCGGATTAAAGTAGTGAATTATTAGCAAGTTATTATTAAGTTTAAGTGCGTGTTTTTGTACACAATTTGTCGAAATAAATTGACGTATTGTTTTTGACATTTGCGAGTTTTAATTTGTCGTTTTGAACCCGTAACAATATCTTTGTTTATATCAACGTTAATTTCCCAATAGTTAAAGCTGTTCTCCACCTATTAGGCCCACGTAGTTTTAGAAAGAGATCTCTAAAATTCCCTACCCTGGCAGTTAAATATATTTTTCATAAAAAAGACAAACTGCTCAACAATTGCTAACGATCAAAAGTATTTTCGTAAAATGAGAGAATGTATTATTTTCGACGAAACTGTGTTATTTTGGGTATATTTGTCCGTGTGTATATTATTTCAGTCCGTAACACGATGGCGCCTAAGCCGCTGAACCGATTTTCGTAAAATTTTAAGATAAAATAGTGTTCGATACTCTTACGAGCTGAGTAGATTTTGGTTAAAATCCATTAATGCCAATGACAGTTTTTTGACAACTAAAAAATTTAAGAAATGCTAACTTTTGAATGGAGCGTCGTATCAATATGCGGTGTAATAACCAAGAGCTTTAGTTTCTAAGATATTTATAAAAATTATTTTCAAGGCTGATATTATCATGGCTTCACTTGTGCTTATAGGCTAGCTAGGAAGTTAAGGTAATAATATTTTCTTTAAAAATAAAACAATAAAAAGCTACCAAAAACATCTTTTAAATAAAATTATTTGTTGAAGGAATGTAACAAAACATTTGATTTAACTAACGAAAACCAAAAAAAGTGATAAAAAATTCTAATATCTGGTCGACCCACCCCGAGCACGAGTAAGGCTTCTGACTCTATCAGGCATACTCTGAATCAGTCGGACAATTTTGGAACAAATTTGCCTGAGAGCCTCCTCTATCTATTCCTATTGGCCTTGTCTTGCACAAGATCCTCTAAGGTCTTGACATTTCAGCCCAAATGTATTCTATGCGGTTCATGTCTGATAACCGAGCCGACCACTCGATTCTGTTTATACCATGAAGTTCCATTCTTTCGTTCACAATGCGTGCACTGTGAGGACGTGCACTATCGTCAATAAGAACAAAATTCGCCAATGGCACAATAATTGGTTCAATAACCACATCTTGATACCTCTGGGCAATCATTGTGGAATTCATTAGCACGGCCAAGTCTGTGCGTCCATTAAAACAAATTCTACCCCAAATGCAGATGGAATCTCCACCAAAAGCCGCAGTGGGAAGCCATTATATCACGGTTCTCTTTCCCTCCATACCAAGATACTTCCAACCGAACCAAAATCTGGAGTCATCTGAGAATAAAAAATTTTTACAGTGGTTATTAGTCCAGTTCTGGTGTTGTCTCACAACCTGTGCTCCCTATTAAGTTGTGGATATGGTGCACGTGCCCTCAGTGGCGGATCTAGGGGGGAGGGCAGAGGGCCCCCCCTCTTTGACATATAGCTTATTTTTTAGTTTAGCAGCATCACTTATTTAAAATTTGTCACAAATTCTACTTAAGTTTTTTAAAAATTTCTCCTGCGTCGCCATAAATTTCCTTTAGTTACTAAATTTCACACCTCCGATCTATCAAAAAACGCTAATAAAAATACTTTGATGTTTGCTGCCACTTTGACCCCTCCCCCCTGGAAATCCTAGAAACGCCACTGCGTGCCCTGAAACCAGCCGTTTATAACCTTCTTCTAACTGTCTGGTTGGAAATATTATGCCAGTCGCGATACGCAATTCCCTATTGACCTAGAAGCACAGTAGGTCGTTTCGCCTTATTCTAATTCGCAAATATCAGTCCTCAGCAGGGTTGTGGCTGGTTTTCACCCTTCCAAATAGACATATTCTGCTGTATCATCTGTCACATAACGATTCCACGCATGACTAGGGCCCCCATTGTTTATCCTAAAGGACAAATAAAAAACTGTCTAAAATCATAAAGGAAAATGGCATGAAAACAGTCCTATGTTAAAAACAGAATTATTAGTGATCGGACATTTGTTACGAATAAAATTACATTTTTTTCGTAACGCGCTTTTGCTAAGTGAATTATTATTTGCTTTAAAAAAATAACCTCTAGCGACATCTTACGTGAGAGAGTTTAATTAGAATATTTTGAAAATTTATCCGGTGACTTGCACACTACCTATTCGTGGTCTGGTTAAGCTCGAGATTATTGATTTTATGCAGGGAACTACTGCTGGGAGAGGTTAATTTTAAATTCGTTTCAGTTTTGGAATAGGATCGAGTAAGTTGTCTGTCTCTTTTTTGTCATTGGGGTGAAACAGGGATAGAAAGAATTTTCTGGTTATTCAACTTGTACGACAGAAGTTGCGTAATTAGCTGTGTTGTATTTTAACCTAAAAAGATTTGTTTTGCAAAGATTCTAAGATTGAAGACAAATTTATTTACCTATAAAACAATAAACATAAGTTTTTTCTAATTTAAATAAAGTGACTCAAAATTATTCAGTCAGTTTTAGTCTTATTCATGAATACGGATTTGTGTTATTGATTTTCTGGAGAATGAAGATTTTGGGGTTTTGGGGAATCTGATTGGTCAGTGATTGCTATACAGTTTGGGGAATTGAGAGGAATTTTACAAATATCGTCCTCTTTTGTTCAGGCATTTGTCGAAAAACAAGGTATTTTAATTATGTTATAACATAACCTTAAAAAATTTTTTGTTCATCAAGCATGGCTTGAAATTTTTTTATAGGATAAATTAGAACTTAGCTTTAATTTGAATGAATGGTAATATGAAATTCAATTGCATATACCAGATTTTTATTTTTAATTAGGTTAATATGTTATAACATAAATATATATATATATATATATATATATATATATATATATATATATATATATATATATATATTTATAAAAAATTTTCTTTACCGAGGAAATGTTACAATTTTTCTTTATGTCTTTTACAGACAATTATCTCTCTATTTAGACTACTTAATTTTTTTATAAAAAATTTTGATTAGTTTCATATTTTTTTGTTTTATGGTTCAACTATGTTCGACAAAATTTTTATATATTGGCTATATGGTATTTTGGTTATAGTTTATTTATAATGGGTTCACAATGTTGTGCCTACATGGGATTTCTAGAATCCAGATATATATGATATATGATTTTAAGCTAGTACTTAATCCTGGATCTCGCTCATTTGTTTTTTGGATAGCTTGGTACCAATTAACAATAGTCACTACGACATGACCATATGGTTAAATTTAATGTTATGGTATTCATAAGCACCTTTGGTTGAAATAGAGTTAGAGAGGTTAATACAGCTAAATTTTATATAGCTATTGCCGATAGCTGTTTTTATTACATATAGTTTTTTTTAACACCAAAATACACATTTTTGTTTTTTTTTATAAACTTAGGTGATGATTTGTGTCCCGAAAAGATAAATAATTTGGTATGAATAGACTAAAGTTTTATTTGGTAATTCTACAGAATTACTGAACAGTATGTACAAATTTTGTTGAAACTGGAATATTTATATAGGGTGTTTTGATGGACCTGATCAGAAAATAAAGTTTTTTTTTGTTTTTATACATGGAAAATGATTGAAACCATAGTTGTATTTTAAAGATTACTTCAAGTATACTGAATCTAACATTTCCTGGGTTAAGATTATTTTGTTTTTATGTTATTTTTTTCCTAACCTCAATTCTCGACAAAACTATTACAACATATGTAAATATTTTTTTTCAGTATTGTACATCAAAAGAAACAAGGTTCTAAAAAGAAAGTATGTCTCTTTTAAGTTATATTAACAGTACAATCTATAATCATTTTTTTACTACCTTTTTAAGAAACTGAGTTTCAATAAAAAGTTAATATTTTTTTTCTTGTTTATATTTGATCATTTGTTTTTTATTTGTTTTTCTTTCTGAAACAAAATAAATGTTGTGGGTTGTAAACAAAAAGTAATCCTGATCTTTTATTTGGTTCCTGCATTGATACATTGGTAACATAGTGATAGTAAGAAAAATCTGTCACCATTGTTGTTAATTGTGTCAAAGTAAATAGAGGTCTATTATCATTTCAAAAATAGAAAATTGACAATATTTTTCTTAAAGGAACCTCACGACCCTAAATAGCTCTTCCTAACCGAGGTAAATTTGAGGTATATTAAAACAACATCACTAATATACAAAAAGTTATATTATATCGAAAAAATAATATAACACATTATTAAAAACTTCATTCTTCAAAACAAGGCAAGAGCAAAATCGAAATTCTGTATAACGTCTTTATCAAAACCGGACCAGAGAACATATGTTCTCTGACCGGACAAAATCAAAAAGGACAAAATCATAAAAAGGGGTGGGGCCTAACTTGTGGCGTTCACCTAAACAAGTGTGGTTCTAATATAGCTATGCAATTGAAGCGTCCTTCACTGCAATTTCTTTACTGCCATGCCTAAAGAAAACGCCGTATCTACATAGGGATTGCTATAGCAAGGACCATCCTTAAAAAGTTGTTGGACCTTAGGTTAGGATTCATCTGCAATTAATTGACCAAAAGGTTCGGTTCGGTTCGATTTCGACCTTTTAAAAGAAGGACAGGGGAGCTAATTAAAGGATAAAAACTGATGGCGTGTAAAAACGCAATAAGCGTTGATCCAGACTGAAAGGCAGAAAGAGCTACGACAGCTCTTCGGATTATTTTGTTTCTTTTTCGATTAGATCTTTTCATTGATCAATATGTGTATAGCAGTTATTTGTGCCGTGAAGTTATGGTTTCAAGCACCCACGGAAAAATATGAGACTTCGCACTTCCATGAGACCGATATGTATGAGAGAAAGGGAGACGGAACCAGTATACATGAAAAGAAAGAAGAGAGTTGCTCATGATTGTCTTTTTTGATTTTGTCCGGTTTTGATAAAGGACTTTGGACTTGGATTTTGCTCTTGTCTTGTTTTGATGAATGACGTTTTTGTATAATCTCCGGTTATTAGGAATTCTGTTTTTGCCATTGGACTATTATACCATTTTCATTTACGATCTTGAAAGATTCTGTTTTTGTGATTTACGACGATGGATAGGGATTCATAGCATTTTGTGTAAATTTTAAGGGTGGCGACATCCATCTTCTAATAAAAAATGTCCACCAACATCCCGTAGGCACTTTCTGAGGCTGCGCAGTTTTAAAAGCGAGTTCCATTATTTCTCTACAGGGTGTCTGAAAAGATTTTTACTATTTAAAAAAATGATAACTTATTTAGTTTTAAATTTAGTAAACATTTTTATTTACAAAATGTAGAAATTTATTTATAGAAAATTATGCCGTCGAGATGCTAAACGTTCTCTGAAATTGGCAAAACGGGGTCATATTAAAAAACGGTAACATCAGTTATCCTCTCAGAAGTTCCGACTTACCTGTTTGTCATGGATTTTTTTAGTAAAAGTTACTTAAATTATAGGTGTATTCTGAAATTCCTGCAAATCAGCTGAAGCAAAGGATTCGCGGTGAAATTCGAGCAATTCCACAAGAACTCTCTGTCCGCGTGCATGTTTGCCAAATTTCAGAGAATGTTTGAAGGAGAGTGTGGGAGATCAGCATTAATAAAAAATATTTACTAAATTTAAAACTCAATGAGTTATAATTTTTTTAAATAGTAAATATCTTTTCGAACACCCTGTACTTTAGGTACTCTTCACTTTCAACTCGTATTAACCGAACCGAACCTAACATTTAAATGAAAAATGTCGTGGTAAATATTGCTTAAATTGATGGAATAATCCAACACTTTGTCGAAATTTTCGTTTTGATCAATCACTCTTGTATTTTAAACGTTTGTAGGACCCGCCCTAGCTGAAGCCTGAAGCTGGTACCGTTTTGTAGGGGCAGATCTGGGAATTTCATTTGGGGGGGGCGGGGATATTTTTTTCCATTTACATAGCGACCCGGGGGAATGGGACAATTCACCGTCGCCTACTCACCAAGGATAACCTCCCCGGGCCAACTTGTGCCGGCGCCGCTCCGATCCGATTCGCAGCTGTGACATCTCATCGCCGCGCGCCGGCCGCCGTAGTTTCAGTTTGCAATTTTGACAGGTGTTAAGAGTTCCGATAACCATAAAATTTAATATTTTTTTGTCTCAAAAAAAATTTAATGGCAGATTCAAAATGATGGACTTTCTTATTTATGAACCAAGATGCATGTAGATTTTAAATTTGAGGTCGCTGATTTTGATTTTTAAATTTAAACTAAAATTAAATGCAAAAAACATTAAAATGGCGGAAAGTTCAAATTATTAGCCGACATGTATTAATTTGAAAATTTGTAGATGACTATTATGGTTTAATTCATATCGGTTTATAAATAAATGACGACCTTTTTGGATCCGTTAATATAATTTTTCTAAGATTTAATTCAAACATTATAACTAGCGACCTTTGGCACTCCAAAGTTTAAAATTTCGGTCCACATATTTTGCATACTCCTACAACTCCTGCACTAATTACTAACATTTCTGTTCAGCTTACGAATAAATTTAGACGCAAAAATGTATTATTGTTAGTTGAAACAATACCTATATTACATTCTTAGTGAAGGCTGTATTTAAGCTAAGTATAAAAAATAATATGACTTATCTCTAAATATGGAAAATAACTCTGGCAAAATTAATTAAATAAAATAAGGTATAATTAATGTACACACAAAACCTGAAATCCGTCATTGATTATCTTATCACTAAACAAAAGACAAAACTAAAAATTCAAGATGTCAGAACAAAGCGTGAAGCAACATGCGGAAGTGATCACTATTTTCTGGAGACCAAAATTCTCTTTCCTTATCAAGGCCAAAGCCTCCATCAACAAAATCTTGATGATACAGTGAATGAGGAAATTGATCACTGTCAATATAATCTACTAAGTCTAGAACATGACAGCGTAAAAAATTTATACAAAAAGAGACTTAACGAAAAACTTAATTCAAGTTTAGGTGAAACCCCAGATGAGGAATACGAATGTATCACATTAAGCATCCATCAAGATGCAAAAGAAGCACTAGGATTAGTGGAAGAAACTCCTAAAAGAACAAAACCATACTGGTGGGATGCTGAGATTGAAAGTGAAATAGAGGAAAAAAGGAAATTATATCACACATACTTATCCCAAAAGGCAGATAGAAGCAGAGAAGAATACAAAATCGCGCAATCAAAGGTGAGAAAAATGATCAGTGATAAGAAAAATCAATTATGGATGCAAAAGTGCCAGAAAATAGATTCTTACTTAGGAGGTAGGAGAAGTACCGAAAGCTGGAAAACTATAAGATCGATGAAAAAAGAAACATGCAGAGATATTATTTCACCAATACCAGACAAAGAATGGGATGAGCATTTTAAAAAACTTTTAACTGAATATAGAGCAGAATTCATTAGAACGATGGGATCTCCAGTACCCCTCACAATATCTGAGGTCGTGAAAACGTGTGCAAAATCTTAAAAAGCGGTAAATCTGCCGGACCCGGAAATATCCCAGCTGAACTTATTAAATATGGCACTGAAGAACTGTTTTGGAGATTACGGAATCTTTTTCAAAGATATTTAAATGGAGCTGTAGTACCAACTGAGTGGAAAACGTCATATATATCCACAATACCCAAAAAAGGAAGGAAAGATATATGTGACAATTATAGAGGTATATCTGTAACTAGTACGCTAAGCAGAATATATGGCAAAATAATAAGAAGTAAAGTGGAGAGCGAATATAAAGATATGGATGCAGAAGAACAAGCTGGTTTCAGGGCGGGTAGATCGACTTCAGATCATCTCTTTTGTATAACCCAAGTTATTGAAAAGAAAATGGCATACGGACAAGAGCTGCATCTGCTTTACGTAGATTTGCAGAAGGCATATGATAGTATACCACTAAATCTACGTTGGAAAGCGTTGGAAAAGACAAACGTAAGCTACAACTAATTAAGGCCATCAAAGAGTTATACCGCAATAGTAAGGCTTTCAAGTAAATAAAGGTCCTAAACAAGGTTGCTGTATCTCGCCTACGCTCTTCAAGATATATTTGGAACAGGTTCTTAAAGTCTGGAAGAGAAAATGCCAAAACATGGGAATTCCGTTGGATGAAACCACCTTGTATACTTTATGCTTCGCCGATGATCAGATAGTGGTGGCTCAGGATTATGACGACCTCGAATATATGACACGAAAACTAATAGAAGAGTACAATAAGTGGGAACTAGAGGTTAATATCAATAAGACAGAGTATATGTGTATTGGTGAAACGAAACAGGATCTAATCTTAAATACTGGGCAGCGAATTCAGTCCTGTGATGAGTATAAATACTTGGGTCTAAAAATTACAGCTGACGGAACACTAGACAAAGCTATAAAAGATAGAAACGTACAAGGAAGAAAAGCAATAACTTTATTAAATGGAATAATTTGGGACCAAAGTATATCAAAACATAACAAAAAGCTTATATATAACACCATTGTAAAAAGTATTATTACATACGGCTCAGAAGTATGGCCAATCAAAGATAGTACAGAAAAAAATGCTTTCTGCTACGGAGATGGACTATTGGAGAAGAGCAGCAGGGAAATCAAAAAGAGAAAGAGTTACCAATCAAAGAATAAGAGAAATTATGACAGTGGGTGAACGTACTCTAGTGGATGATATAAGAACAAGACAACTGGTGTGGTACGGACATGTACAAAGAATGGATGATGGAAGACTACCTAAACAAATATTACAATGGAAACCAACTCGCCGAAGAAAACGAGGAAGGCCGAGGAGAAGCTGGAGAGAAGGAATAGATAGTGAAATAAGAACAAGAGGCCTAGATGATGAATTGTGGGCAAACAGAAACGAGTGGAGATTGGGTATCGGAAGACGTAGAACGTTGTGAAACCGATAAATATAATATATAAAATAATTAATGTACAGCAATTGATTAAGTTAATTATAAAATCAAAGAAATAAATAAAATTGTAAAACTAAAAACAAAAAAAGAACTAAAAAAAAAGGAAACATTAAAACAATAAAAAATTTCCTCTAATCCAGTATCGTCTGGGATTGTTCCAAGAATTGAAGCTGCGTTGCCGCATTGAATCGCAAGACCTATTTGTTGATTAATGAAAAAATTTGCATTTTTATTGTTTATTAAATTTGAAAATTTTTGATCAAAAGATTTAGCTTCTTCACCCCAGGGTCCCAATGTTTCGAAGGGTAAGAAAATGTACCCTTTTGCTTCCAGCTCTTCGTATTTTTTTGCTTTTGTTTTTCTTCGATACGGGCAGCTTCTCCTGATTTTATTGGTGTTTTTTCAAGACAAGAAAATGCAAAAGTTGCACAGATACAGATAGTGGCGTCCCAAATTACAAATTTTCCTCGGCACCAGGGAAACAAAGACAAACCATCTACTCGCTTTCCATCTCCCCTACACATACCAGGAGGTTCAAGCACTGAGGGTATTCCTGCAGAAACAAAAGCCCTCCTTATATGGTTGTTGAGCAGCCCGTGGCGAGACAAACGACCGGTACTTTTGTAGCAGCTTAGGGCGTGGTCCCCATAAATGTCTACGGTTTTGCCGCAAGTGCAGTCGTGTATCTCGCACAAAGGTTGGCCCAAACTTAACGAGACGGAAATACGAAAAGTGGAATCATCCAAAAGGTGTCCTAGAACAGATAAAGGTAGAGCCTGTAACCAGGTGTTGCACTCCGGTTCTTGCAAAGCTAGAAGCCTAGCATGATGTTTGGGATCACTGAATGAATAAAAAATTGCATCGAATTTAGAACGACAAATTATATTATCAAAATCTTTTTTGGCAATAGACATTATTGAAAGGGATATTATTGATATTAGAAAAAGAAGTCAAGAAATTAAAAGCTTCTTTGAAATCACAGTCAGGAAAACCTATAATATACCTTAAACTCATAATGGTGGCATTATAATAGGTGTTTGTTTGTTTTCCAAAATTTGGTTTTGTGAACTTCTATAACCCTTAAAAATGGCTAGTAAAGCCTAAACGCGTCGGGTTGATGGTTTTTAGAAATAAATAAAGCATAATTTATTCCAAACTATGCTTTTTATTTCTCAATCTATCAGAAATTTGTGGAGTGAGGACGTTTTTCCTTATGATTCATTTCAAGTCATCTTTATCTATTTGTAATATTGAGGAAAGCTCAGGATTTTGTATAATAAAATTATTAATTCTAAAATCTTTAGAAACAGAAGATAACTCACATTTTGTCAAATTTACCTGTAGGCCAGAAGAAGAAAATTCTTTAAGAATTTTTTAAAATCATTTAATACAATTTCTGGCACACCAGCAAGGCTACCGTCATCTAGGTACCATAAGTTTATTTCTGATTTTAAAGAAAGAATGATAGACTGAATTAATAAGCAAAATAAAAGTGGACTTATGGGATCCCCTTGGGCACTCCTCGCTGAGAAAAAATCAGCTCCTTATTAAAAGATTAAAATGATTTATCCCAAGAAGAAATTAAATTGTAAAATTGGGGAATAGTCTCTTTTACTTTAAGTAGCATATCGCCTCTATTAATCATATTGAATGCATTCAAAAAATCAACTTTAACAATATTTTTGGGCTATTATGAGGAAAAGATATAAATTTTCGAACTGCACGGTGGCTTCACAGCCGGATTTGGTAGCAAAACCCAATTTATGAGGACGAAAATAGTTGCCTAGTTGTGAGTAAACCGTAGAGCAAATATATTTTGCAGCAAGTCTGCGAAAACACATACCAACTGCGATAGGGCGTATACCGCCATCTTTTTTGTTTAATGCACATAGTGATGCCCCAAAAAAATTTGGACGGAATGAATTTGGAAGGGAATCAGTTGAAACAAAATCCATAAAAGAGCAAATGGCTTCAATAAGATTATGCAATCTGTTACCTAGTTCCTCTTGAATTAGGTTTTTCAAATGTTGCGGACGAAGGGCGTCTAAACCACCAGATGATCCAGTTCTAGAGGAATGAATAAAAATTTTTATTTTGGAATTATTATTTAAAAAATTTTGATCAGGTGGGTCCAAAAAAACTTCATTCAGAGGAGAAGATGGATGTTTTTCTTTCGGTTTTTCCAATGTAGTTTATCTATTGTTTGCTAATGTATCTTTTGAACAAATTAGTCGTATAGCTCCATTGATATCGTTTTTAGAAAGTTTTCTTTTAATTTTATTTTTTAAATGGTCGTCATTAGATGTCTTCATTTTTGGTTTTCATTTTGACTGCGAAGGTTTATAAAAATCTTGGAGTAACTTGTTTGATAAAAATTTTTATTTTATCCATAATGATAGATTTTTTTTTATTAAAGTAGTTAAAGAATGCTTTTTATTTTTTCTTGATTTTTCAGGAAGCCTTAAAACAGCATAAGGGAACAGGAACAAACTAAACCATGATCGGGAAGAATTTTCGGAAGTACATTTTCTTTTGTTAGTTCGTTTGCTATACTGGAACGAGCACCTTTTGGAATGCGGCGAATTACTGGGACAGCATATCTAAGTTGTGTTAAATATTCGTTTAATCCTTCACTAATTAAAATATTATCGTCAGTCATTTCTTCTAAAATATGATATATATATTATATATAATATATTGATTTATGTTGTTTCAAACCTCTTTCACCTTGAAAAAGCTTTTCGCAGATAGAACATTCAATGTTATTTATACATTTGGAAGAGGATTTGTTTCTATCTGCAAGAGGTGAAGAGCTAATTTGGGATTTATAATCGTCAATTTGTAGTTATGTTACTTAATGACAAATTTAAATTTAGAACTCCAAAATCCTTATGGACTTTTGACTTGTGTATATTAAGGCCATTTTTGGTTTTAAAAGATTTGCTACATAAAAGGCATAGGTTGGGCTGGTCAGAAATTAAAGGTATGGTGTCGTTTAAGGGATGTAGGTAGTAAGTCAAAATGTCCACTATCAAAATTGCCTGAAAAATTTAGGTAGATGCTTTCGGGATGATTACTGCGGCAGACAACTTGAAATTGTTCTGTAAATGTTACAATTTCATCAAAAGATCTTGCAGGTGAAAAAGAAAAATGAAAACTTAATTTATAAATATCTGATAAAGCAAGACATTCAAAAGCTGATGCGTAAGTACCATTTTTTGCCATATCTGAGATATAATCTTCTTTTGAAGTGGTCTTATTCTCATCTTGTAAGAAATTTTGAAAAATATTCTAATGATTTGAAATATAGTCAACAGCTTCTCTTCTGATTAATATCATAAGAAATATTGCATAAAACTATTTTGCAAACTGACTCGGAGCTGTATTCTGCTTGCAAAAACAAAATGTAGTTTTAGATTTTGATGGGGGGAAATTTTCCCTTTTTCATCTCCCATAGATCTGCGCCTGAATAAATAGTCTTATCGTATATGCCATTCGCGACTTCTATACCAATAAAACGACGTATCATTGATAAAAATCGGATAAATTGTAGTGGTAGGGTAAATAGTGATAAAAGCACAAACATTTATCACAATTTATCGTCAGACATACTCATTTATACATACAGGTTGTCCCAAAAGCCCGAGTCCACCAGTGTTCTGAACTATTAAAGATAGTTCCATAATTGGCAATGATACATAGTATCAAGAGATCTGTTTTATGAAGTGGTGAGTGTGCCGCCCCTTCATAATATAGATCTTTTAATGTTGTCGATCACTGTCAAATTGGTTAAGAAGATATTCGGGTGGACGCAGACTTTTGGGACACCATGTTCATACATACGTACATACATACATGCAAGAAAAATACTAATAACCTTCATTTTGCTTTGCGTAGTAGGGTAAATAGTGATGTAATAAAAAAATAACACAACTCACTTCACAGTTATTTCGCTGGCGGATTTGGTAGCTTCGCGTCGTTAGAATTTTTTTAACATTACATATAACGTAAATGTTCGCATGGTAGATTTAATCTAAAAATCATCACTAACTCACCGCGGACGACACCAAACTGAACGCCCATACACCCACGCATGACTACTACTAACCCCGAGGAACTTACTGCGACAGGGTAATATTACAAAATTTGTGTGGGAAATATTCAGTATAATTATAAAATGTTAGATTTTTTTTAACAACGCGACAATTCCTGGGTTAACACCCCAAGTTCATTAAATATCCGTTTTTAAATAAAAAAGGTCAGCTATTGTTGTAAATGGTTGGACAGCCCTTAAGATTACTGTTATGACATCGCTCAAGTCAAATTAATCAATCATTATCGTTTTAGTAATTTTGTCAAGTTTTATCATCGAATTGATATATTCAATTTTCGTTCATTAAAAGCGTTTTAAAATACGACCGGGTACTTTATTTGATCGTCAATAGAGTCTTTTTGATCATTTGGTGTTATCGTGACAAGAATTTTAAAGAAAAAAAACTTTTGAACTTTTTAACGAAAGAACGGGCGTATTACAGCCAAAAGGACCGCGAACGAAGTGTTAATTAAAAGTTATAGGACTCAGTTAACGAATAAGTGTACTACTGCGATCAATCTTACTAAACAAACAGACTGTGAAATCGATGAGCTTGAGGAACTTTCAGATTCAATTAAAAGTATTCGCGAAATTTTAAACAATTTGAACGAGAAAATAAAAGAAACCCTTACCGCGCATAAGCTCATATCAGAATGTGAACAAATTGTGGACTTCGACTGTAAGGTGATCGAGGTGTTGTCTAAGTTGAACTTTACAATACCAAAGAAAAAGAAACAGTTTCATTTAGCGGAAGAGCATAATGTAGTAAGATGTGATGATGGTAGAGTACAAGTAGAAAACATCGAGGTTCATCCAAAAACGGTAAGACTACCCCTACTAGATTTAGTTAAGTTTGATGGAAATATAGAAGCATAGCCAGTATTTTGGGATTAATTTAGCCACGTAATTCACAATAATCCTAATCTGCAAGAAAAAGATAAATTTGCTTATCTTAAAGCTCAGTTGACTGGAACACTAGAACAACTAGTCAGGATTCTTATAATGATGCTATAGAATTATTAAAACAAGAGTATGGGCAAATTGATAGAATTATCGAGTCATATGTTGAAAAACTATCTTAAACTACCTCTGTTAAGTTTGATATAGATATTATAGGTTTAAGACAGTTATATAATAATGCTTTGTCCATCACGAGATTATTAAAAACCCTTGGTGTTGAGCCAGAGCAGTACGGTTTAATGGTAAAATCTTTCATTTTTAAAGCTTTGCCTTATAATCTAAAGATACAGTTTAACAAATATACGCTAATAAATCGACAAAATAAGCTTGATGTTACTGAAAGATCATCTCAGTTAAGTTCAGTAGACTTTTGATTATGAAAAAGCTATTTCAGACCTACTAGATTTTATAAAAATAGAAGTTGAGTCTCTGGAGCAAGCACGGGGTGCAAGTACAAGTAGAAACGAGAAATACGGGCAAAAATATCAAAAGAATTGTCACACATTTAGACTCAGTTGAAACCAACGACAAAATTTTTACCGTGCAGGGGTTGTTGACCGTCAGTATGAATTGTTTATTCTGTAAAACCAAAACACATTACTCAAAAGACTGTAAAAATAATCCGATTTCTCTAAACGACAAAAAAGCAATTTAAAAAAATAATAGTTTTCGTTGTACTGAAATCAATCAAAGAGCAAAAAATTGCCAAAATACAAGTATTGCTTGCGCAAGATGCAAAGGTCGACACGCAACATGTGATCCAAATTATAAACCAAAAAGCAAACCGAACGTTAATTCATCTACTACGGTGACAAATTTTGCAAATGGAAGTATAAGCGAAGTTTATCAAACCGCGTGCGTTTTTATGAAGTCTAACAAAGAATTCTAAGGTTTTGGTTCGCGCTGTTTTTGATGGCGGCAGCCAACTAACTTTTATAAAACAGTGCGTTTCTCGCGAACTAGACTTGCCTATAGTAGGAACACACAATCTCTCTATTTGTTCTTTTGGGCAAATGACCGAAAGTGTTGCTAAATAATGTAACAAAGTAGAAGTTCGATTAAAAAGTAGATTTAACGGCGAAATTACTACGATTTATGCGATTGAAGCACCAGCGATTTGTTTTGACAATATTTTGACAATATCAAAACTCCATCTGAAAGTAACATGTTAATCAAAGACTTTTCCGAGACACATGACTTGGCTGATTTTGCAATTGACAGTTGAGATAAAGGTTCATTTCGTTGCTTATCGGTACGGACAATTACTGGTCGGTTGTTAAAAATGATACTTTTAAATTATCGGAAAAACTGAACGCGATTAACACGAAATTTGGTTGGACTATTCACGGTATCTCCAATTTTAACGAAAATTCATACAGTCTAGTAAATTTTATCGTAACGAATGGGCATCATGCTCAGGTTATCGAAAATGCAGTATACCTTATAAACATTGAGGACGATTCGGTTCACAATTGGAATAAGTGAAATTCAAAAATCGGATTTGAAAGACTACGGAAAAATTTATGGAAAATAACGTAACATTTAACGGAGATCGATATGAGGTAACATTGCCGTGGAAAAACGATAAACGGATCAACTCAAATTTTATCGGCGCTTTGCTACGAGTTAAAAACTTAACGAGAAAATTGTGCATAATGCAAAAATTGACCTAATATGATAACGTGATACGCGAATTTATGAACCTAAAAATCGCAGAAATTGTTACTGAGGACGATGTTAAAATCGATGATGCTTATTATTTACCACACAAGCCCGTATACCGGTATGATAAAGTGCGCGTGGTTTTCGATGCCAGTGCTCACGCAGCCGGTATGCCATCTTTAAACGAATTACTTTGTACGGGTGACAACTTAGTGCCAGACCTACTGAAAATTTTGGTCAATTTTCGAGTTCATAGTGTAGCGATGATAGCGGATATTGAGAAAGCTTTTCTACAAGTGTCATTGAACGAAGAAGACCGAGACTTTCATCGATTCTTATGGTTAGAAGATCCTATTAAAGAAGGAGTCAAATCCATAAATGAGTTACCATATATGATTATTTTCTATGTGTAGAGTAACCTTTCGTGTTACTACCAGTCCATTTTTATTAGCAGCTGTTATAAGAAAGCATCTTTCAAACCAAAGTGAGAAAGAAGTTGCACAACGTCTACTAGAATCATTTTATGTTGATGACGCGTGTTTAGCGTTAAATTCACGACAACAAGGGTTGACAGTATAAAACAAAGCTTTAGAAATAATGCGAGAAGCTCATATGAATTTAAGAAAGTGGAGTACGAATGATTTAATACTTAAAAAAAGATTTAATGAAGATAAAACCAATTCCAAGATAACTGAATCTAAAAAAGTTTTGGGAATAAATTGGTATACAACTACAGATCAGCTGAATGTCAATTTATCACCCTATTGGGATAGTAGGACCAGTTTTAGTAAAAATGAAAATTTTAATACAAAAATTTGGAAACTGAACTTGAAATAGAATGAACTTATACCGAACGAATTAAAAAATGAATGGTTGAATTGGATGCAGAATTTAAATACCTTGAGAGAGTTTTGTATACCAAGATGTGTAGTTGAACAAGATACCGATAAGATAGAATTGCATATTTTTCCGACGCAAGCCCACAAGCGTATGGTGCAGTAGCGTACATAAAAATACATTAAAACAAAGTTGTCAATTTTTGATGTCTAAAAATAGAGTAGCTCCAATAAGACAAGTTCTGGCACTACCAAAGTGCAGCAAGATTGCAATTCTATATCAGAGGAAATGTTAAATTAAACATCACTAAAGTTTTTTTATGGACCGATTCAAAGATAACAATACCGGATAAATGGAAAAATATTGAAGTATAAACCATATGTTCAAAATAGAGTCAAATAAATTCGTACCATTAAAAACGTGACATGGAAGTATTGCCCTGGAAAGGAGAATATAGCAGATTTGCTAACGAGAGGTTTGATGTCACTTAAATTGTTAAGAGAATCAAGATTATGGTCTTGTGGACCGCCATGGTTAATTTTAGACGAATGTAATTGGCCTCAAGAGGAAGAAGAGAAAAAAAAAAGAATTTTAAAAAGATCTCGTGTGCCCTGTAGAAGCAAGAGAGATGACGGAAGTAAAGATATTGAAGCCAGTCTTGAAAATAGAAGACTACGAGGATTTGGAAAAAGTATTGCGCATCACCGCAAGATTATGGGGAGCTATAGACTATTGTGACAAAAGCAGACCTAGAATCCAAGGTAGAATAATTTTTTAAGAAATTCAGAGATCAGAATTGTACTGGACAAAAGTTGTTCAACAAGAATATTTTAAAGACGAGATAATTTGTTTAGCTAAGAAAAAACAGGTCTGCAGATCGTCACATGTTTTGAAACTGAATCCATTTTTGGATGAACATGGAGTATTGAGGTTGCAAGAATCTAATTTGACATTTAACGAAAAATATCCAGTTATTTTACCGAAAAAATCTGACTTTACAAAGAAAATAATATGGAAAGCTCACAGAGATGTAATGCATAGTGGAGTCAATAGTACTTTAACATGTGTGAGAACAAAATATTGGATAATTTAAGGAAAACAGCAAATCAAAAAAGTTCTAAATCGATGCATTGACTGCAAAAAGTTGAAAGGAAAATGTGGTATGAAACAGTTTGCTCTTTTACCATTGGACAGAGTAAATAAAGCCAACCCTTTTAAAGTGTCAGGGATTGATTTTGCTGGACCACTTTATATTACTGATAGAAATAGTGAAAAGCAAAACATTTATATTATGCTTTTTACTTGTGCCGTAATAACAGCCATCCATTTGGAATTAGTAGAAAGTTTAAGTACTGAAAGTTGTATAATGAGTTTGAGGAGATTTATTGCCAGAAGAGGTGTTCTTCAATCTATTCAGAAAATGCAAAAATGTTTAAAAGATCAGCTACACAAATAGAAGAATTAGAAAAGATTTTAGAAAACGAATTAATTACAAACCTAGCTCGAAAAAGAAGAATCAAATGGAAGTTTAGTGCAGAAAGAGCCTCATGGTGGGGCGGATTTTGGGAAAGGCTAGTCCAATCCGTCAAAAATTGTCTAAAGTTAACCCTTAGAAAGAAAATATTTAATTTTGTTGAATTGCAAACTGTATTGACCGAAGTTGAAGCAACAGTCAATTCCAGACCATTGACCTATGTTGCTGAAGACCCTAATAATTTGTTAATTTTAACACCATCTAAATTTTTATTGAGTGAAGCAGATATTGGCTTTAGTATAAATTTAAAAGATTCCGAAATACGCCGTAACGAAATATTACAATTATAGAAAGGAAGGTATAGTGTTTTACAGAAATTCTGGAAAATATGTCAAAAAGAGTATTTACTTCAGTTGAGATCTGCTCTAACTATGAATAGATGAGAAGGTGATATTGTTTTGTTATATGACCAAGATAAACCCAGATTATCATGGAAATTAGTAACAGTTTCTAAAGCTTTTCCTGGAAGGGATGGTAGAACGAGAGCATTTGAAATCACAACCAGTAATGGGACCAAATTACGAAGAACTGTACAACTTCTATATCCATTAGAGTTCATTTCACAATTTTCGCCCGGGGGAGGATGGTGTAAATGGTTGAACAGCCCTTAAGATTACTGTTATGACATCGCTCAAGTCTAATCAATCAATAATTAACGTTTTAGCAATTTTGTCAACTTTTGTTATCGAATTTATATATTCAATTTTCGTTCATTAAAAGCGTTTTAAAATACGACTCGGGTACTTTATTTGATCGTCAAAAGAGTCTTTTTGAACAGCTATTTCGGATCCGTCAATTTAGATCCGCTATTTTGACTTATATTTTAAGTTTAATTCAAAATCATAATTGGCGACCTTAAACTGCAATTACATTGTATTTTTGGATGTTATGTGATAAATAGATAAATAAACACTTTAGTTTAACTAAAAAATTCTATTACATAGCCTTAACAGCGTATTGTTTCAAATTTTAGACAAATCGGTATATAAATAAAAAACACCGCCAATTTGAATTCGCCATTTTAAACTTTTTGTGTTAAAAATATTAAATTGCATTGTTACCGGAACTCTTTAAACCTGTTAAATATAAAATCTGTTGCTTATTGAAAAGCAGTTGAAAAAGCTCTGTTGCATTATTTTAAACAAAAGCATAAAGAAACGGTTTAATAAACAAAATTGCACACAACGGCGGACCGACTGCGAGTTAGCTCGTCGGCGAATAGGTCAGTGGCGGCGAATTGTCTTAGAGCCTAACCAGAAGATGTATTTTGTGGGTCAAACCTAAATATATTTAGGGATTTAAGGGGGGGGGGGTTTCCTCTTACCCCCGTAGAGCCGCGCCAGCCGTCTTGTCAAATTCCCTATATTGACCATTTTGATAATTCATAAAGTTTTTGACCACTATGAGGTAAGCGTAGCCCCATGTGAAGCTCTGTATTACATTTTATCAATTTTTTACTACTTTTGTTTGTTGGATATTTTATTTCTTTACTTTATCAAAATCTCAATATTTTTGCCGGAATCTACTGTTTTGCTTTTTAAAATTAGTGATGGGACACCCTCTATATTTAATTATTTATTTTTATTATTTATTTTTAATGCGTATAAATAATTTGTTGTAACACTTATACTAATAAAAAATACACAATGTCTTACGTACAGGGTGATTGACCATATTTTACTCAATAGCTCTCCTCCGTTAACATTAATCTGACTGTTATGTTTAAAGTAGCAAAGTTAAATGATTTTTCCTGAACCATCAAAAATGACATATGTCAAACACCCAAGATTTGACAAATGGTTAATTTTTTTAAACAAAACACCCTGTAATTTATTTATTTTTTAATCAAAGGGCTCCTTTTTCTGATTTCAAAAATATATAACCTGTTGACTTTTTGTTTGGCCGATTTCGAGTTGTTTGCCTTTAGTTTGACTCAATAGGATATTTCTGTTAATATTGATCTAACTCTAGAGATTAAATTAGCCATGTTAAAGTATATTTGCAAATTCATTAGAATCTAATGTCAAAAATGAAATGTGTTCTGTAGTAATTTTTACTTTCCTAGCCCGCGTAGCAATGGCTAGAGAAAGTATCATGAGATAACGCCGAAAATGTGTTATTTGGGTGTATTTTGACCTATCACAGCAATATCGTAGTGACGTCTGTGTGTGTGTTGTGTGTGTGTGTTGTGTGTGTGTGTGTGTGTGTGTGTGTTGGCGTAACATACCTTGACAGGACACACGCCAACCCCTCACCGGAGTTGCGAGGACTGTTTACGTTGTGAGGTCCATTTTCCGGACCTCATATCGTTTGGACCTTATTTTGGTCTTCGTCATTGAATTTCCAACATTTTGATATATATAACTTACATTTTTACCTGGTCCTCACAACACGTGTGAAAAACAGGTATTTAGTTCCAACAATTTTCTTGAGATTATCGTAGAGGGCGTTTTTAGTGTGTATGCGCGTGGACCTACAAATCATTGTGAGCACCCAACTCTCTGCGTATGTATTGTGTTAACACTCACTTTAGTAATTTTAAAGTCTTGCCCTTACATCGTCGGTTCGGTTTGGTTTGGATACCTAAACGCCTTTGATAAAACGCGTTCACCGAGTGTATTTTTAAATTTTTTATAGTAGCATAGCATTTTCTGAACTTTACAGCGTCGTATGAAGATATTAGGGACCTTTTGCATGTCCCATTTTTCTCTTATCTTTTATTTGAGTCATGCGCAGTTACCTGGTTTGAACCTTATCATTTACTAAAGGATAGTGTTTGACCTTACTTAAGTTCGAATAACGCAGGCTACTTTCCTTTATTTAAAGACAGTATTGCTAAGCGTATAACGTTATGACAAAATGTAATGTAAATTTAAAATATTTTAGAAACCAGACCATTATTTTAAGAACTACCAATGCGGGGAAATCCACAAATTTAATTTTATGCCAATTATTAAAAACTATTTTTTATAAAAACTGGTAGGTACGTGTATGTGTTGTTTGGCGACAGTGTTCACCAACTAACCAAAAGTCAAGAATGTTCTGTGAAGTGCGTAAAAAAAATAAGAAGAAGTTGACAATTAAACACAGACCTATTCCTGTATTTTTCTGGTGGTTTTTCACTGGTATAGCTCCTTCAGTATTTCCCTAGTTGTTTTCAGAACTTTTTAATTAACTGTGCCTACAGAACACAAAACAGGCTTTTGACTGAGAAAAATAAAGAATAATGGATAAACAATTGTTTCTACAAAAGGTCAAAATTGGGCTTCTAAATGTCACATCTGTCATTTAATGTCGCATTTATAAAGAATAAAGTTAGCTAAAGGAGGGCGTTCGAAATTATTCTGGTTAGGTTGCAGAAATAAAATTATTTGAACAGGTGGCAAGGATTTTACAACGTTAGTATATATATATTGTAACGTGTCATTTTTACGTTTAAGGCAAAGTTACATATTTGTTTATTTAGGTAAATAATCAAGGCTCTTCGAGTCGTCTTTCTGTACACAAATTAAGGGTATTTTATAGAGCTAGGTTTGGAGGTTATATAGTGTCCAAAAAGTTACCTTATAAGGGAGACATTCCATCGAATTACTGTAGACATTCCGCACATCGTATTATCTGGACATCGTAATTGGAATTTAAGATCTCGGGTTTCGGGAGAAATCCCATAAAAACTTTCGATTGTTTTGTTTATCTGTGAAATTTCATAGTTTTCTTTGACATTCACGAAGATGAACAGCTGTTATGCTGGGGAATGGCGGCGTTGCCGCGTCACAAATGGTTTCAGTAACAGGAAGGAAACATTTAGATGAACATTTTATTCGCTTATGTTTATTTTCGAGGATATTGGGACAATCCGAACCTCATATCCTTCACGGATTAGCTAGTTTTGATAGCACGAAAATATATTTGGGTCCACGGGTCGACCAGGAACAACCGAGGCTCCGCCCACTTTGATATCTTTATTAATTTGATAGGGAAAGGATAAAATAAATACGAGTTATGCACTTTTATAAATGGGAGATAAACGAGGGATAAAAACCAGGACTAAAAGAATAAACAAAATCGTATTTTTATATTATATAAATTTATATATAATCATAGTTATATAAAGTTAATAACTAGCTCAGTTAGTCGGATTGAAGGGCTTTGTAGGGCTAGCTAGTGGTGAGCAAACTTAACATCTGAACACTCTTGTGCCGAGTTTAAGCAGTAGTTCAATGTGTATTTTTAGGTTCAAGTTCAGAAACAACTTTATTAATGTAGAAATGTTTTACAAGAATGGCGTCAAACCATATGAATCTTAGAGAAAACATATATAAAGAGCAAAGGAAACTTTTGACTAAAACTGTAACTAAAATACAACTAAATTCTACACTTAGTATAGCTTTACCCATGTGGGAGTTGGTTGAATGTTCGAATATTCCTGGGTTTGCTGCATGCTCTGATCTCCAGTAATTGATTTTACAGTTGATGGTTTCAATGCTGAGCTTCTTATAGTCCTGCTGGTTATTTTCCTCCTACTGGCTATGTTGGCGGGGGTCCGGTAGGCAAATGTTCGGTCTATGTATGGAGGGTGTCTCGACGTCCTTGTTATAAAAATTTCAACCGTGGAAATAGATCCGACAACACCTCAAGGTGCGTTTCAATATCCCCTTGGTCGATGCTGCCCCCTATATACCGGTACGAAAGTATTAATGTATTTCCTCATTGGTTAGTTTGAAAACCGCGGGTTTTTTTCCTCCAGTCTCGCAAACCGGATTTACAGATTTTTTGGTGAGAGCATTTTTTTATAAATAGGTTTGCATCCTTATTTGAATTTAACCGGGAAAATTTGGTTGGTACTGTGTGTACTGTCCCCACCAGATCTACGAACGGTTTACGGCGGCTTCATTTTTTTTGTGTTCTCGACGGAGTGCCTTGTCTCTTTTCCTAACGAATTTTGGCTGGGCTGGTGGCCGTCTGTTGGTCTCGCCATTGTTTTTGTGGTTATTGGCACTTAATGGCACTGCAGTTGATGCAGATTATACCAAAGACGGTATAATTGTGAGCCGTCGTGTTTAGGCGAATCTTAAAGTGACGCTCACACCCTTTGAGAGGGATTTAAGGCAGCCTACGCCATTTCTACGGGAAATAAGAGCGGTAAGTTCGATTTTTTTTTATATATTTTTTTGAATTCTTCAAGAAAATATTTGCCTCCCAAATTGTAATTGTTTTTCGTGTGAAATGTACTTTTTCGACAAGAGACGTGGGGAATTTTTGGAGTGTTTTTATTTTTTTTTAAAACCACGTTTTGGATAAAAACTATATATTGTTTTTCTCCTTTGTCTACAGCCCTGTCCATTCCATCGACGGGACAGTTATGCTGGACGTTGGTGTGAAGCCGGGTGTAGCACTGTAACCCTGGGAAAGGTACGTTAGGATTATTTTAGTTCATCTGTTTAAATCTACTTTATTTTATTGAGTCGACATGGGGTTCTCGATTTGAGTTACTCGGTGTAGGGGAACTTCGTGCAAAATAGACGAATTCCAGGAAACTGAAACATTTCATTTTCCACATGGTTTTACGCTCGGGGCAAGGAACCAACACTTAAGAAATTAAGACCCATGTGCCGCCCTAGCGTGATGTGCTAAGCAAGCACGAGGGAAGGCACGAGCAGAGCAGGGGACTGGTGCAGTAGTGAGGAGATGTCTGGACAAGACCAGGTTTACAAAATAAAACACACATCTAACCACAATATAATCAAGGACCAAGGTAGGAGCAAGCTTCAGATATAATCTTTCACATAAATCTTCAATATAATTTAGACATAATCTTTTCATATAAATTTTTAATATAATTTAGACGTAATCTTTTCATATATAATTTTTCACAGTGTAATTTCAACATTGCTTGTAAACGCAAGGTAACGGTATGACGTCATAACCACAATTTTGCGGCGTATTTACTAAATTGACCTGTTTTCCTTCATTTCATTTATTTAAGACAATTTCTCCTGTGAAATTTGGAGTGCCTTGCTATTTTGGCCCTAACTTATTTGGTATTTTTCTCAGATCTAATTATACAAGATAAACTAAATCTTTGTGTTATTTGTACAACCCAATGAACCAACTTTGCAGCGACAAAAGAGAGTTGATGTTATATTTTTTAGCGGTTTTTTTCCTTACATTGTTCTACCTCATGGGGTAGATCTCGGACTGGGTTGCTGTCTGTCTCATTCTACCCAACGTAGAATGATGACAGCAGATGTTTGGTCCAGATCTCCCCTATGACGGAATAATTTTGGAAGTATATTTTTTTTTCAATCATTTATATGACTGAGTCTCACACTACGGACTCAGATGTAGGTACACTATGACCTGTTAAAGGAGTCCATCGACCTGTAACGTGCCTTTAGTTTTGTCATCTTAATTCAATCTTTTACAATTTTATTTTGTCGATTAGTCAATTTTTTTGGGTTTTTTTAATTACACAAATACTCTGGAAGCCTCGAAAGTAAGTACAGTTTCATTGTTTGGCTACAAGGTTTGGGTTGAACTGTATTTTAATTAAGATCTTCTTTGTAAAACATTGATATTAAAACACTGTGGCGCTTAAAAATTTTCTTATTTCTGAACCCCCCCCCCCCCTTTTCCACTGTATAAAAGTTACCGGGCATATCAATGTTTTACCTAGCTGGAAAATACAGTTCTGCTTCCAGATATTTGTTTAATTATTCAGTAGTTTTTTTAGTGTCAAAAATTGGCACAGCGTTATTGCTCTATTTATAGTGTCACAAAATGGCGGCAACGTCTTTTAGTTGCCATTAATGTCACCCAACGCATTGTAATTGGCCACAATATATATATATATATATATATATATATATATATATATATATATATATATATATATATATATATATATATATATATAAAGGGTACGTAGCCACCTCAAAACAAAGTATATAAACTACGGTGTCACTTCATATATAACGTTGTTACCTCACTTTTTTGAGGTGGAAACGTTTTTCATTAAAAATTTCAGGGACGAATCCTAACACACTCAGCAAAATGTGTGCAAAATTTTATTCTGAGGTCACAAAATGGTATATATAGCTACTTTTTGGCCGTGTAGTTCACGTATCTACCGGTGGCGCTAGCGTCGCTTTTACTGTAACTAAACGGTTCACTGAGTCACCTCGGTTGAATAAAACGTATTCTGCGTATTAAACCGCGTCGCAGCGGCCTCAGAAATTTGGCAACATTGCAGATTAGCTTTTAGACGCTACGGGTTTGTTTGTTATATGTAATTTGTACCTGCTTTTTTTACCCTTGCCAAATAGAATTCTCAGAAACGAGTGCCTGAGTCTGATATTTTAAGAGGGGCTTTGTAAAGGATTATTATTGTATTTTTTATCTTATTGAAATAATTTGACCAATTTTGCTAGTCTCCTTACATTTTTTTGCTTATTCTGGCTGGTAGTTTTTAACGGTTTTATTTAACTTGACTTGATTGATTTTGTTATATAATGAATTTTTGCGACAGCTATTCAGACACTTTCCTATGGGCAAGACTTGAAATTAGTTAAGTAGTTTAACCATGTAATATGACGTTTTGGTGCAAAGTGTCCAAAGCTTGGCACAATTATAGAGCGATGCCTGCTCTTGCCGGTTTTTAAAAAAAATGGCGCACGAATTCTCTTTTTTTTAAATAACTTGGTTTTTGTACAAAGTTTGAAACAAAAATTATAGCCAACAAAATTTTTTACGAAATTGCTAAACTGTGTTTTTTGTTAGACTAAAAACAAGGTTCGAGGTATAATATTAACCATTTTTTCATTTTGGAATTTGTCCAATTTGTTTTTTTGGTGGCATTTAAATTAAAAGTTACTCATTTTTGAGAATTATTGAAATGACATGAAATAAAGATAGATAAATATTTTACAAAAGTTATTAATCAGTTGCATGGGTAATATTCTTGGTAAGATACAAACCATAAAGTTTTAGGTCTACCCACATATATGTATTTCTATATTATATGCAAAATAAACTGAAATAATTAGGTTTGATCTAATTTTCTAAAAACTAAGTACCTAAGACTTCATGGGCTATTTTTAAAAATCAGAAAAAAAAAACCTGTATTATTTTTATAGGTTTCGTTTATTAGGTTCGCGCGCCTTATACCATCTTTTCTTGAAGCATTTCAGCCGATATTTGACCTATCTAAAACTCTACTTCGAGATGAGCTACGAATCTCAAACTTTGCACAGTCAGATCTTCATGGAGTTAACAACCCCTCCAAGTTTCATGGAATTCCATAAAGTAGTAAAATAGTTACGAAATTTCAAAAAACGTTGAAATTGCCACTCACTCACTCACTCATGTATAGATCATCAATATTCTACTGTACTTCTAGACATGCTACAAAGCTGAAATTTGGCAGACTTATAGAAATTATAACCAAACCCCTGGAAAAAATCAAAAAACCCCAAAATTCTAATTTACTCCCCTCCCCCACACATGTAAAGTTTTTTAAAAGTAACATTGCCCACTTCCAGAAATGGCAGACTGACAGGAACTATGATAAAACTATAGAAAAAAAAATTAAAAACCTCAAAATTAAAACTTTTGTCCCCTATAAATGTAAAGTAATGTAAAAGTAACATTGCCCACTTCCGGACATGCTAGAGAGCTGAGCTTTGGAAGGCCGATAGTAACTATGATAAAACTATAGAAAACAATTAAAACATCCCAAAATTCTAATTTACTTACCTCCCCTATAAATGTAAAAGTGTGTAAAAGTAACATTGCCCACTTCCAGAAACGCTCGAGAGCTGAGCTTTGGAAGGCTGATAGGAACTATGATAAAACTATAAAAGAAAATTAAAAAACCCCAAAGTTTTATTAACTTCCCTTCTCTATAAATGTAAAGTTATGTAAATTAGCATTGTCCACTTCTAGAAACGCTAGAGAGCTGAGCTTTAGAAGGCTGATAGGAACTATGATAAAACCATAGGAAAATATAAAAGCTTCAACATTTTTAATATGCATTTCAAAAGTTTTGAACAATATCCCGCATATTTTACTACTTTAAAACTTCAATATTATCCAAATCCTTTAAGCAAGCAGTGAGATCATAACAAAAATATTTCATGTAAAAAAAGCCAAGTACGCGAAAGTGGTATTCCCTAAAAAGAATTGAGATAAATGTAAAGCCAAGTTCTCCAATACATATTTTAAAATAAATGGTTCTTACTAGTTTCGAAATGTTTTTCTAAACTTGGCTATTACGGCTGCAAATGACTCTTAGGCACAGTGCTAAATTGAATGTAAAGAAGTTTGGCTGGAATAGCAAAGTTTAAAAAAACATTTCTAAACTAGTAAGAACCATTCATTTTGAAATTTGTATTGGAGAACTTGGCTTTACTTTTATCTCAATTCTTTTTACGGAATACCACTTTCGTGTACTTGGCTTTTTTTACATGAAATGTTTTTGTTATGATTCAGTTTTCTAAAAAATCATTTAAGAGGACCATATTGAAAACATTTTTTTTTAGAAAATATTTTTTTATTTTAATCAGTATATTATATATAGTAGTGTTAAAGCTAAAGTTGATACTCCAGGGTCGTACGAAAATTAAAGATATTTTTATAATAAACTGAAATTATTAGGTTTCATATGATTTTCTCAAAAAATAAGCTTTCTCATCAAATGTGTTTAAAACTTCATTGTAGGAATTTAAATTATAATTTTAAAAATCTATAACTAAAACGGCTTTAATTGACAGTTGCTCTCCACCGGCGTCCTTACATTGGGTATATTTGTAATCCTAAAAAAATTGTCGCCTTTTTCGGACGCCTCTGGTGTGTAATTGGAAATTTAAACATTGTCAGGGTGTCCCATTAAGCATGGCAGCCGGAATTATCTCAGATACTAGTACAGCTACGACTTCAGGAAAAATTTTTATATAACAAAATCGAGCGTTGTGAATTTACCTAAAATATATTTGTTCCTGTAGCTCCCGGCTAGGGGGCAGTAATAACACCTCCAACTATAAAAATGGAATTTTATGACAAAACTCTATGATAAACATACACAAATGTTACCAAATTCGCAATCCTTGAAAAATTCTGCATAATTTGGACTTCTCACTTGTACCTCTTTCTCACTTCCTCACTTGAATAGAATGAAAATGTCTTTGTCTTTTTATTTAAAAAATAATTACTTCTACGTGGTAACTAAACGGACTCATATTATTTATTTGACTTATTAAGAAAACCCTAAAATATGCAAATATTCTTTTTCTTTGTTTAAATAAAAATTTTTTCGAGGGAATTTTTTTAAAGTACCAAACCAAAAAACTTAAATTTCTTAAAAAATTCAGATGAAACCCATTAATATTTTTACTTGAAGTTGTCAAGCGAT